>VDFB02262788.1:0-340571 GCA_007258455.2 Sequoia sempervirens
GGATCAAGAAGAAAAAGCTGAAAATTCAAAACCTACATCAAGTTCAAGCAATGTTGTTACAAGTAAGAGAGAAATGCAAACTAATAGTCCAAATTAGATTGGTTAAAAACAATATGCTCAAAGGTTTGGTATGGACACCAATAAATAGTAAAGAAAAAAGAAACACAAATATGGTGCATAAAACAAAAATGTAAGATATGGAAAAGAGCATTAAAATTGAAATATATGGAGGAGAAATAAGTTAAAAACGACACCAAAAGTTTCTCATACAAATACAAAAATTGGTACTGGAGGAGAAAGATATCAATACTAGTACCAATTTTTGTATTTGTATCTCGGTAGGTAATACCCAAAAAGAATAAAATCTTCTATTGAAAGAAAATGTGATATCTTTAGAAACAAATTAAGGAATGGAACACCATCAACATCGATGACATTTCAAAGAAATTAGAGTAAAATAAGCAATGCATCTTGAAGTGGCAAACACTCAAAAGGTAGGGGGAAGTGCTCTCAAGACAATGGGTAGAAGAGAGTCATCGAACATAGTTTCCCTTAACATTGGAAATGATGTCGTTAATTTTACATCACTTCTAAAGAAACTCTCCAACTTATCACCCTTTTGCATGTTTAGACAATGTAATTGACTCTACAAATGAAGGACCTAATTTTAGTTTTTTTATTTATAGACTATTTTGAAGCAATTCCAAGCCTCTTTAGTTGTCATTACAATTCTGATGTGAGGCCAAAAGGCCCAAAACACATCTAAAACACAAAACAAGATGACCAATTTGGCCTTATCAAACCTTTTCTACTCATCTACAACTGTTGTTGGTTTGGTGATTGTTCTAGAAACAATATCCAACAAGATTTCAATCTCAACATGAGTTTGGACCTTAATTTTCCAAGCTGAATAGTTGTCACCTCTCAATAACTAAGAGTCTAGAAGCATGATTTTTGAAGCATTTGAAGCCATATTTTTTTAATATGAGGGTTCCTTATTTCTCCAAAAAGGTTGCCCTTTCTATATACTCGCCCTTCCGATATACCCATCAATACATGGAAGAAGTCAGCCCTCTCTATATACACAATTGTATGTAAGAGAGAGCCTAAGGTATGTGAAAGAAAACAGACAGTACTGAAGTAATACAAAAAAGAGATTTTCCCTATAAATGACACCTTCTTACAACAAAAAAACCATGTACATAGGTGTAACTTCCCAATAAACTTAGAATTTCTTACTATAACAATTTACATCTAACAATAGAGACGAATTGGTAATGAATGGAGAGAAAAATTTGCAAACAATTTTATGTACCCTTATTTCTACCCAACAATATATAGGGTCAATGCCACAAACATTGTTGCAATTATTAGGTGTTGAACAGTAATTCAACACAATATCATTAACCATAAAAGAGAATAAGACACTTTTTATACCAAATGCTACTTGTTTGAAAAACAATAACAAATAAATGGCTTATATTGTTGCAAAAAACTGTAAATTATTTTGCTCCAAAAATATAAGTTTCTAAGTGCAATAAATCAAGGGTGGGGGCCCTAGCTCGGTTGGCTAAATCTTCCTGTTGCAGGAGGTTGGTCACGAGATCTAGTCTCCCCCACCCCCGTGGTACCGAAGGGCGTGTCGCGCTAGCGCCGCCGGTTACATTAAAAAGTTTACCAAGCGCACTGCAGTTTATAGGGGGTCGTGCTACCCAATTCCTGCTGTCTAAAAAAAAAAGTACAATAATTCAAATTAATATAGTTTTTCCCTTTCTAAAGTATATTTTTTATGCACTTATTAACAATTTATTTTTCAACTGCACATCTATTTTCTTCAAACATTAAAAATGTTTTAAATGTGGGAAAGTGTAGATTATTTCATCACACTTTATAACTTTTCACAACATAGATGCCGGGAGACGCAGGGTACGAGTACTGGTACAAGGACGGGGACGCCAATAAAATTAGGGTACGTGAGTTAAATGAATAAGGAGACGGCTATTTTATATGTAAATGATTCACCGGAAATTTTGGGTACGGGGACTGGTATGTTGTCTATGTTCCCAAAATGGAGTTTCCCGGCAACTATGTTTCACAGTCTATAACTTGGTATTTGTTTGTTTGCACTGAGATGACATAGAATGGCATCAGCTTCTAGCTAGTTAACCATGCATGTGAGTGCACCTTTGAATATCGTTGAGGACTATGTCACCTCCTCCTCACATCCTTTGTTGCATACATTTTTATAATGACCAACTCCATGTCCTTTGCTTCAGTTTAACTTTACACACTTGAATAAAAACCATGGTGTCATTTGTGATTTCCGGTTCAATCTAAGAAATACCAAGTTGTGTTTTGTCCCATACAACATCACCAAGGTTGTTTTCTAAGAGCAGTGTTTCCCGAGAGCAATAACTTTTCGTTTTCTTGGTCTATGAGCAGTGCCTTCTTATCACATAAATGAATAAATGATCTAGGCATGGATGTTCCTTCAAGTCCACATTCCTTCACATCAACTTCATAGGGCATGAATTTTTTGCTTGGTGTTTTGATCTCATTCTCCACAACAGCTTCCCATTTTGGCAAATCCATGCATAAGATCAAGTACTTGCACTAATACCATAATGAATAGGGAAAGCAATACTTTATATCATTCATGGAAAAAAGAATAAATACATTGGAATGTCAGTTAAAATAGGGAACCGACCAATCACCCAAAATACTTATGTAGTATTAGCAATAATAAGGTTTATCATTATTGTTGATAACTTGATAATATATCATAGTTGGCAAACTCGCCAAAAACTCCACGAGTTGACAAAAAAACTCACCAAGTCAAAATTCGTACGGGTTTTTGTTGTGTTAACTCACCAAAAAACTCATCAAGTTTTTGGCAAGTACTAGCTGATTTTTTGGTGAGTATTCACCAAAAACTTGGCGAGTTTGACCAAAAAAACTCACCAAATACATAAAAAATGCAAAGAAAAAAAATAGTCAAAATACTCACAATTTTTCCCTATGAATGCATGAATGCACCTTGCACTTCCTCATATAGCACTTGGAGAGCAAATATTTTTCACAAAAAAAGGTGCCAAATACCTAATTTCTCCCTTACGAGATAAAAATGTGAAATGGTGTGCGACAAGAAGTTTCATGTGGTTTCAAAGGCCTGAATTTGGGCTTGGTGGCGGAAGTGCCACCCCTTGACCCAACTAGGGGCGTTGCTCCCAAACCCCTACAAGGGGAACTACCCCTTAACGCCATTGAGATCTCCACTCCTGGACCCCCACTAGTTATCGGGATCTCTTCTCATATAAGAAATTTGATTACAATGAGGGGATTTGGGAATGAAGACTAGAATCGACAACTTAGACAATTATCTTTACCACTATCATAATATCATTGATTAAAACTTCTCAAGTTTTCACTCGACTATAACAGTGTGCAAAGATTAGAACCTCTCCCCAAGTTTTCACTGGACTAGGATAGAGGAAGATGTCAAATGTTGTAATATGCAATTTATGAATTATGATGATGATTTTCAAAGGCAATCATCATAAATTCATAATAGTCACCAAGTAATTATTGTATCAGGGTTTCACATGATGCGATTTTGTACTCAATTTGTATTCAAATGAATCAAATTTAAAAGAAAACACTTTTTGCACTCATTAATGGACTCGTTGAATATATTTTGTCTTCAAGTTTTGCAAAAAGATAAGTGTTTTTAAAGAAATTTAAGCAATTTTTTAAGTTGCCGAGTTTTTCCCAAGTTTTTTCCAAGTCGAATTTTTGAGTCTAGCGAGTTTTTGCTGAGTCTGAGTCTACCAACTATGGTTGATATTTATTACAATGATGTAATATGAAATATTTATTTATTTTAACACTTGTCTTCTTATCGAGTGTATTCAGTTTCCATCCTTCATATCAATGGGCTTCACTTTTTCACTTATTGCTCAACATTGATCGCTTTCCTTCAAGAGATCCTCCATCTTCAACTTCCAAAGTTCAAAATTCTGGGCACTAAACTTCTCTATCTAAAATCTGGCCATTAAATCTGATTTTCAGATCAGACCTACAACAAAAATAAAATGCTCCCACTCCAAAGAAGACATTTGTTCCCACACAGAACCAATCCAACACAAGCTCTAATACCAAATGTTGAAACCAGGGGTTAAACACTTTGAGTAGTAGCATAAAAGATAAAATATATCTTAAATCTGGTCCTAGAGACTGATATAACTCAGAAATAGAAAAGCTATCAAAACAGCCCAACACTACGCATTCAGCTTGTGATTGTAAAACTACTCACCCAAGTCTTCAATCTATAGAATTTAGGCTTGAGTAATACCATCAGTGGTATTTAAAACCATGTAAGAGCCCAATAGCCACTTGCCACAATGCTCAACATGTGTGAGGGAGTTACTTTTATGAACCATCCACCTCTCCAAGATCACCATGCATTCAAAGATTCCTTATGAGACTTTGTGACCCTTCACCTCCCCAAAATGGAGCATCATTTTCAAGGACTAGTCAACCATTTTAACACTCTTACAACTTCTTCCAACTGTGCAGAGATGAGTTACAACATTTGTAAACTCTCACATGAGAATGCCACATTCCAAGAGAGTTGTATGTCAACTTTTCACAATATTACAATAGTGGAATGATAATATGTCTAGCTAGCATCCCAGCAATAATATTCCACATATTATTCCTAGGACTTGCAAGGTGTAAAACACACCTAGTCCTGATATGCATTCCCCAAACCTATTTTATATAACCCTATTTATTCTAGTGTCTAAAGCATCTCAAAATTCATTGATTAGAATTTTAGATAAAAGTTTTGATAACAGCCAACATTTGTCTTGTGCACCCTTGTTTACACTTAGACATGTTTAAAGTCTAGAAACTTTTATCTTACCTTATTCACTTTTCCCACAACCAGTCAACAGATAGTCTCTGCACAAAATCCAAGACCAGCATCCAAAACCAAAATGGCTATAAACAATAAAAGTCAAATAAAAATGATCAGCAACAATAAACATCATCATCTCACACTATTGTTGTTGCTTGCACAATGCACCCAATGGGACCCCCTTTTGGCTTCCAAGCTAGCAGCACTCTATCTGGACCCCACGCATGTCCCTTTGTTTATTTTGGCTCAATTAGTGAGTTGTGGTAATAATCAATCACAGACATTCAATTTTGACTCTCCAATTATCCCTGCACTATCGCATTTAGTTGTTTTATTTTCCACATTGTTTTTTCTTCTTCCAAGGTTGTGTCTTCCATTATTTTGGTTGCATTCCTTGGTAGGTTTTATATTTCGTCTGCACAGTTAAATCCAGACCTGCCAAGTGAGTGAACCTGTATCTAGTCTTTCTTTGCATCCAGATTATTACATATGCATATGCCCAATATCACTTTGTTTATCCTGCCACTGTGTAGCCTTTCCCTAAATTCCTCGTAACACAAAGAACAAATCATAACAGTCCCCTAGACTCAAAATCACATGACTATCTACAATTCAGAGAACTACAAAGTAAATTTAGAACCCAAATGCATCTTAAATCCAGATATCTGTGCTTTACTAAAAAATAAAAAAAATAAAAAATTTCTTCAAGAAAGATGTTTGATTTTTCAATTGTGCAAAGCTTTTCAAGCCATGGCGTCAATCATACTAGGCTTGTGGGTAGATGCATGCACTCCATGCCCAGGTAGATAGGAAAATAAACAAAGGTGCGGCCAGTTTTGTCCAACATATGTGATATTAATTCATGAGCAGCTCAAGATCAAATGCCAAGAATACAAATTGCATGAATTCAGGAGATATTTTGATGAATTGGGCATGATTTGGCCTTCCAACTCTTTGGTGTTGGGCTCCAATGCATGGATCTATGCATTAATTTGTCTCTCAAATTAAGAGGCAATTTTTAATGTTCAGATTTTATAGAAAGTGGATCCTTTGTATCCAATTTTATTTTGACCTATTCTTCAAAAACGATTTGTGCCCCTTTCTCTAAGAAGGTAGATAATCTTATGTAATGAAGATATAAACGCCATGGTGTAGATAGGCATATGGATAGAGGCACATTGATCATAGTATAAACATAGAAAAATAAATAGATATATTTATACGTAGAGATAGGGGCGTAGGGATAGGAAGACATATTAAATGGTATTGAATTGGTTAAATAGATGGATATAAGGAAATAAAGATAAAGACATGTAGCTAGAGAT
Source organism: Sequoia sempervirens (assembly GCA_007258455.2). Taxonomy (NCBI): domain Eukaryota; kingdom Viridiplantae; phylum Streptophyta; class Pinopsida; order Cupressales; family Cupressaceae; genus Sequoia; species Sequoia sempervirens. Next base: position 6,244 of record VDFB02262788.1, read on the forward strand.
AGAGATATAGATAGATAGACACCTATCTGGATAGGCATATAGATAGGGACATGTGCATATGCTGGATGCTTGCCTGAGACCCCTGTGATTGATCAATTCTTTGCAGACAGCACCAACTTGTGTTCCGGTTGTGCACCTGCAGATGAAATAGATATTGATTTACTACTAATTGTGTTTTATCCTATTTCACAAGCTGATTTTCTGAGATAACACAGAGCTATCTTCCTCTTATCTTTACTCTTTTGTTCTTTTTTTTAAAGAAAATCTGGTAGAATAGGCTCTAAAGATACTGATGTTTATTTATAGTTCTTTAAAATCTAATGTGTTGCTAGTAATGTAAAGAAAATCTACATTGGAAAGTTTATTTGTATTATTTTGTCTTCATAAAACAATAAAACAACTTCAATCTAATAAACATGAATTCCTTACTTGTTTTCATGAGAGCATTCTAAATTAATTAAATCTTGTAAATACTATACCTTCAGCTCTTTAAATCCAGTGTATTACTTGTTAGTGAATACATGAGAACATCATTACTAACAAGTTTGGTGATTTTGTTTGTCATTAGGGAAACATGTCAGATAGGTTTAATCTAGTTAACGTGATTTTTTTCCTTGTTTATCTTAAGACTTGGCCCCATTAATTTCAGCTTGTACTTGACCACTTAACCATTTAACTGGAATTCTAAACAGGCCCCTTGATTAAAACAAAACACATTGTAACTGAGCTGTTTTGTAAAAATTGAGACCTAATGACCCTGAGACCTTATGGAGGCTTAATCTCCTTTCAAGACAAGAGTTAGTTTCTAACTTATAAGGTTGATGTGTGCAATTTTTCCAATCAACATCCATCACAAAAGCAGAGTTAACAAGGAGAAGCTCTCATGGAGAAGATTACTTTCTGTCTCCCTTTGCAATGAGAGCTCCTTCCTCTACACACTATCAAAAGGTCTATTACAAAAATATATAATTAATTTGAAGCAAAGCTACTTTTGCAGGAGTAGGTGTAGAAGGTCAAGTCAAGGGGATGATTATTCTATCGGATCCAAATGTGGTGTTATTTCAAGTCATACCCTCATAAAAGAATTGAATAACTTTTCAACTCCAAATTAATAGCTGCAAGTTCTCAACTAACAAATATTTATGGCACGCACTCTACAAGCCTCCAAAGATAGCATTTTGAGTATTTTCTAACATAGGATCAAATCAAGACAACTAAAAGTCCAGTTATATGAAGGATTTCAACTCATTGTTGGATGACTCTAAAAGGCAAGGAGGAGTTTCTATCAAAAGGCAGAACCTAAATGACTTATAAGATTTTGTTTTAGATATGGAACCATGTAATACAAAACTTGCATATGGATTTTATACCTAGAATAGTAGACAGAAGGGTTAAGAAGTACATAGCAAGGTCACTGGATAATTTTTTGGTAAAGAAAGGGTGGATCAATCAAAATTCTATTCTGAAATAAATAGTTTTGCAAAATGGAAGATCCAATCATTAGCCAATGATTTTTGGATATAAGAAAATGTCCTGCCAAAGAATTGTCCATTTCAAAATTGAGAAGTTGTGGCTAGAATGTATGGAGTTTATGGATTTAATTACAGAATAGTGAGAGCAAGTAGAATGCATGAAAGTTTCATTCTTGCAAGGAAACTAAAATATGTAAAAAACGAAAACTCGTCTGGAATATCAAATTTTTCAAGTCTTTGCTCTCAAAGGATTTAATCACTAAAGTTAGGGCAGTACAAAATCATATTCAAAGGTAATGTTTGGATGATGAGATAAGTGCTAAAGAGGAAGAAGCCATCTAACAAGTCAATGATATCTATCAAAAGAAAGAACACCAAATTTTCACATCAATCAACCATAAGTCGCCAACAAAATAATATTCATGGTAATCCAAGCACAAACCAAGCCGCTTGTACATTTTGGCAGCTCAAGTTGGCCATCCCCATATCAAGACCACTCTGAACAGTTCCTCCTGGATTGGCACTACTCTCATTATTCATCCCCAAGTCAATGTCAATCCATTTGTCCATCCCCAAGTCAAGGTCACTTTGATTGCCTCTCCTCAGTCAATGCCACTCTGATTGGCCACACCAAAGTAATGCCATTGTGATTAGCTCTCCCTAGATCAAAGTCACGTTATTGACCATCCCTGGGTCAATGCCAACATAATTAACTCTCCTCAAGTCAGCAACAGCCTGTTTGGCTCTCACCAAATCGGCATCACATATGCCACTCCAATTGGCTCTCCCCTGATCAAGATTACATATGTTCAACAACTAAACAAGGATGTTCTAGAGGAATAGTGATTTTTTTCTTTTTGTTTAGTTCCGTGAGCTCATGATATAATTGGGTCTCACATTGGTGGGAAGCTTACAGCACCCAAACACGGGCATTCTTTTAAATCTATTGACATTTGCAAGAAGTTTGCCAATGCTGTTCATGAAGAATACTATCCTCTAAAGTACTATGAGGACAAATGCATGAAATTCCAGCAGCTGTTCCAATGGAAGAATCAATGTATACAAGAACAAGAAGTTACATTACTTCCTCACATTCATGTACATCATTGACACAAAGCGCAAATAAAGTGCTAAAGAGCATCAATATATTTTACCCTTATATCTGCACCATGATAGAATTTCTCAGAAGAGCTTAAATAACCAGCTCTTTACAGCAGTCATAATTTCTCACCATGACACTAGGGCAAGCATATTGCCATGACTCCAAGATCATAGCAAAGGCCAAGGCAAAGCACAAGAGCAGCTTCTCTTTGGGTGCTACTTCAAGAGCAACCAGTACCCAAAAAGTCAAATCCCCCAAGGTTGAAACAAACGTCTTCATATCAAGGAGAATGGCTAAAGTGGCCTCCAACACAACCAAAGCCCCTAGAACCATTAGCTCTAGACAAAGGCAAGTGGAAGCAAGGGGACAAGTGATGCCAACGCCACAAAACCAGTGCCCACAATGATTTTGAATGCTGTGTGCAGCTCTCATTGATCATGCAGTCCACCTCATGTCTAGTGCAACCAAAAGAAACTAATCCAGATGCTACTTATCTAAACTCCAAAGCCTCTGTTACTGGCACCTCTGAGGAACAAAAGCACCTCTTCCATACCAACAGTTGGATCAAATGCCAGCCCCTTTATGACATTATCTATAGTGAGAGCCAAAAGAACATTATTGGTAGAGATGCAATCAAACACCTAGGCCTCAATATACTCAGTATTTTTTTATAATTATGTACATTGTATGAATTATTATTTCAAATTTATTTAATGTGAAAAAAATGCATCAAAATTACATTGATCCAGATGCTACTTGTCTAAGCTACGGCTTCTCTGACATTGACACCTCAAAAGAATGAGAGCAACTCTTCCATATGAAGCGTTGGATCAAAGGCCAGCCCCTAAATGTCATTATCTACAGTGAGAACCACAAGAACATGATTGGAAAAGATGCAATCAAGCACCTAGTTCTCAATATACTTGGTTAAAAACAAAAAAAATTATGTATTATTATTATTTATGTATATTATTATTTTAGATATTTTTAATACAAAAAAATGCATACAAAATGTACAAATGCCATGAAAATATTACCTTTTCTCTTAAGCATTGTAATTGTCAATTTTGATAGTACAGTTCACTCACATTTTGGTACTTCTTTATTTTTAGTGGTTTTCAATAAATGGGGAAGAAATGAGAACTAAATATAGAATGCATCACTTTAACTAGGAATTAGCATACAGGCTTTCCATATATACATGACTTTCTAAATAAGATTTCTGAATGTAATAGTAATTATTAGGAATTTGCATATAAATCTTTTTCTGATAAACATAATTTTCTAAATAATATATTCTGACTATAATAACAATTATCGCCTCATCCATAAATGTACATAAAAAATACATCAATCCTAATGGCAATTAAATATTTTATAATCATAGACTGAGTGTGCCATTATCCAGGCAACTTCATCAATAACATTTCCCAAAAGATACAATATTTCTAAGTTAATATCATTTGTAAATACAACAATTGAATTTATTTATAGATATTACAAAAAGAAAATTTTGACAACCATAGAAGTACGACAAATAGTAAGAAAAGGCACTAATGCAATCACAACTTAAACTTAATGTGGACCATGAACAGAACATAAAAAGTTGAAGCAAACAATGGGAAAAGTGAACAAACCTTTCCAATAATAATACTCTTTGTGAAGTCCAGCTCAGAAGGATCAATTTCCCAATCACAGCTGTGCGGACGAGGAGGGGGAACTGTTCTGGCCTCAAATCGGCTACCATGGTTTCCCTTCAGCATCACAGTACCAAATAAAGTCAAAAGAAAGAACCTGGAAGACTTAAACTTTCCATAATGGATAACTTCTAATGTTTTGTGATTAAGAGAAAATTATGGGTGAAAATTTCATTGAGGATGATAAGCCTGATTTTCAGAATGTATAATGCAAATCAACATGCATACAAAGAAACATAGAACATGATACATATTTATCAAATTAGTTGAGTCAATACTTGCATTATACAAGTGCGATGAATAATCTACCAATAAGAGGCACTCATGCCTCTTATTTTTACACTTGTCAAATTCTCACAATTTCCCTATACACATTTAAAATCCCTATGCCTTATTTTAAAAGAAACCTTTCATTATCTGTTTGTTACAGAATCACTAAATTAATGTACTAACAAGTAACAATATTGTCATACAATACTCCTAGAACTCCCTTTCAATACAGAAACCTAGATGTAATTACATTATAAAATCAACAACTCCATTTAAATGAAAACTCCAGTCCCATTCTGTAGAATCCAATTTGCTCATTTGGTAAGCTATCAATATCAGTCGTATCTATCATTATGAGTCCTTGTTCACTATTATTTTCTTTTGGTTGACAATCCATCTCAACACTTGCCTCTGAGAGGTTTATAAAGGCCCCAACTTGTCAGATTTTGCATCTTGAGAATCAATTTTTGACCAGGTATACCTCTAACCCTAAACAGGCCAATGGGAACTCCACAAGCTAAATCCAGTTATTACACAACTTCCTCAGAAAATGATTCTAATGGTATGTAAGATTCTTAGTTGCTCTCTATATATTGGAAATTTATGAGTAGCCTTTCGATACAACCATGCTTAACAAAACCAGATTGCTATTTGAAAGAACATGCAATTGTTATTTGCCTTTTTCACCAGAAAATATTACGGAAAGACTATCTATTGTAAAATACCATGGTAGTACTATTTTTTCGTAAAGATCAGATAACAAAGTTTTTGTGATGCCTAACAGATCTTCAATATGGAGCTACCAACTAAATTAAAGAAATATATACAACCAGAATATCCACTAATAAGTACAGGAAGAGAAATTATCTACCAGAACATACAACATCCATCGTCATACCATGAAAGAGCAAAACCAAATATGTGAATAGGGAATTTCTCCATTTATGTATGTACTATGTATTCATCATATTCATAGACTCCAAAAGGCAGGTCTGATAATTCTAAATAGTATAGGCAATGGACACATGTTGGAAAACATCCCCACTGATTTCAATACCCCCCTATACACAATTCAAATCCTTTTGATTTAGTTATTTTACAAGGAACCTTTCATTATCTGTTTGTTTCAGTATCACTAAATTAAAGCACTAAAAATGTAGTCATACAATACTCCTTAAACTCCCTTTCACTACAGTAAACCTAGATATAATTACATTATAGAAAACGATACCTTCACTCAAAGAAAAACTCCAAGTACCATGCTATCTGTTTGGTATGCTACCACAAGTTATTAATCTATCATTATGGCTCCTACTTCACCATTATTATTTTTTTGGTACACCTGCCTCTCGGAGGTTTATAAAGGCCCCAACTTGTCAGGTTTTGTATCTTGAGAGTCAAATTTTGAGCAGGTACACCTCCAACACTAAACAGGCCAAAGAAAACTCCACAGGATAAATCCAATCATTACACAACTTCCTCAGCAAATGCTTCTAATAGTATGCAAGATTCTTAGTTGCCCTCTATATATTGGAAATTTATGAGTAGCCTTCCCATACAACCATACTCAATAAACCAGATGGCTATTTTAAAGAATATACAGCTGTTATTTTACCTTTTCACCAGAAAATTTTATGGAGAGACTATCTATTGTAATATTCCAGGACAATGCTAACTTTTCATACAATCTGGGAAAATGAATTTTTTGTGGTGCAAATGTACCCTCAATATGGAGTTCTCAACTACATTAAAGAAACATATACAGCCAGAATATCCACCAATAAGTACAAGAACAGAAACTATCTACCAGAACTTACAACATCCATCATCATATCATGAAAGAAATAAACCCAATATATGAAGAGGAAATGTCTCGAGTTATGTATGAACAATGTATTCATCGTGTTCATAAACTCCATAATGTAGGTCTGTCAATACTCATACAAAACCTGGCTTTTGTATTGCTTTTGATCAACTTCTTGTCATTAATCAGGTTATCTTTGTTGAGTTTCTTCCCCTATCAAGTTGCAAAGTGGTCTGATCATGGTCCAGATTTTCAACTAACCATTCAAGCAGATGCCCAAGGTTAAACAATTCTGGTGGAAGATGAAAAGATTCCTAACTGATGGTGGCTACAGAAGTCGAAAGAAGCAGAGAATGATTCAAGAGATGAAATCAGCTGATATGGCAAAAGAAAAGAAAGACAACATGTGTTTGAATAATCAAGTGCGATGCACATTTTCCTGGGAAATAATAGTAGAAAAGGGTGCTTACAAAGAGGCAAATCAGTCATGAAATCGTGCCCCAAAGTTAAGAAGATAGCAAGTCAATGAAGGGAGGAGATGTTTGTAGGTGGCAAAGCCATTACAAAAACATGCCAACGTCTTAAGTAGTGGCAAATGCACCTTAAAACTCTACCTAAGTCATTTCATGCTGCCAAAGACAAGCTAAAACCCTACTCAAAAGTGGAAAAAAGTGGAGAAAAACGCAACAAACATTACAGACCTCTAAGTGGTCCACCCTATTAAAAAGATATGAAAACATCCAAGTTTGATGCTCAAATCAGGTGGCAGCACCAGTCCAAAGTTCTGCCAAACTGTGGCTGCATGTGATCAGTACTCATTGAATAAAGGGAGATTTGAGTGTAAAGTGGTGCCATTTCAAATTTTCAAGGTGGCAATGTACAAGGAAAATGCACCAGCAGCTTGCGAAATGGTTTAAGTCCAAAATAGGCACATTTTTAGTTGGCAATTGCCACAGAAAACTCCACCCAATATTGCTTCAAGTGGAAAATGACTGATAAAGCCATGCATAGCATGTAAGATAAAAGGAAATAAGATGAAATAGTTTAAGATTTTTCAAAAGAATTTTTGAATTCATTCCAGCTCTTAAAACAGCCCCTAGTATATACTGGTCTCTAGCAGTATCTCTCAAAAGTCACTAGAAAAGATTTTATGTTTCATATCACATCTACTATGCCAATATATTGTTTATAGTGTTCTACAATTTCAGAAGTGCTAGAGAGATGTAACTTCGCCCGGTTTATGTTGCCCATAAATTTGGGAACTTTCTTACTATCCATTATTGGAGTTGGGCTTGTCATGACATTAAAGATTTTTCTTGATTGTTTTTCACGGATTGAACCAATCTATTCTAGCTTTACTTAATCTACAAAACTGCAATATTAGACACCTTTAATAGAACAATGTAGGTCCTAGGTACATTAGAACTCTCCATTCAGCATCCCTCTCTTTTTTCCAAGTCTCAAGCTATTCTCACAATTTGTTTGTTTGAACCTACACTTTGTCCTCAACTCTTGTCATGTTTAAAGAGACCCAATTGATAATACTTCTCATCTCTAGGAGATGGATTTGCTATTTAGAACCCTTCAATATCAGTGGTAACAATGGATGATTACACAAAAGAATTTTTTTATCATTAACGACATTTGTAGTGGACCCAATTTCTCCAATGATAGACAACTAGCTATACTTCATGAAATAGGATCGGTAGTAGTACACGTCATCCAATTTCAAAGGCTATTTACAAGAGGTGGATGACATCGCAAAGAAAACCTTGTTGGACTTATTCATAAGTGCTAGAACGAATAACCGAAAAAATATCAACTGCAGAAAACCTTCACAAGAAACGAGAAAGACAACACTGCCATTTCACCAAATAAGGAGTGAATAGAATGAGATGATTAAATTACATATGGTACAGGCTTTTTAAAGCCTTGAAAATGTTGACGGGTAAGAAAACTACCCACACGGGAATAAACCACCCGGATTAATAAAATTATTATGCCTAAATTAACTTAAGCCTAAGGTAAATGTAATTTACTCTAACACCTCCCCTTAAGTACAACTTAGGGAGAATGCAAATGCAAATATGAAGATGCAATATGGGTCCCGGCTACACAACCATGTTAGGTACCCATTTACAATGCAAAAATGAAATCTCTCGCAACCGAAGAAAAGGAGAAAAACCCTATGGGAAAAAACCCCTCTCCAAAAGAGAGAAAAGAAAACAAAAATGATGCATGGATGGACGACTCAATCACACCCCCTAAGAACTACATACATCATATATATACAACCAATGGCCCCCTCATAAGAGGGAAAGAGAGAGACTATATAGCCCCACCATAATGTGTAATCACCTGCAAAAATGGTAAGTTCCTGAAGAAAAAACATGATCTAGTGTCGACAAAAAACTTGTCTCCCTTTTGGAAGAAACATGTTAGAATTGGCTCTGGCTACCAAGATCTTGAGACCAAATGGAAAGCACAAAAAGAGAGAAGAATGTGACAAGAATAAACTGTATTCTTATCAATATGATTTCAATGATATGATGTGATGTACAATGAGAGATACCCCTTGATTATATAACCAAGGTGAGATGCAAGATGTCATAGGATTATGACAAGTCATATGACATGTGACAACTAATCACACTTACCTAGGTTCACATGTAGTAGTTGTCAAAAGATAAAATAACAACTAATGACAACTAACACCTTCTAAAAAGATTCCTTCCTAGGACCTAAGTAAACTTAACTAAGACGTAAATAAGTCCCTAGTAATGAATGAACTAGGTACAAGACTTTATTTACACCAACACCCCCCCTTAAGTGCAACTTAGAGAGTAGCAGATTATTATGCAAATGACACAAAGATGGGTCTCAGCTACTAGGCCATGTTAGGTACCCATGTACATATGCATGCAATCTCTCACAAGCGAAGAAAAGGAGAAATCCCAGTGGGACAAAACTCTTCCCCAAAAGAGAGATGGAATACAAAAAATGAAATGCTCTCAATGATGCAAGGAGGCTGTAAACCCCATGGAGGGAAAGACCTCTCCATAAGAGAGAAGAAGAAGAGGAAACAAGCTACTCCTCAATGCTGAGTCTCCTACACGATAGTAGAAGCTCAAGATGAATGTCAAGATGATCCAATCTTTTGCTTAATAAACGCCCTCCTTAGGAAGAAACACAAAACCATGGATGTATGCGTAACGCTGCGAATGATGGCGATGATATCTCAATGATGCCTTAAGTGTCTCCATGTCGATGTCGAAAGATGACACACTCCAAACAAGCGTTCTAGGTCACACAGTTGAAGAGGACAATCCAACATCTAGTAGAGATGAATGCAAAACATGATCCAAAGACAAGGATATCCCCTTTGAAGACAAAGAAGCCTCCAAATGTTAACCAAAAGTATCCACACCACGCCTAAATCAGAAGAATGATCAGAGAATTCACGAGGGTCAGTGTTCTCACAACAACTGAAGAAGGAGCATCTTCATCAAAGACGAGATGAATGCTATCGATGATGTCTCCCAAATTTGCAAGATGAGACTCCATAAACAAGTCTAAAATACCTGTCAAGAAGCCATCCAAAGTAGCCATATCTGGAAGACAATGAGTATCCTGCTGCACTGAATCACTAGCAGCCAAAACTGTTGAATCACAAGTATCCTCAGGTACAACAGTAGGTGGAGGAGATAGAATGCATGGCTCAAGTACTGGATCTAATGTGAGAACTACCAAGTTCAAAAAGCCAAATGTCTCCTCTGAATTATGATTCATATCAACATTTGAAGGAACAAGCTCATCATCAGAAGCAAACTATGCAAAGGTATACAACCAAGATGAATGATCAACCACCCCAGTAGCAATGATCTCTCGAGTCTCCAAGTCCCGAATGATAACTGAATCAGGTGTGAACTCCACAGTTCTCCCATCTCCACCATGTCTAATCTGATATGTGGAAAGAAGATTGTTCGTCAAATGAGGAACACACAAGACATCCTAAAAAGTGTTGTCCCCAAAACTAACAGATCCCTTCCCAATTACACTCATGTATGTATTGTTTCCCATCAAGATAGGAGACATAGTACAAGGCTGAAATGAAAAGAAGATAGACTGCGAAGATGCCATATGATGAGAAGCCCCTGAATCTAGAAGCCATCTCCTTGATCCTAGACCTGAAAGAGCACAAAGAGCTTGACCTTTGTTTCCTGATGTAGATGCTTGACCTTTGTCTTTTTTAGACTATTTTGAAGTAGAAAGAGGAAGAGATTCAGACATTCTAGAAGGCAAATCAATGTGATTCTTTTTGAGAAGATTTTTCAATTCATCAATATCCTTCTTATAACAATAATGTTCTTCATGTTCATCCTTCTTGCAATATGCACAAAAAGGCCTCTCCTTCTTTGATGATTCTCCTTTGGAAGAAGATTTTTTCTTTGGTTGATCTGAATGTGGATTATTCTTTGCTTGATCTGAATTTTGATTATTCTTTGCTTTCTTTTGTTTCTTATTTGATTCTGATTCTTTCACCAACAATGCCTGAGATTTAGAAGTCTTGATGAGACCCATTGAGATAAGATTTTGTTGCTCATGTATCAACATCTCAGAAAATGATGCAAATGAAGGTGTAGTATATGCAGATCCCATAGTCAATCTATGAGTATGAAAGCTAGAAACAAAAGAAGCATAATCAAGACCAAGTTTGTTCATTGTATTGTAGACCAACTAGATGTCCTTTTTATCAATTCCACATGCTTTACATTGCTCTCTTAGATCATTAGCCTTAGTGATGTAATCTTGGATGTTGTCAAAGTTCTTAGGATCAAAATTCATCAAATTATTATCAATTTGATAGCCTCTTACTTCATCTGTAGTACCATACAATGTTTTCAATTTTTCCCAAGCTTCATGAGAATTTTTACATGATTCAATTTGAAACAACAAATCTTGAGAAACAAGTCTACAAACACACCCAAGAGCTTTGGTATGTTTAATCATCATCTGTAGGTTCAGGACTTTATTTTCAACATATAGAGTGTGACCTTCTGTCATTAGAATACTCCATGCATTTTGATGCCATGTTGAATAATTATATGATGTGAGCAAAGGAACCTTAGAATGATCCATGAGAATGAGAGAGCACAAGCAAACATATCAAAGCAATGCACCAAGAGACCCCCCCCAAATCACTCAATCAAAAAACCCCCCAAGCAATATCTGATTTGTGGCACTTTATATTTAGTGCATTTACAGTTGCTAGATGCCAAAAACAACAAGCTAGACTTGATCTTAGTGCTTACAGATGCCAAAATAGGCCACATAATCAAGTACAATTTTTGGTACAAAATGAGATCAATCTGATCATACCACTGAGAAGTACACGAAAAATTAGCCCAAATCAAAAAAAAATTGCTCAAAAAAATGAGCCAAAAAATGGACTACCCCCAAATCTAGTATCTCTCTTCAAAAAAAGACTTTCCAATGGCACCCAACCCGCTCTAATACCATGTTAGAATTGGATATGGCTACCAAGATCTTGAGACCAAATGGAAAGCACAAAAAGAGAGAGAAGAATGTGACAAGAATAAACTGTATTCTTATCAATATGATTTCAATGATATGATGTGATGTACAATGAGAGATACCCCTTGATTATATAACCAAGGTGAGATGCAAGATGTCATAGGATTATGACAAGTGTCTTAATCATATGACATGTGACAACTAATCACATTTACCTAGGTTCACATGTAGTAGTTGTCAAAAGATAAGATAACAACTAATGACAACTAACACCTTCTAGAAAGATTCCTTCCTAGGACCTAAGTAAACTTAACTAAGACGTAAATAAGTCCCCTAGTAATGAATGAACTAGATACAAGACTTTATTTACAACAACAAAACAAAACCCAGTACAAATGCAGGTATGCTTCCCATTCCAGATAGGAATTGAAAGAAAGAAGCATGAAAATGTATGATGATGTCTCTAGAATCTGCTCATGTGTCACCAAGACCTTGGAAGATGATGTCACAAACCAATTAGCAACATGCCCAATCACAACAAAACTTGACAAACAAGGTACCACTGAAAACTAATGCTGAAAAATCTCCAAAGACTGAAATGGGGTGACAACAGTTGTGCCACAACTATCATCAAATAGGAGGGATATACCCTCAAATGTGTCCTCCGAATTTCAAATGTGAGATTTGACGAACAATGAACCAATGACAAATGAATCCCAATCAGGAAGACAATAGATACTGGTTGTGATGAATCACTGGACAAGCTCAATGAATTATCAACACAAAATGAATGGTCCTGCAAAACAGGAATGATAGGAGCCTCAATCAATGACTCTGCACAATGAATCACTGAAGGTGAAGGTACATCAACTGTCCCTAATGGAAAAGGAGCATCTAAAGAACCCTTGTCATCCTCATCTGAAGATTCAAAGTATTCCAACACTTCAAACTCCTGCATAGTATCATAATCATTGGGTATCCTATCTGAAAAATGAAGAGGCACAAGACAATCTGAAATAGGATCATCTAGGAATGGCCGAGTATCAGGATCTCCATATATTTCCCAAATTTTAGTCCAAAGAATATAAGGACACTCATAATGATCAATAGCATCCAAAGTGGCATCATCAATATGCATTGTAATAACTCCTAGGACATGATCCCTTTTGCAATTCCAACAAATTTCTTGCTATCAGTACCAGGAAGGGGAACAAGATTATACAGATGTGGCAACAAATGAAGCCATTTGAAATGTTTTATTATACCATCTCTCCATTGTTTATAATTTCCCCTTTCCAACATAATCACAGCAAGACGCAATGAAAACCCCATAACAACTAAGACAAATCTCAAAAAATGCAAAGACTTAACCTTCAACAAAAAATTAGAAACTTCCAAATACTATGAATGAAGCCTTCCAAAAGCAAAAAAATGCAAATAAGAAAAAAGGCCTATTAAGGCACTTTCGAAAGCAAGAGGAAGCACTTGAGGGCTCAATTCCGGTTGCCCATGTGACCACCTATGCAAGTGAGCGAAAAAGAGGGCAACATTATATGTTGCAAAATATTGAGGTTGGCTGAGCCAACCAATCTCCAAGTCACCAAGCCCAAGATGCAATCCACACTACCCACAAAGCTTTTCACAACTTCACAATACTTTGGAAGTGTTGGAGTATATAAAGTGCGGAAAATATCTTCACAGGATGAATGTGGGATTAAGGATCTCAAAGAAAACTTCAACCAACTCACGCCAGTCCCACCACAACAAACCCTAAGCAATTTTTTGATTTGAAACTTTATAAAGTATAAAGTTCCAAAAATATACCCACAAAAGAGACGAGCCTCAAACTAGAAAAATCCAACACAGAGATTGCAGAGATGCCAAAAAAAATGCCAAACATGAAAATCACACTGCCTCCAAAATAGAAAGACGGGCCTCCAACTGGTTCTATCAACCTCCAAACAGCAAAATGTGCCCTCAAACCAGATTCGAGCTAGGTAATTTGCGGCCTCCTAAGTGCAAATCTAACAAATCGCGCCCAGGATAGATACACACCTCCAACAATCAAAGATCACAGTTTCTAGCAAAAACAGCCTCTCCATGCATCACTACTGTAGAAAGAAATTCACGCCTGCAAAAACAAGACGTGGGCTTAAAAATGGTGAATCAAGCCCTCCAATCGGCCTGCACAGAGAAATATTAAGGCTTGAAACAAAGGATTCAATGCCACAAAAAAAAATGTGCCTCCGCTTCAAAAAAAGGGGCCTCTCCAAAACGCTTTTTACATAGAATTGGGCCCTCCAACAGGAAACTTGCTGCCTTCGATGCCGCCTCCAATAGTGGCGCTAAACTGAAATCGGCCTTCCACAAGAAATCAAATCGCCTTCAAACACTCGAATGCCTTGCAGATAAAATCGTGGCCTCCAGAGATTGAGTTCCACCTAGGGGAGAATCTCATTTGGGGATTTTAAATCTCACCCCCACCCTACAATGCAAGAATCAAACAAAATCGGCCTGCAATGATAGAGATTTTGGCCCTTCAAATATCGCACCCCTCAAAAGATCACGCTACCACAAGTCTCCACGAATTCTAAATCGTTCTTCTTCAAGAAGAGAATGCCTTCGCAGTTTCAATCACAGCCTCCAGTGAACGCCTCCAACGGGAATGAAACAGCAGATCTACGACCTGGCAATATGAAGAAACGACATGCTTCAAACAGCAAAAAAAGCCTGAAGATTCCTAAACGCCTCCCAGCAACAGAAAAATGCTTCAATGGAAAAATCGCATGCCTCTCACAAATCGAGCCAAGCAAATTAAAATTGAAACACAGAAAATCGTCCACCAAATGCAAATCAGGCTTGTTCTCCTTGCCAAATCACTACCAGCAATGAACCAAAATGGCCTCAAATGAAGGAGAAATTTGCCTCTGGGCAATCAAACCTCCAATCGCCAGCAACAGAAAATCAATAATCAAAGGCAATTTTGAAATTTAGGAAATTTCAAATGCCAAGCAAATCAACGATCTCACACTCCAATGAAAACTCTTAGGAAGGATTCGCAGTTGGGTGGCTCTGATACCATGTTAGAGAGAATAACCCAAGAAATATCAACTACAGAAAACCTTCACAAGAAACGAGAGATACAACACTGCCATTTCACCAAATAAGGAGTGAATAGAATGAGATGATTAAATTACATATGGTACAAGCTCTTTAAAGCCATGAAAATGATGATGGGTAAGAAAACTACCCACACAGGAATAAACCACCCGGATTAATAAAATTATTATGCCTAAGTTGACTTAAGCCTAAGGTAAATGTAATTTACTCTAACAATAAGAATATTAAAAATGGCATCCAACATGATATCTATCATCTTACGATTAAAAATTTTGAAGCCATATCCCTGACCCAAGAGATAGAGAGAAAAAAACCTCACATTAAGGATGCACTAGATCCAATTAAATATTAAAACAATTACATAACCGATTTTTTCATACTAGCTTGAATTTGAATGTATGGGGAAAAAAATAGGTCACAAAAGTCTAAAAGGGCATACATATCATTTTTAAAGTGATTTAAAGCCAAAAGGGGTGATATTTAGCCTATGGAACACGTTTAAAATATTCCATTTAAGGAAAAAGATCGTATGTCTTAAATACTTCATGTAAAGTGCAAATGTGAAATGTGAATGGTTTCGCCACAAATTGATCAAATTTTGAAGAGAAGCCAAAGCCAAGAGTACAGTCATGGTATGTTTCATGGAAGAAAGAAGCAAAGGCAACATATACTATTCAAGATTCAAAAGTGTTGGAATTGATTGTCATTGATGTCAAAGTAGTATGAGAGATGGTTACAATATTGTCATTGTTGTCAAAGGTGAGAAGAGCACTTTGCAATAGAAGAAATCGTAAGATGGACAAAGGCCAAAGGCCACTAATCGATGTTCAAAGACCAAGCAAAATCAGATTGAGAAGAGCGGATTAAAGATGAAGTGTGTGAGTGGAGCAATAAAAGATGTATCAATAATTAAATGAATCATATATCAATGATGAAGTAAATTGAATTCAATCAAGGATTGAATCAAATATCAATAACGGAATGAACAGAAGATATATTGTGAAGTGCTTCTTACATGATAAAGAAATTAATTAATTAAAGAAAGATTAGCTTTAACCAAAAGTCACAAGGGTATAGTGAAGGGTTGTGTCTCATGCTGAGACAAGATATATAAGAGAAGTGATTCCATGAGATAATGTGTGTGGGTAAGTTTTATCATTCAAGAGTAAGGAATAAAAAAAAGGGAGGAAGGTTTTATCATTCAAAGAAGTGTATGGAATTAGAATATGTAGAATGAAGTAAATAAGAGGAATATAAAAGAATGAAGTGAATGAATATAATACATTGAAAATCTAGTTAAGAGTAGTCAAGAGACATGTTGAAGAATAAGAAAATAATAGATCATTCAAAGGAAGCCATTAAGGAGAAATAAAAAGGAGAATGAAAAAGTATTCAAAGGCAGCAATTTGTTACTATCATTTCAAAGAGTTATCTCTTTTCAAAGAGATGCAACTCTTCATTGAGATCTAAAGATATAAATAGATATGTGTGGAATAGAAAGGAAGATCTATTAGTCAAGAGAGAAGTGTGTGGAGGATAAAAATGATAAGCACACAACTATACTGAGAAGGGAGGGGGGGGAAGAATATAACAAGAATATAACACAATGTGAACAAATTGACAAGAAGATTTTAGGTGGAAATCCTTACGGGAGAAAACCACAGTACAAATAATGTACTTTATGAATTATATAAGTTTTACAATGAATGTAGGCACCAACCTACTTGAATCACTAACTTTCACAATTTAGTAGGCACCAACCCACAAGGAACACCAACTCCTATCGCTGATTTAGTAGGCACCGACCTACAAGGAGCACCAACTCCTAAATCTGATTTAGCAGGCACCAACCTACAAGGAGCACCAACTCCTAAATTGCAAGGCACCAACCTTGATTTAGACTGAAATTATGAAGGTAGAACACTGTCTTCAAACAGATCTGCACCTCTCATCAATCTTCTATTATTCTTTGTGATGTTTGCTATCACTTCAAGGCTCACACAAAAGAATTTATTTTTTGATCTGACATTATACTTTCATTCTCCACACATCTACCCTTCAAATCTGAATTTGAATCATCTATATATATGCTGGTCATAAATTGCAACCTTTCATGAAAGATCATATCTTTCAAAATCTGTTCTTGCACCCTTTAGTTTTGTATCATTTCATGTTTATTATTTTTAATAAATCTGTCTTAAAACAGATCGTTCCTTTTTTAAGAACTAAATCATATTCCTTCAGAAATAAAGTCACATGTCTTTTTGGAATGATCGCATCACTTTACAATGGTCATATCTCTTCAGACTTTAATCACATTTCTTTTCACTTAAAGAATCGCAACATTTTTTATCATAAAGAATCGCACTTTTGTAACTTTTTAATTTGTCTTATTAGTTTTTTGTCCTTTTCTTAATTTGTTTTTTCTTATTTTGTTTCTTATTAGATTGCTATATTTGTTTAGCAATGATTTATCTTACCTTCAGATTTAAATTGATCTTGTTGATCTTCATCTTCAAAATAAATCGATCTCTTCCATCTGTACTAGCAATCTGTCATGCCGTTCATGATTTTGCTCAAACAATCTTCAGATTAGTTTGCTGTTTGCTATCATGCCGTTCATGATTTTGCTCATGAATTCTTCATAATGTCTGCTCTAACATTATATTGATATCTTTTAAAGGCTTAATTTTTTTCTATCTGCATTCCACTTCTTGAATGATATATTGTATTCTCAAAAGCATATGATAAATCTTCTATACTCTTAGCTTGACATCAATGACAATTTCCAACAATCTCCCCCTTTGTCATTGATGGCAACACAAATATTCTTGCATTGCTCCCCCTTACTCTATTCCTCCCCCTTTGACATCAATGGCAAGGGGTCTTCCAACAATGTCTTGCATTTTGTCCCATGGAGCTACAAGATACCATGTATAGCTCCCCCTGAATGTATGCTCCCATCTATCAATTGGACGGGTGTGGGACTACTCCCAATTTGTCCCTTAGGTATTCAAATGTATCCCTAGGTAGTGGTTTGGTGTGTGAATGGTAAAATGCATTCTTACATTAACATGAAAAAAGTTACATTAACAAGAAGTGCATATAACACGGTAGATATTAACTATATCTACCTATTGGTTACTGTAGAAACAGTAACAACTAAACTAACCTAAAACATTCTAATATTGACCATTAATAATACAATAATAATATTATTCTAACACCCTCCCTTAATGCTCAATCCGTCAACAACACCAAGTTGCCCCCTGAATTTTACAAACTTATCCGAGCTCAGAGACTTGGTGAGAATATCTGCAGTTTGATCCACTGTCAGAACATACTGCAGCTGAACTGATCTGTCTTCTACTAGCTTACAAATGAGACTGCCCACTAGTTGCCTGAATGTCGTTTCATCAACCGGAGGTGAATCAAAGTTGGCTGACAACTTCAACCCCTTCTCCATAGGTGTGGAGGCAGGTTTGCAGTCCTGAATCCGAAATTTGTCAAGCAGACTACGAGCATATTTAGACTAAGAGATAAAGATGCTATTAGCGGTCTGCCAAACTTCAATACCCAAACAATAATGGAGAAGCCCCAAATCTGTCATGTCAAAAGCCTGACACAAATAATGTTTGATTGTTGCAATCAAATGTGTTGAACTGCCAGTAATGATCAAGTCATCAACATAGATAACAAGAAACAAAATATCATCACTAGAGTGCTTGACATACAAATTACTGTCAGAAGGGTTGCACTAAAAACCATGATTGACCAAGTACTGATCAATCTTGATGTACCATGCACGAGGCGCCCGTTTCAGTCCATAGAGTGCTTTCAAGAGCCTACATACCTGATGTTCTTTGCCGGCAACCTTGAAACCAGGAGACTACGTCATGTAAACTTCTTCCTGCAACTCACCGTTGAGGAAGGCACTCTTTACGTCCATCTGATGAATTGTCCATCCAAATTAGGCTGCAATAGCGAGAAGAAGACGAATTGTGCTCATCTTGGCAGTAGGAGCGAAGGTCTCCTCGTAATCAATGCCCTCCCGCTGTGTGAATCCCTGAGCAACTAATCTGGCCTTGTATTTATCCAAAGTACCATCTGCATGATATTTGACCTTGTATACCCATTTGCAACTGATAGGTTTCTTCCCAAGAGGAAGATCAGAAAGAACCCAAGTGTGATTTTTCAAAAGACTATGATATTTTATCTACATAGCCTTTTCCCACTCTGGAATTCCTTTAGCCTCTGAGTATGTATGAGGCTCATAGATGTTGTGGATGTTGGCCATAAGGGCAAAATTGACTGTGTTGGGTTGCTTGCTCTTTCTACGAACTGATCTACTCTCAATGAGTTCATCATCATGAAGACCGCCGATAGTCTTGGCCCACCACTTAGGCCGACGAGTAGAAGTACCAACATCTGGAATAGGAGAAACAACATCTCCTGGGATTTCTAGAACAAAGTCATCTGGATGTGAGTCTTGAGGAAAAATCAAGTGGTGCTAGATCATGACTTGTAGACTCCTCATCTTCAAAGTCAGAATGCTATAAAGCCCTCCCATCAGGGGAACCAAGAGGAAGATGAACACCCTCATCAAGAACCTTCATAGGCTGATGATGATCCACAGGATTGGTAGTAGGAACAAATGGACCAGTAGTCTCATCAATCAAAACATCACGATTGAATATGAGACGATCCGTCTCCACATCAATCAACCTATCTGCCTTGTGATTGTCGTTGTAACCAGTTAACATAAGTGTCTAGCTCTTAGAGTCCAACTTGGCATGTTTGGCATCTAGAATCCATACATGAGCTGTAGAACCGAAGACTTTCAGATGGCCTACCTTAGGCTTACGTCCTGACCAGGCTTCTTCAAGAGTCATCTTCTTAACAGGCTGTGTAGGTGACCGATTTAGGAGATAGATTGCAATGTAAACTGCTTCAGCCCAGTATTTCTTAGGTACATTTTTGTACTCGAGCATAGAACAAGCCATTTCAGTAATGGTGTGATTCCTACGTTCAACAACACCATTCTGCTGAAGGGTGTATGGTGTGGTAAGTTGGCACTTAATGCCATGTGTAGCACAAAAAGAAGAGAAGTCAGCTGAACAAAAGTCCCCCCCATTATCTAACCTTAGAGTGACAATTTGAGAACCTGATTTTTTCTCAACTAAGGCCTTGAACTACTGAAATGTGTTGAGCATGTCTGATTTATGTTTGAGAAAATACACCCACATTTTCCGACTGAAATCATCAACAAATAATAAAAAGTACCTAGACCCAGTAACAGATGGAGTGTTCATCGGTCCACATACATCAACGTGAACCAATTGAAGTACCTTGGAGGCTCACCAAGAATCACCATCCGAGAATGGTATCCGATGTTGCTTCCCAGCTTGACAGGCTCCACAAACTCCATGATTTTGAGTTTGGATCTCAAGCAGACCAGCAACCAAACCTTCCCGAGACAATTGAGAGAGGTAGTGCATATTCAAGTGCCCATAACATTAATGCCAAAGTTTGTTGATGGTTGTACTTCTAGCAGCCAAAGCGTGCTCCTGAGAATCACCAAAATCAGCAAGTCTATATAGACCATGATCCTCAAGTCCCATAGCGATTATAGTACAAGTCTCCCAATCAACGATGCTGCAAGTGGACGAACTCAAAACAACATCCAACTGGGGAGAATGCCTCATGATCTGGCTAACAGAGAGAAGGTTATGTTCCATGCCAGGAACATAGTAAACATCAAGAAAGAGTAAATTTCTTCCTCTTGAGTGAATCTGGAACGTGCCCTTACCAGCAACTGTGTACTCTTCGCCTCCTCCAAAAATGACTGAATCAGAGAATGGTTCGAATTTTGTGAACCAATCCCAATGATGAGTAAAATGCCGCAATGCCCCTAAATCGATATACCAGGCAGAAGAATGTATTGGATCTACAATTCTCTTGGCCATAAATGCATAGAATGCAAATTCTTTCTACTCAGAGTGTTCTACGACATTTGCCTTTTGTTGAGACCCTCCCTGCTTCTTTTGTTTAGAAGCCAAACGAATGCGACAGTTAGCCTTCATGTGGCCATATTTATGGCAATAATTGCACTGAACGTTCTTTTTCTTCTTGTTGTCCTAAGAAGAACCAAAGCATTTCAGCTGAGAAGTTTGCGCCTTCCCTTTGTTCTTAGCAAAAGATTTGGCAGAGAACACTTGCTCTGTGGAGGTAGAACTGGTACAGCTTCCAAACTATTGTCCCCATCGATCTTGCTGCAAGAGCTTGTTGCAAAGATCTTCAAATTTGAGATCAACATTGGTGGAGGTGATATTCAACATCTCGATGAAATGCTCATACGAACGTGGGAGACTCTTCAGAGTAATGACCACCATATCTTCTTCCTCCATTTTTCGACCAATAGCTTCCAGCTGATCACGAATGTCCTTAATCTTCGTCAAATGTTCCTGTAAAGATATTTTTTCATCCATCATGATGGAAAAAAGCATGTTCTTGAGAAAGAACGCTCTGCTCTTGTCAGAGGTTTCATGAAGGGCCTTCAAGTGATCCCAGATTTTCGTAGCAGTTTTTCCAAACGGTACCTAAGGTAGCTACTCATCTGTGACTAAGAGTTTGATGAGCATAACGGCTTTCCGGTTGAGTTCATCCCATTTGTCCTAGTCCTTTCCGGCTACAACAGGATGGGTTGAGTTCCCCAAAACGACCTAATCAAGACACCGATATTCAAAGATCATAAGCATTCGCTGCTTCCAGTTGTTGTAATTCTTCCTGTTGAACTTCTCGCTGCTTTCGAGCATTATATTCGTCAGAGATGCCATCACGTACCTCACGATCAAACTGGGGACGACAAAATAATGCATAGAAAACAGAAACAAGTTCTACAAGACAAATTCCAAGGCAGAAAGCGAAACCCTAGCACGGATTTCAAGGTTTTACTGAAAACCCAAAAAAATTAATAAAAACCCAAAAAGATTGAGAAATACCCAAAAAAAATTGATAGCACAAATTTCGAGGCACAAAAAATGAGGTACCCAGAAAAATCGAATGACAACCCAATTGAGATCTCGATAAACCCAGAAGGAATCTGCAATTAAAATAATTTTTCAACTTGATTTGAGGGTTCAAAACCCTAGTCGAGTTTCAGAAAACTCTAGCCACCATGAGAGCCAAAAATTTGCAAAAAATTTTTTGACAATCACGAAAAGATTGAATCTCGAATTGCAGAGAATAAGGGTCAAAACACGACTTCAATCTCGAATAGAAAAAGCTTCAAAATCACGGCTTGCAGAAGCAAGAAAAAATGCGGCCTGCAACTGCAAGAAAACGCGGGTCACACGCAGGCTTGAGTAAAGACGCATCCTTCACCAGTAATGGCGTCCAAACAGAGGCCCGAACATAAAATGTCGCCCGGAAATAAAACACGACTAGAAACACGAAAAACGCGACACCCCTTAAAAAATCGCAACGAAGCAAGAAGAAAACGCAACTAGTCTTCGGAAAAAAAAGACAATCTCAGAAGTCACGTTTTCAGAAATAAGAGCAAAGAAATCCGCGGAATTTACATGAACTTTTTGATCTCAAATGTGTCCAGAAATCAACAAATCGTGCCCAGAAAATAATACGAAAACCACTCGAAAATCCGTGCGCCAAAAATAAACAAGGTTTAGACACGCGAAAACCCTAGTCGAGCAAGATGAATCCAGCCACAAAAACTCCACTAGTAAACCCTCGATTTCTCCCTATAGACAAGCCCTACGAATTTTTAGGGGTTTTTTTTTTTTCTCTATGGCTCTGATACCATGTGAATGGTAAAATGCATTCTTACATTAACATGAAAAAATTTACATTAAAAAGAAGTGCATATAACACTATAGATATTAACTATATCTACCTACTGGTTATTGTAGAAACAGTAACAACTAAACTAACCTAAAACATTCTAATATTGACCATTAATAATACAATAATAATATTATTCTAACATGGTGAATATATCAGCAATTTGTTCTTTGGTAGCAATGTATTCCAAACTCACTTGTTCTTCAGTTACTTGTTCCCTTAGAAAGTGATACTTGATTGGTATGTGTTTGGTCCTTGAGTGCATCACCGATTTTTTTGATATGTTGATAGCACTTGTGTAATCACAATAGATAATAATAGGATGATTGTACTCCACCTTAACATCTTTCAAAGTTTGATTCATCCATAGTACTTGGGTGCAACATGTTGCTGCTGCTATATATTTAGCCTCTGCAGTGGATAAAGAGACTGATGCTTGTTTTTTGCTCATCCAAGATACTAAGTTTCCACCAAGGAAAAAGGCTCCTCCACTTGTGTTTTACCTATCATCCAAACTTCTAGCCCAATCAACATCAATGTAAGCTTCTAGAGTGAAGTCCTTTCCACTAGGATACCATAGGCCATATGCCAAAGTACCTTTCAAGCACTTGAATATTCTTTTTACTACTTGAACATGTGTTTCCTTTGGTGCAGATTGAAATCTTGCCAACATTCCCACAGCTTGCATTAGATCTGGTCATGTGGTTGTTAAGTACAACAAGCTTCCAATCATTGATCTATAGAGTGTTTGATTGGCTTCTTGTGATTCATCCTCTTTGCTCAATCTACAACCTGTAACCATGGGTGTACTTATAGGATTGCAATCTACCATCTTGAATTTCTTCAATATCTCTTTCACATACTTAGTTTATGAGATGAAGATTCCTTTGTTTGATTGTGAGATTTGTAAACCAAGGAAGAAGGATAGTTCTCCCAACATTGACATTTCAAACTCCTTCTGCATCATCATAGCAAATTCTTGACACATGTTATCATTCTTGCTTCCAAAAATGATATCATCCACGTATACAACTACTATCAATTGATCTTCTCCTAGAGTTTT
The DNA here is from genome assembly GCA_007258455.2 of Sequoia sempervirens. NCBI lineage: Eukaryota > Viridiplantae > Streptophyta > Pinopsida > Cupressales > Cupressaceae > Sequoia > Sequoia sempervirens. Next base: position 30,164 of record VDFB02262788.1, read on the forward strand.
GATATATAAGTTATTATCAGCTACTCCTCTTTTAAAACCTTTTTGTTGGAGGTACTTGTCAAGTTTGGCATACCAATCTCTTGGGGTTTGTTTCAAGCCATAGAGTGCTTTCTTCAACTTGCAAACATAATCCTCGTTTTCTAATAGTAGGAATCCTTCAAGCTGCTCAACATAGACTTCCTCCTTTAAATCTCCATTTAGGAAGGCAGATTTTACATCCATTTGGTATACTTTGAAGATTTTATGACTTGCATAGGCTAAGAACATCCTGACTGCTTCCATTCTTGCAACTGGTGCAAATGTCTCTTCAAAGTCCACACCTTCAACTTGAGCATAGCCTTTGCAAACTAGCCTTGCTTTGTTTCTTACAACTTGTCCATCCTCATTGAGTTTGTTCCTAAAAACCCATTTGGTACCAATTACATTTTTGTCTTTTGGTCTTGGGACAAGTTGCCAAGTGTCATTCTTCTCAATCTGGTCCAACTCTTCATTCATTGCCTCAATCCATCTTTTATCTTTACTTGCTTCTTGGAAGGTTTTGGGCTCAATTCTGAATAGTAATGCAAAGTCACAATCTTCTTGGTAATTTACTATTCTTCTTGTAGATCTAAATCTATCATCAAGGATCAATTCTTCAGGGTGATTTCTTTGCACAAATTTGAATGGTGTCTTTGGTGTTTTCATAGGAGTCTTCTGTGGAGTTTCTATCCTTTTCTCTTCATTATTCTCCTCAACCTCTTCCTCTTGTTCATCCTAACATTCTTTTTCTTGATAATCAAATTCGGGTGCCTTCATTTTATAGTATCTTTCCTCATCAACTCTTGCATTTGTGCTTTCAACAATTTTCTTCAATCTTTTGTTGTCACAACGATAGGCTTTTCTTTTCAAGGAGTAACCCAAAAATATTCATTCATTAGATCGGGAACCAAATTTTCCCAAATTTTCATCATCCCTCTTTATGTAGCACTTGCTTCCACAAACCTTGAAGTACTTAACTATTCCAGGTCTTCCTTTCCATAGTTCATATGGAGTTTTATCCATATTTCCTCTAAGTTGTCCTTTGTTCAAAATGTAGACTGATGTAAGAACTACTTCTCTCCAAAATGAATCTAGTAGTTTGGCTTCCTTTAACATAGTTCTTGCCATTTCTTGGACCATTCTGTTTTTCCTTTCCACAACCCCATTTTGTTGTGGTGTTCTAGCAGCTAAATATTGTCTTTTAATTCCATGTTGTTCACAATATTCTATGAATTCATTTGAGATGAATTCTCCCCCTCGATTAGATCTCAAACACTTTATCTTAAGACCCATTCATTTTCAACTAGCGCCTTGAATTTCTTGAATTTTTCAAAGGCTTCTAATTTTTCTTTTAAGAAGGTTATCCAAGTCATCCTAGAAAAGTCATCAATGAGAAGCATAAAGTAAACCTCACCTTGTAGACTTTTTGTTCTAGTGGGTCCACATAGGTCTGTGTGAACAAGTTCCAATGGCCTTGACAATGAATACTCTTTTGTCTTGAAAGATACCCTTGTTTGCTTCCCTAATTGAGAATGTTTACAAATGGTATTGCTTGGTTTGCAAATTTTGGGCATGTCTCTCACAACTTCCTTCTTGCTTATCTTAACCAAGTTGTCAAAGTTCATATGTCCCATTCTTCTATGCCACAACCAACTTTCATCTTCTTGACTCATAAGACATTTTTGACCTCTTGTCTCACTTAGAACATACAACTTATCTTCAACTTTATTTGCATCTGCAATATGTCTTCCATTCTTTCTAATTTCACAACCATCTTGATGAAAGATTAAGGTATGACCTTGGTTGCACATTTGGCTTACACTTACTAGGTTGTGCTTTAGGCCTTCAACATATAGAACATTACTTGTCTTTGTTCTCCCATTGTCTAGACTCAAGGTTCCTCTTCCTGCAATCTTAGTTGTAGTGTTGTCTCCAAACCTTACTAATCCTCCATCTAAATTTTGTAGATGAATACATTTATTCTTATCTCCAATCATGTGGTTTGAACAACCACTATCAATGTACCAATGATCTTTTTCATTTTGCACATGAAATGCTGTTTGAATAAGCATAGCTCTTTCTTTTTCTTCTCTTTTTTTCTGTTTCCAAACTTTCATACTCTCCCCATGTGTTTTGGGTAGAGTTTCCTCCTTTTGAGTTATTTGAGGAAAAACAGTTCTGCACTGCCTTGCAATATGCCCAAAGTTATTGCACTTGAAACACTCAATAGCAAAGTTCAGTGGGAAAAATGAGTTACAACTTCTATTGTCAATTCTACTAGAATCCTTTTTCCATCCATTTAATTTGCTAAGGCTTCTACAATTCATAGCTTTGTGACCAAATTTATAGCAAGAATAACAATAACCAAAGAATGAATGATATGACTTGTTTGGCTGGAATGGTTTTTGCAAATTGGTCTTTCCTTCTATGTTGCTTTTCTCCATTTGGGCATTGTTGGTCTTAGGTTAGACTTTCTTCTCCTCCCTTTTGCCACATTCGCCTTTAGTAGAGTTCTTGACCACATCAACATAACTTTTGTAGGATGTCTTCTCTAATTCTTTCCTTAGTGTGATAGTCTCACACTTCAATCTTTCACATTCTTTCTCCTTCTCCTCAAGTTGGGCTTTGGTTATGTCTTAATCCTTTTGCTTTCCTCAATTGAATTTTTAGATCTGAAATTAATTTTTCAATTTCTAAAAACTTCTTCTTTTCTTCTTCAAATCTATTTTTCCTTCTTAGACCTTTCCTTTTCAGCCTCTCAATCTCACTTATCGCAAATTCCAACTCTTCTTCCAAATCTTTTGGATCATGATGTATCTACTCCTCTTGGTCTTCATCCTTGTCTTCATTATGCTCTATTACTTCAGCCATGAATAACATTTCATCTTCACAACTTCCCTCCTCAAAGTTACTTGAAGAATCATTGTCTCTATATGAGTATAGACTCTTCTTGAAGTTTTCCCTTTTGTTGTTTTTGTGATACTTACAGTTTTCCTTTCTTGAAGGTCTTCCTTTCTTTGGTTTGTACTCTTCTTCTTCTTCACTATCAATACTATAAGCATAAGGGCATGATTTTGCAAAATGTCCAATTTTACCACATGAAAAGCATTTAAAGGGTAATTTACCCTTATATTTTCCAGATCCTTTCTTTAGCTTTCTCATGAAATTTGCTTCTTCCTCATCTATTGAATTATTGTCTTCCACTTTCTTCCCTTTTGAATTCTTAGAAGCTTTGAATGCAGCCTCCTTTTGTATTGATGTATATTTTCCTATTCTCATCTCATAAGCAGTTAGGATTCCATGTAGTTCATCCATGGCTAAGGTGTCCAAGTCCTTCATTTCCTCTATTGCCGATCCTTTGGAGTCAAATCTTGGTGGAAGTGATCTCAACACCTTTTGCACTACTGCTGGTTCCTTTAATTCTTCTCCAAGGCCTCAAATGGTGTTGACAACTTCATCCACATGCAAGAAAAATCCAGCAATATTTTCCTCTTCACTCATTTGAAGACTCTCAAAATTGCCTCTATGAGTTTGTAATTTGGCTCATTTTACTTTCTTGTCCCCTTCATAGGTTTGCTTCAACTTGTCCCAAATCTCTTTGGCAGATTTGCAATGCATTATCTTCACAAGTTCAGATTCACTTAATCCACATAGGATTGCATTCTTGGCTCTAGCATTATTCTCACTTGCCTTCTTTCATGTTGAATCCGTTGGAGGTGTTGAAGGAGCTTTATATCCATTCACCACTGATTGCCAAATGTCAAATCCTATAGTATTTATATAGGCCTCCATTCTCATACTCCAAAATGCATAATTTGTCCCATCAAACAATGGAGCCTTGTTGGAAGATAATCCTACTCCACTCATGATGTGTGCTATATAGATCTCCCTTCAAGTTTGTTAGACTTATTCGAAGGGCCTACTATGATACCAATTGATAAGCACACAACTATATTGAAGGGGGGGGAGGAGGAAGGGGAGGCACGGTGAATTAGTATAGTACAACTTTTAACTTTTCAAACTTTTAAACCTTAGTTAATCACACAATCAACTATGCAAGAATATAACAATGTGAACAAGTTGACACCAAGATTTTACATGGAAACCGTTACAGGAGAAAACCATGGTACAAATAATGTACTTTATGAATTATATAAGTTTTACAATGAATGTAGGCATCAACTTACTTGAATCACTAACTTTCACAATTTAGTAGGCACCAACCTACAAGGAGCACCAACTCCTAAATCTGATTTAGTAGGCACCAACCTACAAGGAGCACCAACTCCTAAATTGCAAGGCACCAACCTTGATTTAAACTGAAATTATGAAGGTAGAACACTGTCTTCAAACAGATCTGCACCTCTCATGAATCTTCTATTCTTCTTTGTGATGTTTGCTATCACTTCAAGGCTCACACAAGAGAATTTATTTTCTGATCTGACTTTATCCTTTCATTCTCCACACATCTACCCTTCAAATCTGAATTTGAATCATCTATATATATGCTGGTCATAAATTGCAACCTTTGGTGAAAGATCGTATCTTTCAAAATCTGTTCTTGCACCCTTTAGTTTTGTATCATTTCATGTTTATTATTTTTAATAATCTGTTTTAAAAAAGATCGTTCCTTTTTTAAGAACTAAATCATATTCCTTCAGAAATAAAGTCACATGTCTTTTTGGAATGATCGCATCACTTTACAATGGTCGTATCTCTTCAGATTTTACTTGCATTTCTTTTCACTTAAAGAATCGCACCTTTTCTTATCATAAAGAATCGCACTTTTGTAACTTTTTTTAATTTGTCTTATTAGTTTTTTGTCCTTTTCTTAATTTGTCTCTTTCTTATTCTGTTTCTTTATGACTTGTGTGTGTGTTTTTTTTTGTCTTATATGCTATATTTGTTTAGCAATGATTTATCTTACCTTCAGATTTAAATCGATCTTGTTGATCTTCATTTTTAGATTAAATCGATCTCTTCTATCTGTTCTAGCAATCTGTCATGCTGTTCCTGATTTTGCTCATGAATTCTTTATAATGTCTGCTCTAAAATTATATTGATATCTTTTAAAGGCTTAAATGTTTTCTATCTGCATTCCACTTCTTGAATGATCTATTGTGTTCTCAAAAGCATATGATAAATCTTCTATACTCTTAGCTTGGCATCAATGACAATTTCCAAGAAAAAATATATATTTTTGTGGATATGTGTGAACAGGCAGCAATTATTATTTAAGAGGGGTCATGAATATTTTAAGGGTCGTTATCTTTGAAAGGATGTATCTCTTCAGAGAAATATGAAGATATAAAAGGGAATAAGAAATGTGTGAGAAGAGTGGAATAAATGTAATATCATACAAGCAGATTTGTGAAAAGGGGTAGTGTGTGAGACACAAAGATATATCACTCAAGAACAAGAAGATTTAAGAAAAATATATACAGATTTATGTATGAAGATTTACGAAAGAATATATGTAGATTTGTGTATGAATATTTAAGAAAGAGAATATATGCAGATTTGTGTGTGAAGATTTTGAGGAGAATATAAAAGGAGAACATTAAAGGCTATTTGTAAAGAAGATTTATTCTCAAGAAGACAAGATTCTATTGAAGTGGTTGGTGCCTCATATTGGAGAGGTTGGTGCCCCATATTGACAAGGTTGGTGCCTCATATCAAAGAGATTAGTGTCTCTTGCTGAGTTGGTGCTCAATTGTGGGGATTGGTGTCTCCAATGGATTGGTGCCTACAAATTCTACAAGTGGGGATTGGTGTCTCCAATGGATTGGTGCTCACAAATTGTATAAATGGGGATTGGAGTCCCCTGTAGATTTCTATAAAAAGCAACATTTTGCCATGGTTTTCTCCTGTAAAAGTTTCCACATAAATTGTGTGTTCTTCTTGTCATGCATAAGCGTTAGATCTTATGTGAATCATATTGTGCAATTGACATTATTGTGGTTGTTAGTTTAAAAAAAAAAGAATTGTCTTACACTGATTCACCAACCCCACCCGCTCTCCCCCCTCAGTATAAGTGTGTGCTTATCAAAAAGCATAAAAAAGAAAGAACATGCATCCTATCACTTTTAGCTTTTCAAGAGCACTAAAGGAAACAAGAGCATGCAATTATTTGTTGCTTTTCAAATTTATATTAAACTAACCAAAGTAATTTGCACAATATGTGGTCATAAAAGAAACCCTTATTAATCATTGCAATTGTTGACTTCAAATAATCGCTAGATGTACATGCAAATCAATCCAAGGTAGAGTTGATCAAAAAGTCATGCACAAGGCATATCAATAAAACAAGTCAGCTTGAATATTATAAAGCAAAAAACTAGAAAAGGCACACACCTATGGTAAATAAAATTAGACCGACTCTCAACAATTTTTGGAACCCAATTCATGAATGTAATATATTTAGAAGTGAATGAAAGATAAACCTAGGGAGCTAATGAAGAGAAAGTTATGTGCCAAAACACAACCCACTTTGACGGTTCCCCGATACTTTGCTTCTGTCGAGGAAAGAGCTATTGTCTGTTGCTTCTTATTGGTCCATGTGATTGCACCCATACCAAGGCTAAAAATATATCCAAAAGTGGATTTCCTATTGTCAACAAAACCTGCCCAATCTGAATTTGTGAACTAAACCAGCCTAGGATCTTTGCTTCCACTATACAGAATGCCAAAATCAAGTGCCCCTTTCACATATCTCAGTGCTCGCTTTGCCGCAACCCAATGTTTTCCAATTGGGGCTGTCATTAAATGAAAAATGTAACTCACAGCATAACTCAAATCAGGTCTAGTGGTTGTAAGATAGATAAGGCTGCCCACTAGTTGCCTTAAACATGACTCATTGATTACTTTTGAGTTTTTTTTTGGCTGAAAGCTTCAGCCCTTTCTCCAAATGTGTACACAAGATTTTGCAATCTATCATTCTGAACTTGTCTAGCAAACTCCAAGCACATTTACACTAAGAAATAAAAATACCACCACCTTTCTGCCAAACCTCTACACCTAGGCAATAATGTCGGAGGGCCTAAGTTAGTCATGTCAAAAGCCTTACAAATTACATTTTATTTTTTCAATCAAATGTGCCTCACTACCTTTAATGATGATATCTATCATGCCCCCGCCATGATCAACACTAAAGTATTAAAAATATAAAAAAATAAATATTAACAATTTAAATGTTATTATAATCATAATCATCATCATATAGTATTAAAATGTATATAGAACTAATAAAAATAAATATTATTACAATAAATTCAATTTATAAATATCTTAGTAAAATAAGATACATATAACAGATTTAATCCCCCATATAGTAAGGATTGTGAACAAAATCATAAAGTGCCATGCCCACCCACGTAAGACAATACCAAGTGAAACGCAGCAATAACAAGTCTATGAGATCACCGCTGGAATGAATTTGGCAAGGGAGTCAATCACTAACAAACTGGCATAGGCAGCAATTCCACAATAATAATAATGCAGCAATTAAGTTTTAGGAGAGCAGCGATTCATAAGATAATTAGCAGTGTTAAATATGGTAAGTATTAAGAAGATATTAAATTAAAATTAAAAGGTTTTCAGATCAGCGATTAAGGGAATAGTGGTGACTCTTCTAAAACGGCATTAATAAAGAAAGGGTGTGACCCCCAAAAAAATAAAAAAAATATATAAGGGAGATCAATTCATTTGGGGAAGGCAGAAAAAGAAGGAATGGAACAAGAATTGGAAAACAGATTGAAAACAGGGAACAAGGATCAACAATTACAGGGATCTATGAGATTAAAATATTATTAGCAGAAGTGTATTTGGGAAGTAAGTTTATATATATATATATATATATTCATGCAAGGTAATTATTGTATGTTAAAACTAATCATTATGTATATCTATTTATATGAAATATATATATATATATAGATGTTATATACGATTATGCAATAATGATGCTTGCAGCAATTATTGAGCCTTATAAGTAATTATGATTTTTTAATATGAATATGGATAATAGATTCTTATTCGTTGATTCACACTAAGCAATATCTTCCAAATGTTAAGAACACATCAAACAACAAGGCAATTGGAGCAGATCAAACATAATTATCTGCACTCAGCAGACAAGGGCAGAAGTCGGCAGCCGTACTATATTTGCATCTTAGAATATCGCAGTTTATATTTTAGCAAAGCATTGTGTATGCACTATAATGTTTATTGTGGATGATGATATTGTATGGAATTGGATAAGGCAGCAAGGATAGGGAATGCAGATACAAGTTTACCCACTACATAGACCACTCCATATGGATAACCGAAGGTCTGCCACTTGGAGCCAAGAGGGATGGTATATCCGCTCTTGGAATTAGCTGGGATAGCTTCGGGCGGACTTATCATGTTTCCCATCCAATCCCTATTATGATTAAACTCCCATTTTACTTATTCCTCTACAATCAATCGTGGAAAGAAGAGACGGAAGTACAAGGGGAATAGCAGTTACGAGATTTCATGCTAAGTAGACCACCCATAATGGATGAATGAAGTGTCTGCCATTTGTGGGCCAAGGGGGTTGCTTATCCGCCCTTGGGCTTAAAAAGAAGAAATGCTCTAGGCATCCTATTGCAGCTTCATCTCCAATCTTCCCAATGGTTGATTAGTAGAGTAGCTAATAACTTTGAATCCGTGTTAATAGTTACTTATCTGTTTAAGATCAATGAACCTTATATATGTCAAATAATTTAAAGGATGTTGCAAACAGTACAAATGATCAACTAATTGTTTATGAGTTATTGGCTAACATTATTGCAAGGTTAGAATTGGAGTTTATTGGATAAGATATACTTCTTACTTTGAAATAGTGATTTTAGGTCAAAATCTAAGTATATCCAAAAAGGGGACATTACAATTGGTATCAGAGCTCTAATCCTACCAGCCTGTGGACAAACCGACTTTAACCACCATTAAATTAGAATTAACTATTCAGCCTTCTTCTTACGTAGGCCAATAATGCATTTCTATATGCATGTGCCTTCCATGTGTATACTTTGTGACTTACGTGCATTCATGTGTATACTTTGTGACTTACGTGTATTCATGTGAATACCTTGCAACTTACGTGTATTGATGTATACTTTGTGCCTTACATGTATTCATTTGTATACTTTGTGACTTACATGTATTCATACATATACTTTGCGACATATGTGTATTCAAACGACTTACGTGTATTCATGTGTATACTTTGCGACTTGCATGTACTTTGTGACTTCATGTGTACACTTTGTGACTTACATGTATTCATGCAACTTACTTTGTGACTTCATGTGTACACTTTGTGCCTTACATGTATTCATGCAACTTACTTTGTGACTTACATGTATTCATGTGTATACGTGTATTTATGTGCATGCTTTGTACCTTATGTGTATTTATACTTCGTGTATTACATCTATGTGTTTGCTTCATGCTAGACGTGTCTTCAAATAGATTACTCCATGTGTGTTTATGATTACTTTATTATGAAAGTGTTAAAAACGTTGTCTGTCAAAATGCTTCTTGGGTTGTGTCATGCCCCCAGAATCATGATAGTTAGATAAAAAAAAAATACATATTTAAAAATATTAACCAATTGATATCAATATAATTATAATTGTCAAAGACAAAATTATAATTATAATTATTACATTATAGATATTAAAATATAAATACTAATAATTTAAATATTATAATCATTATGATATTAAAGGATATAAAATTAATATGAGACACAAAACATAACATAATATTATAATGATTGAATATAAAATTATAAATATTAAAAAATTACCATTATAATATTTTAATATAAAATTATATAAGACCATTGCAGTGAACAACTATATTTTATAGCCATTGATTTATTTGTGCCATCACCAACACAAGGTATTACGATTTATTGAAGGTGGCCCAATAACATTAGATATTAAGCCGATGACCCTCATATGTCAATGTATGATAAATAAAGCCTGAAACCAATATAATACGTGGGCTCTCTAACTATGTAGACAATATAAGTAATCAATCAAGGTAATTATGGGTATTTGTCTTCCATCCTCTGCCGACCGTAGACTTATTACACATTACAGAAGTGCTAGCAAAGACCGACCAGGCAACAATTATTGTAATCACCAAAGATACTGAATTCCAAAGAGAGTATTTGGATGCCCAAATAAAGAGAATCGACTAAACTGATACAATTGCTCACATACCTATCTTATTATCGAAGCTTTCGATACATCAGGCGCCCCATGTATCAGCGCCAACATAGGGACGAGACTTTCATCATTTGGAATACGAATATGGTTTTATTTATGGTTTTATTAAATAAAGTGAGTCTTAAAGGGAGCAATTTAAAGTTGTTATCAAAAGACATGTCAAACGCGTGGAACAATCATGTCTATTCCAAATTGTGGATATAAGTAGATAAACACATATCAAGCAAAAGATAGTAGAATAGTTTTGGAAAAGAAGTTTACCCTCTGTAGCAGATCACACAAGTTAGAGGTGCCAATTGAACTCAGCAATCAATAGTGATGATAATTACTTAAACATGAAATCAGATAGGATAAATTAGAAGTTGCATTCAAATCATAGTACGTAGCAAGCATATTTAATATCACTATAATTGCAGTCTATATTCCAGAACTTAATTGGAAAGTCGATATCATTATTAGCACTTGGACATTCTTATCGATCAAGGATTAGTGTGATAAAAGTGGTGTTCTTAAGCAGTCCAAAAGTACTCCCTCTACTAAAACTATTGTTCTTGGCATAACTAATATCTCTATCTGTGAGTCTAAAGACAAGATTCAAGACCCAAAATGGGACATTAAAGTGGTATCAGAGCATAATCCTGCCATCCTGTGAAAAATTGGTAAATGCAAACCTACCATAGAAGACACTCTAGGAATAACAACAATCAAGACAACCCTAGGAGCAAACAAAATTATAGGAATGAGAGGACCACCCAACTCCTGCTCCAAGCCATCTAAAACATGAATGGCAATAATGGGAGGGAAACAAATGCTAATAATTCCGAGAACAATAATCCCACCTCCCCAAAAGCAGCCAACTCTAGACCAACAAGACCTCCCTTCTTACCTAGGGAAGAACACATGGAAGAAGGGGAGGCAAATGAACCACCCACAGATAGTGTGGATGAAATTGCAGCAGCATACCATAGACTTGACCCCAAAATTAGGAGAAATATCCCTTTCAAAGACCATTGTGATGCCAAATTAAGAAATGCCCCTAGGAAGGAAAGGAAGAGGCAACATGACAAAGACCTCAAGAATAGGGTGAGCAAGTTAATGCTCCCAAACTTCAATGGAGATGGAAAATACCACGGCATGTTCGTGGGTCGAAAAATTGGACACATATCTATCACTAAGCCCCATGACAGAAGAGAACGCCATTAAGTTCGCCGTACTCCACCTAACAGGGATAGCCCATGAGTGGTGGCACCATGGCCTCATTACCCGACACCACCAACACATAGCCACCTATGATGAATTCACCCAAAGAATAATCAAAAGATTTGATCGAAAGCATTCCAAGTGGTGCTTTAGAGAACTCGCCTGAGTGAGAGAACATGGAACAGTAGAAGACTATGCCACAGAATTCCAAAAATTAGCTGTCAGGGTACCCGAAATCTGTCAAGAAAGACTCACCTACTTGTTTGTGGAAGGGTTGAGGGGATCGATCAAGAGCATGGTAAGTGCATTAGAACCCTCCAACTTAGATGAAGCCGTTCAAAAGGCAATGAAATTTGAGAACATAGCCTCAAGAGATAGAACAAGAAACCCCCCTACAAGGACAACATCAAAAGAGCCCTTCCAAAGGAAGGAAGAGCGCAGGGAACCATACCTGTCTTACCAAGATTGAGAGGAACTAAAGAGGAAGGGGCTTTGCTTTGATTGCAGAAATATATGGAACCCAGGGCACCAATGCAATCAAAAAAACCTTACAAGGGAAGACTTATGTCGCAGATGCGAGGAAGTTCAGGAACCTGGACACAGATGTGGACGAAAAGGAAGACAAGCCTTCAGCATGGAAGCCAACTCTAGTCAAGCTTCAGAGGATAAAGGTAAAGAAGGACCAAATAAAAGAAGGTACGATGGATGAGGAACAGAAGGAGGAGACTCCTTTAAGGAATGAAGCTCTTCAGATGGAGGTCATTGTGACCTATAATGGCGGTCATTACAACCGATAAAGGCAGTCATTGCAACCAATAAGGGAGGACATTGCGTCCTATAATGGCAATCATTGCGTCTGATAATGGCGTTCATTGCAACCGATAATGGCGGTCATTGCGACCAATAATAGAGGACATTGCGTCCTATAATGGCGGTCATTGCGACCAATAATGGAGGTCATTGTGACCTATGAGGGAGGACATTGCGTCCTATAATCGAAGACAGTGTTCTATAATGGGGGACCAATGTGTCCTATAAGGGAGAACCAATGTGTTCCATAATAGCGAAGCGGACTAAGCAAACCCAAGAGGCTAAATCATAAGAGAAAGGGAAAGAGTTGGCATGATGGATCCTAGGCTCCCCATCAAGTCATGCTTCCTATACTCTCCTATGGTTGAACCCTCCAAGGATATTAGGAAGCTTTACGATCGGCTTAATGATGGACCATGGGTTTAATAACATTTAATAAACCTACTTCTTAGTATTATTGGGGGTGAATGATTATGATCAACTAACCAATGTGACTATGGTAAATGACTCTAATTTATGTGTCAACCTTCAATCCAGACTTCAATCAGGTGAGAAGAATCCTCTAAACCTTTATTTATGTAGGTTAAGGATTTAAGGAAAACTCAGGGTATCCCCAATTAAGGGAAACTAAGTGTTTGATCTCCCAAATTTTAAATTTCTTGAGGACAAGCAAATTTGGGAGGGGAGGACTGTCATGTCCCCGAAATCGCGACAATTAGATAACAAAAAAAACATATTTAAAAAAATTTACCAATTGATATCATTATAATTATAAATTTATAATTATCAAAGACAATATTATAATTATAACTATTAACATTATAGATATTAAAATATAAATACTAATAATTTAAATATTACAATCATTATGACATTAAAGGATATAAAATTAATATGAGACACAAAACATAACAAAATATTATACTAATTGAATATAAAATTATAAATATTAAACAATTACCATTATAATATTTTAATATAAAATTATATAAGACCATTGCAGTGAACAACTATATTTTATAGCCATTGATTTATTTGTGCCATCGCCAGCAGAAGATATTACGATTTATTGAAGGTGGCATGATAACATTAGATATTAAGCCGATGACCCTCATATAGCAGTGTATGATAAATAAAGCCTTGAACCAATATAATACATGGGCTCTCTGACTATGCAGACGACATTAGTAATCAGTCAAGGTAATTATGGGTATTTGTCTTCCATCCTCTACCAACCGCAAACTTATTACACATTACGGAAGTGCTAGCAAAGGCCAACCAGGCAACAATTATTATAATCACCAAAGATAGTGAATTCCAAAGAGAGCATGTGGATGCCTAAATAAAGAGAATCAACTAAACTGATACAATTGCTCACATACCTATCTTATTATCGAAGCTTTCTATACATCAAGCTCCCCATGTATCAACGCCAACATAGGGACAAGAATTTCATCGTTTGGAATACAAATATGGTTTTATTTATGGTTTTATTAAATAAAGTGAGTCTTAAAGGGAGCAATTTAAAGTTGCTATCAAAAGGCATGTCAAACGCATGGAACAGTCATGTCTATTCCAAATTGTGGATATAAGTAGATAAACGCATATCAAGCAAAAGATAGGAGAATAGTTTTGGAAAAGCAGTTTACCCTCTGTAGCAGATCACACAAGTTAGAGGTGCCAATTGAACCCGGCAATCAATAGTGATGATAATTACTTATACATGAAATCAGACAGGATAAATTAGAAGTTGCATTCAAATCATAGTACCTAGCAGGCATATTTAATATCACTATAATTGCAGTCTATATTCCAGAACTTAATCGGAAAGTTGATATCATTATCAGCACTTGGACATTCTTATCAATCAAGGATTAGTGTGATAAAATTGGTGTTCTTAAGCAGTCCAAACGTACTATTGTTCTTGGCATAACTAATATCTCTATCTATGAGTCTAAAGACAAGATTCAAGGATGACCAAAAACGGGACATTATAGGTTGAGAAGCACTAACAAAATTAGCTTATCTAAAAATTAAAGTATTATTAGTATTTAAATGCAATAACGAAGAGATGTAACTATTGAAAGGAAAAAGTGTGACTCCCTCAATCCTAAGATATAAAAGGGAGAGTATTTCATTTGAGAAAGGCATTCATACATCATCGAAGAATTCAATTGAGAGTGGAACATTAAGTGATTTTGCAAGTGAATTAAATTAGGTTATCGAGAATAGTGATAATGTGAGAAAGGATAAATAGATATAAAGGATAAATCAATTCATTGACATTTAATAAGTAATCATCTGCCCACATCACTTCCATCAAGAAATCAATACACCAAACAATAACTTAATAAGGAGTATGCAGCCAAGAAAGCCTTTATCCCAACTACAAATGCTTTCCTGTCCACATAGCAACAAAGGAACTTTCCAATGGCATCAATGAGCCCTTTGGCTCAAGAAACTCTAACCATGGAAATTTCAAACCTTCCAAGATATGAGTTCAAAGTGAAGTCTGTATCATTTCAGTTCATATAATCATTTTTACTTGGAAGAAGATTTCACCCTGCACATGGAGATAAGAGCTTACACGAAAGACACCATAAACATCTATACATATAACATCAACAAATCCTTAAACTTCAGATTAAAGCCATAAACACCCAGTTTGACACATCATAGAGTGAATTACTATCAATAATAAATATCTATGTCTAATGTCAATCAAATTTGATATAACAAAAATTTTGAGCAGGTGCAACGAAGACAGCCCAAATCTTTAGAAACATACAAATACAGATCTAGACTCTTAGAGAGACCTTAGGAGAAATTTTAG
Source organism: Sequoia sempervirens (assembly GCA_007258455.2). Taxonomy (NCBI): domain Eukaryota; kingdom Viridiplantae; phylum Streptophyta; class Pinopsida; order Cupressales; family Cupressaceae; genus Sequoia; species Sequoia sempervirens. Next base: position 45,287 of record VDFB02262788.1, read on the forward strand.
AGAGAACCATAGACACTATGATTGAGGTTTGTGTTTTGAGATTTATCAGAGGGTATATTCATCAAGTATCATTGAAGCAGGAACACATTTGTTCTATTCATTTTGGATAAGATCATAACACACAATCAAATGCATAACACATATGATCTACCCCATATGCATAGAAACAATGGCAATGCATGGATCAACCTTGTATCCTACAAAATTGATCTAGTAAACTTATCTTATGAACCAAATTCACTCCTATATTGAATATCTAGAGTAGATCACTTCATCCAATGGCCCTCTTCTCCTAAGACCTTTTCTTGATCAAAGTAACTCTGCATTCATGATTAAAGATCAAGGACGTCAATACTAGACACCTTAGATAAAATTGATCCAAGCAAGTTACATCCAAACTTATTACATAAGTCTATTATAAATTACATTATGGGCTCATAACCCACAAATCGCAAGGTCATTTTTCACCTCTCAATCTTTGGGATAAATTAATATTGTTTAAATGAATCCGGTGAAATAAAACAATACTTTCCCAAGGTATGAAAATAAATTGTAGATTTCAGCCAAGGGTAATGAAGAATTTGTATCATTGCCTAGGATCCTTGTGGTCATAAAATGAGATAAAACTTGTCTTAAACAGGTCTTGCCAATTTCCAACTCTTGGTTTTGTTGTTGAGAGTTATGGGGAAATAGTAGTACTTAAGAATATTAGACAATACATTGTCCTCATACTTAGAGAACGGTATTAACATTATTGGTAGTAAATATACTAATTGCCACTCTCCAAGGACATAGAGTCAAACATAACCAAAATAACCATCACTTGGTTTAGAATTTCCAATTCCTATCGAAGTATCACAACTAAAGCTAATATCGTCACAAAAAGGAGCAATATTTAAAAATTACAAATTTTATTTTGCAATTGCTTGAGGACAAGCAATCTTGGGTAGGGTGGATTGTCATGCCAGCGCCATGATCAACACTAAAGTATTAAAAAATATAAAAAACATAAATATTAACAATTTAAATGTTATTATAATCATAATCATCATAATATAATATTAAAATGTATAAAAAACTAATATAAATAAATATATTACAATAAATTCAATTTATAAATATCTTAGTAAAATAAGATACATATAACAGATTTAATCCCCCATATGGTAAGGATTGTGAACAAAATCATAAAGTGTCATGCCCACCCACGTAAGAGTCAAATCATTCTATCTCATCACATAGGATGACGACACTTGTCATGATCTAATCCCTTTCTCATTTAAGGTTTGATCTTATAAGCACTTTCCTTCATTGTATTATGGCTCTCTAGAAGTTCAATGAAAGCTCTTAGCATCTTGTAAGTTTTTCTTGTTGAAGAAATAGCAAATCATTGTTTTCAACTCTCGTACGTGGAAGGTGTTCTCGTTTGTTGTTTGATCCTACCTTGTGTGTGTTTTCACAATTCCAACAAATATTATGTGACTCCTAATATGAAAGGTTGTGACTCCTTCAAATATGAAAGCTTACGACTCCTTCAAATATGAAAGTTGACGACTCTCTCAATAATAAGATATAAAAAGGAGATCATTTCCTTCTGGGGAGCATATCAATTCAAGATATCAATAAAGAAGAAATAGGAAAAGAACTCTAGGACATCAATTTAGAACAGAAATTGAGAACCGCAATTAATAATATTTAGAAATATAATTGGTGGCAGCCATTTAAGAATAAATTTATCATTTCATCAAGAGGTATTTATTTAGACATAATCTAGCAAATTCCTTGAGAAACTATGTCTTGAATTTGAGGTACTATTTTACAAATAGGAAGGACGGCCAGCCTTCCAAGTTCACGAGAGATGAAGGATGACTCACCTATCATGCTCTTATCAAGTTGGACAAAAGGTGTGATGAACTGCTAGCCTCCCATGCTTTTGAAATAGGAGCTGGAAGGATGGCCAGCCTTCCATGCTCTTGGACTTGATCAAGGAGGATGGTCAGCCTCCAAGGTGGACTGAGGGATGGGAGGGCGACCAACCTTCCATGCTCTCGGCAAGTCAAGGACGGCCAGCCTTGAGAATTGCCGGTTTGCAAACATTTCCAAGGAATTCATGATGTCATTAGCTGCAAGGAATATGTTGTGATGCATTGATCCAAATATTAATGATGCTAGGATTATTGATCTAAATATTATGATGCCTTGATGTATGGGATTTGGATATTATCATAATTTCCTGTTACTTATTATTACTAATATCAGTTTTTAGTGATTAATATAGTTTGCAGGTGAAAATTGGGAATTTCCCAAAAAGGGACACTACACGAACTCACTTTTAAGCTTAGTTCAGCCTGCTTTCACTTCATGAGGCAAAAGAATAGTAAGTTGCTGGAACAAATTTTAGGAAGGAAGGGTTAAGGAAAGTAAGTAGGTAATTGAAGAAATAGAAAGGCTTGAAAAGGAGCTTGAATTAGCTCAAGCAGGAAAAAGGCAAGCCAAGGAATCCATGAGAAAGTTTTCTCTACGGTTTTACAACTAGCTGTTTTAGGAGTGGAAATAGCCAAGGCTTCAAAAGAAATAGTTCTTAAGGCAATTAAAACTGAAAATTAAAGTGAGTTTGCAAGAGGACTTCCAAAGACAAATAACTCAGCACCAGTGACTTTCTAATTAGAGGAGTCCTATGCATTTGTTCAGTTATGAACTAGAAGATTCTGGAAGAAAATTGCAATAACAAAAACCAAAAAGTTACAATATATAGATAATACAAAGACAGTAGTCATTTAATGAAATGACCAACTCTACCTACCTGATACTGTAGAAACAGTATAAAACTAAACTAATAAAATAATATATTGACCATTAATACATAAGAATATAATATTCTAACACCCTTCCTTAATGGTCAACCTATCAACTACACCAAGTTGCCCCCTGAATTTGACAAACTTATCCGGGCTCAAAGACTTGGTGAGAATATTTGCAGTTTGATCCATTGTCGGAACATACTGCAACTAAACTGATCCATCTTCTACCAGCTTGCAAAGGTAGTGACAATGAAGCTCAACATGCTTGGTACGTTCATGGAAGACTAGATTTTTGGCCAGTTTGAGCACCCCTTGATTATCAGTGTACAAGGAAGAAGGTCCTACTTATGATATGTGCATATCAAAAAGCATTCTGCAGAGCCAAACTGCCTCACATGTTGCTTTAACTGTTCCTCGATATTCAAATTCAGTCGAGAAAAAAGCTACTACCTGTTGCTTCTTGTTGGTCCATGTTACAACACCTATACCCAAACTAGAGACATACCCAGAAGTGGATTTTCTATCGTCCACTGAACCTGCCCAATTTGAGTCTATATAACCAATCAGCTTTGGATCCTTGCATCTGGCGTACAGAATGCCATAATCTAAAGTTCCTTTAACACATCTCAGCACTCACTTTGCTGCAATCCAATGATCAACTCTGGGAGCGATCATGAAGCGAGAAATGTAGTTCACGACAAAGCTGATGTCAAGTCTAGTGGCAATGAGGTAGATGAGACTGCCCACTAGTTGCCTAAATGTCGTTTCATTGACTGGAGGTGAATCAGAGTTGGCTAACAAATTCAGACCCTTCTCCATAGGTGTGGAGGCAGGTTTGCAATCCTGCATCCAAAATGTGTCAAGCAGATTTCGAGCATATTTAGACTGAGAGATAAAAATACTATTAGTTGTCTGCCAAACCTCAATACCCAAGTAATAATGAAGAAGGCCCAAATCTGTCATGTCAAAGGCTTGGCACAAATCCTGTTTGATTGTTGTAATCAAATGTGCTACACTGCTAGTAATGATCAAATCGTCAACATAGACAACAAGAAAGAGGAAATCATCACCAAAGTTTTTGACATACAGATTATTGTCATAAGGGTTGCGCTAAAAACCATGATCAACCAAGTCCTGATCAATCTTGATGTACCATGCACGAGGAGCCTGTTTCAGTCCATAGAGCGCTTTCACGAGTCTACATACCTGATGTTCTTTGCCAACAACCTTGAAACCAGGAGGCTACGTCATGTAGACTTCTTCCTGCAATTCACCGTTGCGAAAGGCACTCTTGACATCCATCTAATGAACCATCCAGCCAAATTGGGCTGCAATAATGAGAAGAAGACGAATTGAGCTCATCTTGGCAGTAGGAGCAAAAGTCTCCTCATAGTCAATGCCCTCTCGCTGTGTGAATCCTCAAGCAACTAATCTGGCCTTGTATTTATCCAAAGTACCATCTGCATGATACTTGACGTTATAAACCCATTTGCAACTGATAGGTTTCTTCCCAAGAGGAAGATCAGAAAGAACCCAAGTGTTATTTTTCAAAAGACTATGATATTCAGTCGCCATAGCCTTTTCCCACTCTAGAATTCCTTTAGCCTCTGAATATGTATGAGGCTCATAGATGTTGTGGATGTTGGCCATAAGAGCAAAATTGACTGTGTTGTTGCTTGCTCTTTCTATGAGCTGATCTTCCCGCAATGAGTTCATCATCATGAAGATCTCTGATAGTCTTGAGCCACCATTTAGGCCGACAAGTAGAAGTACCAGCATTGGAAATAGGAGAAACAGCATCACCTGGGATTGTTGGAACAAAGTCATCTGGATGTGAGTCCTGAGGAAAATCAGGTGGTGCAAGACCATGATCGGTAGACTCCTCATCTTCAGAGTCGAAATGCTCTAAAGCCCTCCCATCAGGGGAACCAAGAGGAAGACGAACACCCTCATCAAAAACCTTCATAGGCTGATCCGCAGGACTGGAAGTAGGAACAAATGGACCAGTAGTCTCATCAATCACAACATCACGACTGATTATGAGATGATCTGTCTCCATATCAATCAACCTGTATGCCTTGTGATTGTCATTGTAACCAATACACATAAGTGTCTGGCTCTTGGAGTCCAACTTGACACGCTTGGCTTTTGGAATCCATACATGAGTTGTAGAACCAAAGACTTTCAGATGGCCCACCTTAGGCTTACGTCTTGACCAGGCTTCTTCGAGAATCATCTTCTTAACAGCCTGTGTAGGTGACCGATTCAGGAGGTAGACCGCAGTGTAGACTGCTTCAGCCCAATATTTCTTAGGTACTTTTATGTACTCCAACATAGAACGAGCCATTTCAGTAATGGTGTGATTCCTAAGTTCAACAACACCATTCTGTTGAGGGGTGTATGGTGTAGTGAGTTGTCGTTTAATGTTGTGTGTAGCACAAAAAGAAGAGAATTCAGCTAAACAAAACTCCCCCCCATTATCTGACCTTAGAGTAACAATCTGAGACCCTGATTCCTTCTCAACTAAGGCCTTAAACTGCTGAAATGTATTGAATACATCTTATTTATGTTTCAAAAAATACACCCACATTTTTCGAGTGAAATCATCAACAAATAATAAAAAGTACCTGGACCCAGTAATAGATGGAGTGTTCATCTATCCACATACATCAACGTGAACCAATTGAAGTACCTTGGACGCTCACCAAGAATCACCATCTGAGAACGGTGTCCGATGCTACTTTCCAACTTGACAAGCTCCACAAACTCCATGATTTTGAGTTTGGATCTCAGGTAGACCAGCAACCAAACCCTCCCGAGACAGTTGAGAGAGGTAGTGCACATTCAAGTGCCCATAACGCTAGTGCCAAAGTTTGTTGATGGAAGTGCTCCTGGCTGCCAAAGCGTGCTCCTAAGAATCAACAGAATCAACAAGTCTATACAAACCATGATCCTCAAGTCCCATAGTGATTGTAGTATGAGTCTCCCTATCAACGATGTTGTAGGTGGATGAACTGAAAACAACATCTAACTGGGGAGAATGCCGCATGATTTGACTAAATGAGAGAAGGTTATGTTCCATGCCTGGAACATAGTAAACATCAAGAAAGAGTAAATTTCTTCCTCTTGAGTGAATCTGGACAGTGCCCTTACCAACAACTGTGTACTCTTCACCTCCTCCAAAAATGACTGAATCAAAGAATCATTCGAATTTTGTGAACCAATCCCGACGATGAGTAAAATGTCGCGATGCCCCAGAATCAATATACCAAGCAGAAGATTGTACTAAATATGTTGTTCTCTTGGCCATAAACGCATAGAATGCAAATTCTTTCTGATCAGTGTGCTCCGCGACATTGGCCTTAGGTTGAGACCCGCCCTGCTTCTTTTGTTGAGAAGCCAATCGAACCCGACAATCAGCCTTCATGTGACCGTATTTATGGCAATAATTGCATTGAACGGTCCCTTTTTTTTTTGCTGTCCTAAGAAGAACCAAAGCTTTTCAACTGAGAAGTTTGCACCTTCCCTTTTTTCTTAGCAGAAGATTTGACAAAGAACACTTGCTTTGTGGAGGACGAACTAGTACTGCTTCCAAACTACTATCTCCAACGATCCTGCTGCAAGAACTTGTTGCAAAGATCTTCAAATTTGAGATCAACATTGGTGGAGGTGATATTCAGCGTCTTGATGAAATGCACATACAAACGTGGGAGACTCTTCAGAGTAATGACCACCATATCTTCTTCCTCCATTTTGCGAATAATAGCTTCTAGCTAGTCGCGAATATCCTTGATCTTTGTCAGATGCTCCTAGAGAGGGGTCTTCTCGTCCATCATTATCGAAAAGAGCATGTTCTTAAGAAAGAACGCACGGCTCTTATCTGACATTTCATGGAGATCCTTCAAGTATGTCTAGACCTCAGCAACTATTTTGCCTGACGACACTTGTGGCAATTGGCCGACAGTGACTAAAAGCTTGATGAGCATAACAACTTCCCGGTTGCATTCATCCCATTTGTCCTAATCCTTTCCAACTACAATGGGACGGGTTGAGTTCCCCAAAACGACTTGATTGAGACACCGATATTCAAAGATCATAAGCATGCACTGCTACCAGGTTTTGTAATTCTTCCCGTTGAACTTTTGGCTACTTTCGAGTATTATATTTGTCAGAGATGCCATCACATACACTGAAGTCAAACTGGTGAAGGAAAAACGAAAACATAAACACAAATTTAAAGCAGAAACCCTAGCACGAATTTCGAAGCACTTTGAAGACAAAACCCAGAAGATCTGAAGAGTACCCAGAAAATGATGTTGAAAACCTAGAAATTTTTCTAAATACCCAAAAAATTGCGTCAGCACCCACTTGCAAAAATTTCGAGGCACGAACTTTGAGACACCCAGAAAAATCTAACGACCACCCAGTTGAGATTTCGAAAAACCCACTAAGAATCTACAATCAGAAAAAAAAATCGACTTGATCTAAGGGGTCAATATTAAAATAATGTTTATTATTTATTAATGCTCAATATTGTAAAATATTGTAAAATATCCTGATAAGATCGTCTTTGTTGTCCGAGATCTTATCTGAAGTTTCTTTTAGAAACTTCCTGCTTTTCCTGAAGATAAGATCGTCTCCGATCTTATCCTTCCGGCTTGTTGTAAATCCTGTATAGTATTTATTGAGCACTTTGCTCCTGTTAATAACATCAATTATTTACCAATTACCTGTGTAATATGGTATCAGAGCACAAGAAATAAAATTTTTCGAAAAATTTAAAATTTCTTTTTCGAAATTATTTTGTTTCCAAATTTTTCGAAAATTCTTTCTGGTAATTTCCTGGTGTCATCTGAAGAATTTCAGAATTTTCTTTTTCGGAGGGCATTATTCGAAAAAAAAAAAAATTTGGACACAATTTTCGTGGCTTGTCTGAAAATTTCGTGGCTCTTCTGGAAAGGATTTTCGTGGAAGACGCATTTTGGTGTTCGCCATTTCTGGTCGCGTCTTCCCTCTGCACTTTCTGGCGCGTGATCCCTCTGCATTTTCTCATCCGCGCGACCTTCATTGGTGACGTGATTCAAGCCTTTGTTTGGGTCGCGGATTTGTTCCTCTGGCGTCGGCACTTTCAGAATTGTGGTCTTCTAGTCTAAAACAAAAAAAAAAAAGTAAAAATAAAAAATCACGACCTCCTGTTCAAAAACGCGATTGAGCCCGTTTCTCTTCAGAAACCAGTCGTGATTTCAAGCTGTTAGAGGTCGCGTTTTCATGATTTTCTTGTCCGCGATTTCTCCTGTCTTTTGGCCGCGTTTTCTTCCACTTGCTAAGCGCTTCTGTGTTTTCTATTGGCGCGTTTTTTTGTTGCAAACTTCTAGCGCGTGATTTTGTCTAGTTTTCTGGTGGATGCAAGTCTGTTTCAGACTTTTTCTGCAATTTTTTTGTGTTTTCATGGCGGCTAGGGCATTTTGCACATTCGACTAGGGTTTTCACCCTTCAGATCACGTCAGAAAATTTTTTCAATTACAGATTCCTGATGGGTTTTTCGAGAGCTCAACTGGGTTGGTCTCCGAATTTTTTGGGTGCATCGTTTTCGTGCCTCGAATTTTGTGTCATCAGTACATTGTACTTTCTGCAGTCTGTACCTGAATCTGCCTCTATTTTTTGCATTGGAATTCGTGCCTCGAGTTTCATGCATCAGCATCTTCTCAGTTCCTCGTTTTTCGTGCCTCGAAAAGCGTGAAGATGGCCAGTTTAAGTAATTTAATGTTGGAGGGCAGTCAAAGATTTAATGGCAAAAATTACAACACCTGGAAGCAGCGGATGCTGACAATTTTTGAATACCGCTGCCTTGATCAGATGATCCTCGGCAAAGCTACTCGTCCCGACATGACGGGTAAGGATCAGGATAAGTTTGATGAGCAGAATCGTGAAGCCGTCATGCTTATTAAGCTTTCGGTTACTGATGATCAGCTCCCTCAGATTCCACTTGGAAAATCAGCTAAGGAGATTTGGGATCACTTGAAGGGTTTGCATGAAACTTCCGACAAAAGCCGTGCGTTTTTCTTGAAGAATATGTATTTTCTATCATATGGATGAGAAGACAACTCTGCAAGCGCACCTAAATAAAATCCAGGAGATCAGAGATCAGTTGGAGGCGATTGGTCAGAAAATGGAGGAGGAAGACATGGTCATGATCACCCTGAAGAGTCTACCGAAGTCCTATGAACACTTCATAGAGACTCTCAACATTACGTCTGCTAATGTTGATCTCAAGTTTCCGAATTTGTGCACTATCCTGTTGCAGCAGGATCGCTGGAGACAATAGTTCGGTAGCAGTGAATCATCATCCTCCACGGAGCAGGCCTTTGCAGCTAAAACTCAATCGAAGCATCATGGGAAAGGTCAGCCTTCACAGCAGAAAGGCTCAAGTCAGACCTCCACCAGCCCGAAGAAGAAAAATATACAATGCAACTACTGTCATAAATTTGGCCACATCAAGAAAGATTGTCATGCTCGTTTGGCTTCTCAGCAAAAGAAGCAGGGAGGGTTTCAGCAGAAAGTGAATGTCGCCGAGCACTCTGAGCAGAAGGAATCTTCCTTTTATGCACTCATGGCAAAAAGGCCCGCCGACCATGTTAAATCCTCTGCTTGGTACATAGATTCTAGTGCCTCGCGTCATTTCTCACATAGGCGTGACTGGTTCACAGATTTTTCCCCTTGCACTAACTCAGTGATCTTTGGAGGAGGTGAGGAATACACAGTTGTCGGCACAGGCACTGTTCAAGTTCAATCTAGCGGGAGGGATCTCATATTCCTCAACGTGTATTATGTACCTGATATCAAGCTCAATCTTCTCTCAGTCAGTCAGATAATGCGACATTCTCCCCAGATGGATGTGGTGTTCAGCTCGCACAGATGTTCAATTGTTGATTGTGAGTCTTGCACAACGGTGGTCGTTGGGATAGAGGATCATGGCCTTTACAGGCTTGTGGACACTGGTGATTCTCCGGAGTTAGCCTTGGCAGCCAAAAATTCAACTGTCACCAGTCTTTGGCACCAGCGGTACGGGCACTTGAACGTGCACTATCTCTCTCAGCTTGCTCGAGAGGACTTGTAGATGGCTTACCTGACATTCAGACTCAACATCAGGGCGTTTGTGGTGCTTGTCAGGCCGGGAAGCATCGCACACCATTCAAGGATGGTGACTCTTGGCGCGCTTCTAAGGTACTTCAATTAGTTCATGCTGATATTTGTGGCCCTATGTCTACTTCTTCTGTAACTGGTTGCAAGTACTTTCTACTTTTTGTTGATGATTATAGTAGGAAAATGTGGGTGTACTTTCTTAAACAGAAATCAGAGGTTTTTAATGTATTTCAGAAGTTTAAGGCCTTGGTTGAAAAAGAGTCCAGTTCTAGTATTATAACTCTTAGGTCAGATAATGGGGGGGAATTCTGTTCTAGTGCATTCTCCAACTTCTATGATACTCATGGGATAAAACGTCATTTAACCACACCCTACACTCCTCAGCAAAACGGTGTTGTAGAGCGACACAATCGTACGATTGTTGAGATGGCTCGCTCCATGTTGCAACACAGGAGTGTTCCTACCAAGTTTTGGGCAGAAGCAGTCAATACTTCAGTCTATCTCCTTAATAGGTCACCCACTCATGCTGTTAAGGGGAAGACTCCTGAGGAAGTTTGGTCTGGTCACAAACCAAGGATCAGTCATTTGAAGGTTTTCGGCTCTCTTGTGTATGTTTGGATTCCAGAGGCCAAGCGCACTAAGCTGGACTCCAAGAGCCAGAAACTCATGTTCACAGGGTACAGTGACAACCACAAGGCATACAGGCTGATTGATATAGACACTGATCGTCTTATCTTCAGTCGAGATGTTGTCTTTGATGAGGAACAAGGTCCATTTCACTCTTCCTCACCTGTTCAGCATTCTGAGGATCAACCTCTACAGGCTCCTGATGTGGGCGTCCGACTTCCGTTAGGTTCACCTGATGGGAGGGATGACGAAGACCTAGTCTTTGATGATGCTCAACCTGAGTTTCCTCCAGATGATAATGAACATCCCCCTCAACCAGATCCTCAACCAGATCCAGCTCCCCTGTTACATCTAATGTTGGCACCTCTACTCTCCGGCCGAAATGGTGGGCTAAGACTATCAGTGATCTTCGTGCTGATGAGCTCATTGAGGGTAGATCATCCAGAAACAAGAGCAAACAACAGTCTACAGTGAATTTTGCTCTCATGGCCAACATCCACAGTGTTTATGAGCCTCAGACATATTCAAAGGCAAAAGGGATACCTGAGTGGGAAAAGGCAATGGAATCAGAATACCAGAGTCTTCAGAAGAATCACACTTGGGTCCTTTCCAATCTTCCTCCAGGGAAGAAGCCCATTAGCTGCAAATGGGTGTACAAGGTGAAATACAAAGCTGATGGAACCCTTGACAAGTACAAAGCTCGTCTAGTTGCACGGGGGTTCTCACAGAAAGAAGGCATTGACTATGAGGAGACCTTTGCTCCTACAGCCAAAATGAGTACCATACGGCTCGTCGTTGCCTTAGCAGCTCAGTTTGGTTGGAAGGTCCATCAGATGGATGTGAAGAGTGCTTTCCTCAACGGTGAGTTGAAGGAGGAAGTATACATGACGCAGCCTCCAGGTTTCAAAGTTGTTGGTCAAGAACAGAAGGTGTGCAGATTGGTCAAAGCACTCTATGGCCTGAAACAGGCTCCTCAGGCTTGGTACATAAAAATTGACACGTACCTCACAGATCATGGCTTTCAGAGGAGTCCATCTGACTCGAACCTGTATGTCCAGAATACTGGTAATGAGATTCTGCTTGTTGTTGTCTATGTGGATGACTTGATCATTACTGGCAGTTCGGCACATTTGATCACTGAGATCAAACAGGACTTGTGCAAAACTTTTGACATGACAGATTTGGGCCTCCTGCATTATTGTTTAGATGTTGAGGTTTGGCAGACAGAGAGCAGCATTTTCATCTCCCAGTCCAAGTATGCTCGAAGTTTTCTGGATAAGTTCCGAATGCAGGATTGCAAACCTGCCTCTACACCCATGGAAAAAGGGCTTAAGTTGTCAGCTAAGTCCAATTCACCTGTGGTAGATGAAACATTGTTCAGGAAACTAGTAGGCAGCCTCATCTATCTTGCTGCTACTAGACCTGATTTGAGTTTTGCAGTGAGCTACATATCACGCTTCATGACAGCCCCCAAGGTTGATCATTGGGTAGCAGCGAAGCGTGTGCTGCGTTATGTGAAGGGCACTCCTGATTTTGGACTCTTGTACACTTGGAGTCACGATCCTAAACTCAGTGGGTTCACAGATTCAGATTGGGCAGGTTCAGTTGATGACAAGAAATCAACATCTAGGTATGTGTTCAATTTGGGATCCGGTGCAGTCACATGGACTAGTAAGAAGCAGCAGGCAGTGGCTCTCTCCTCGACAAAAGCAGAGTATCGAGGAGCAGTAAAAGCAGCATGTGAGGCAGTTTGGCTTCGCCGGATGCTTGCAGATATGCAAATATCTCAAGCAGGTCTGACTCCCTTGTTCTGTGATAATCAGGGAGTTCTCAAACTTGCCAAGAATCCAGTCTTCCATGAGCGAACCAAGCATGTGGAAACTCATTTTCATTTCATTCGGAAGCTGGTTGAAGACGAATTAGTTCAGTTGCTGTATGTTCCGACAGAGGATCAGATAGCAGACATTCTCACCAAGTCGCTCAGTACAGATAAGTTTGTAAAATTCAGGGGGCATCTTGGTGTAGTAGATAGATTGAGCATTAAGGAAGGGTATTAAAATAATGTTTATTATTTATTAATGCTCAATATTGTAAAATATTGTAAAATATCCTGATAAGATCATCTTTGTTGTCCGAGATCTTATCTGAAGTTTCTTTTAGAAACTTCCTGCTTTTCCTGAAGATAAGATCGTCTCCGATCTTATCCTTCCAACTTGTTGTAAATCCTGTATAGTATTTATTGAGCACTTTGCTCCTGTTAATAACATCAATTATTTACCAATTACCTGTGTAATAGTCAAAACCCTAGCCGAAAGTGCTAGAACCCTAGGCCACCATTGAAGACCAAAAAAATTGCAGAAAACTAGCTCAAATCAACACGAAATCGTGGAAAACAAAGACTAGAACCATAGGTGTCACCAATGAAGGAAAAGACGACCAGAAGAGGCTCAAAAATGAGCAAAAAAACACCACGAATCGAGCATGAAAACGTCTAAAAAAATGCGGGTATACAGACTGAAGATCGCGGCTTAATAAACCTTCAAAACGTAGGGCAAAGATGTCAAAAAATGACCAGAAATACGTCCTGAGGGTTGCGCCCAGATAGAAAGACGAAACTCGACCAGTAACTCAGCTAAATCGCAACCAAAAGAGATGCAGATTGCGTCCAAAAATGAATAATGAGGAAACGTGGGCAAAAGGAGAAAAAATCCACGCCTAAACAGAACACGAGCTGGTTGTGGCAGAGAATGATAGGAAAATGCTACCAAAGCAGTAGAAAAATCGCGTCCGAAGGGTGAACAATCGTGTCCAGAACAAGAAATTTCAAACCCTCGATTTTTCTATTTCAAAACTCTTGTGATTTTCAGAACAAGATCCATGAAATTCTTTAGATCAAAAAAGCCCTCGAATTTTTTCTAGGCTCTGATACCATGTTTACCATGTTTAGTTCTGAACTGGAAGATCTTGGAAGAAGATTGCATTAACAGAAAGCAAAAAGTTACAATATATAGATAATACAAAGATAGTAGTCATTTAATGAAATGACCAACTCTACCTACTTGATACTATAGAAACAGTATAAAACTAGACTAATACAATAATATAATATTGACCATTAATACATAAGAATATAATATTCTAACAGCATTGAGAAAAGTATATGAAGCTAAGGACCTTGTTGAAAACCGAGTGGTAGTTGCTATGACCCAAATAAATGTTGCCAAGCGTATTCAAGAAATATATCATTTGGAGATTCCAATTCATAATAATATCAAAGTAGCATAGTGGAAGTTGAACCATGTAATTGTTCTTCACAAATGACCGCTTAGAAGTTGCAAGTGCAAAGTTGGACATAACTAAAAAAAATTTGTAGGAAATTGTGGATCAAAAGCAAAGCAACTTGAGGATGTCACAACTTGATGGGAATCAGAAATAATGGCTTCAGAGGACAATAGCACAAAATTAGGCTAGCATGAAGAATGGTCTAAACAGAGAATTAATTTCCAAGATCCCATTTGGTTCATGATTCAATTATCATGGGGGAAAACTTAGACAATTCATTAATTGAGATAGTCGCAGAAGTATCACTTGGTCCAACAGGGCTTCCAACTCCTAATTATATCAAAAAGATGCAACAAAATATAGTTGCATCACATGAAGGACTGAGGACTAGGAATTGCAAATTGTCAAGATCAGTTTGGGATTCCTAGTATATTTGTAGGAAGATTCAGCATTGCTTGAGGACAAGCAATTTCAGAAAGGGCAGACTCTCGTGACTTTTTTTAAACTAAGGAAATAATTTTATAATTAAACTTAAGTTATCAAAAAACTAAATAATTTTATAATTAAACTTAAGTTATCAAAAAACTAACTTTGAAATTATATTGATTAAAAGGCAACTTGTGTTTTATTATTAAAAAGGTTGTTTTGAAGGACGGATCAAAAGTGATGCTAGGAATAAGGTCTAGAAAGTAATGTATTTTATATAAGTTCTTCTAGTCACTCTTCAAAAAACAAGTTTGGTAGGAAAAGAATAATAATAATTTTCCTCAAAAAAATCGATATAAAGAGGAGTTGATAAATGGAGAGGGTTTCCAATTCATGTTATCAAATTCATTTCTCTTGAAATTGAACATTGTTCATCTTTTATTCCCTAGAACAAAAAGCTTTTAGCAAAGAATGGATTCAAGGATGAGAACCCTCATATTCATTTGAGTAATTCCATTCAAGGATTACCAGTGAGCTGATTGTTACAAATAGTTCTTCAATTTCAATTATTTTGGTTGTGTTGGATTTTTCTGAATATATTACAGCTTGGCATGATTTTCCAAAGTTTGTGTGCATGTGTAGAGTTTCTAGATTTTAGTTATAAAAAGTTTTCAATTCCTAATTAAGATGATTTTAGATTATTTATTTTGATGAGATTTTTGTGTGAGATCTGTAAGAATTATTTTTTTGTCATTCCTAGGCTGGTCGCCTTTCCATTTTCCCAACTGCACCTCATATGGCTGTAAATACTTATGGAAGGAACTGAATATCATTGAATTATATATAAATATATATATTGGAGAGATGGCTGTGAAATGTGAATACTTGTGGAAGGGACTGAATTTCATTGAATTACATATAAATATCATAGTTACCGGGAGACATGTCTCCTACCCCCTGGGACACGTCTCGGAGACGGAGACGCTTCTCCAATACTAGAGACGCCTCTTGAGACACCTCCAACAGCCCAGAAACACGGCCAAAGTACCCCAACGTCTCTTGAAGTCTCCCGAAATTTAACTCGCCGTCTCCCGTCAACTAAAAGGCAGAACACAAAAATAATGAACAGTATTCATTGAAAACGCAACTTTAATCAAGCCCTCAACCTCTCAACTCAAGTCAAAGTCTGAAGACTGATTTGAACCATGTGATTTCTTCTATGGAGGGCAATTTCTTCTGTGGAGGGCGACAGGCAATTTCTTTTGGTAAGTAACTATTTACTTTTGTTAGTTTGGGGAGTATTCAATCCTATGGCAGTGTGACCTCGTGGGATTTCTGAAGTGATTTTTCTAGTTTGTGCCCCACATAATCTATAGTGCAATGAATTTTGCCTTTGCCATTGTTTTCTTTGTATTGGGTGGGGGTATTCTTATTAGAGATTAATGTTCACACGTTTAAATTAGCATTATAATTATATGTAACAAATATTAAGTTGTTGAGAAACAACTTAATATTATTGTTAGTATGGTTTATTAGAATTATGTTGTTATACGAGTGTATGCTCGATTGAGTTGCTAAAACAACTCTAATAATTAGAGAGTTGTTCCTATAATGTAGGAACTAAAAATCCTATAAGTATGTATTGTATTGAACAATGCAAAGTGGGAATGTAATAATAAATATTATTATTGTTTTGCTCTCTGAAAACCAACAATTCTTTCCTATTGTTGTAAGGGATTTAAACTTTAATAGCATGCCACTAAAACAAGAACACCACCAAGCTCAAACCTTGAAAATCATCCTCCAAGAACGTGTAAACTAGTCTAGTGTTTTTTCAAATCAGTAACCTATTGATTGAGTCCTAGGAATGCCATTGTTTTGTACTATTATTGTATTTGTAATGTCACTGATGTGCACTTGGTATGTCTGTCTATGTTAACTAGGCAAAGGCTTTTATGGGCATTTTTAATGTCATTTTTGTAATGACTACTCATTCTGGTCATCTTGAGATGACTAAATCCTACATGGTTCAATTCTGTATTCCTGATGTGCCTCTGTACATAATATTAATATCTAAATATCAACCTTTAGGTCCTTTACTCACCCAGGCGGCTTATATCCAAGTCTGGGTTGTTTGTAAACTTCTTGCTTATTGCTGTTACACAATGTAGACCTATAAATAAAGGTCTGTTACTTCATATATAAGTCTGAGTTTGAAAAGGGAAGTTATTTATGTTGTTGTGGAGCCATTAAAAATTAAAATGCATACCTTTATAATCTAATGTTCTAGTTGCAGACATGGCATCTATTTCCTCTGTCTAGTCATTAACCTTCTGTGAGTTTCCTTGGTAACCTTCTTTCTGTCCATAAATATTGCTCAGACAGTCAGTCCTCTTCATAGTTCATGCTGATGTTATGCATTTCTAATGAATCAATGAGGACCTGTTGGAATTTTGATGGACAGTCCCATGACCATCATAAGTTCATAACCTTACTAAAAGTAGAACTGAAACCTGAACCGCCTCACAGTATATGACTGCACTCCATTATTTAAAATTTTATTACTGTCTTCTACTTTTTAAATTTTTTCTTTTTGTAGCTGTTGTGTCCAATGTCTTTTTTTGTTTTTTTTTTTTTTTTTAAATTAATAGCTGTTCTGTAGCTGTTGGGGAAAACAAGTACCCATTGTGGAAGTATTGTGATGGGGCCAAAGGGTTCAAGTGGAATAGCCATGATCACATGCAAGTTATGTGAAATGTCATGGCAAGGTACTTATACGAGGGTGAGGGCTCATTTCCTTCACATACCTGGAAAAGGTGTTGATCCTTGTACAAATGAGGTGGAACGATATGAGGCTGTGAGGGATCAAGAAAGGGATGATAGAAAAGTTTCTAATTTGAGCTCTCACACTTCAACAACAGGGGCAACTACTGCAAATCAAAATCAGAATAGAGAGGTAGAGGTGGATGTGTCTTCAAGAGATTTAGCAGCAGAAAGTTCTGACAAGAGACCACACATTGGTAGCTCAAACCCATTGGCAAATTATTTGATGTGCAAGGTCAAGAAGCGGTTGATGCAGCGATTGCACGCTTCTTTCATGCAAATGCAATACCGTTTAATGTTGCTCGCTCACCTTTCTTTACAAAGATGGTCCAAACTATCACTAATGCACCAACTGGGTATAAACCACCTATGTATGAAAAGCTTCGCACTACTCTAATTGATAAAGAAAAAATTCAATTAGAGCAACAAACTGCACCAATGAAAAGAGTGTGGGCTACAGAAGGATGCAGCATTGTGATGGATGGGTGGACAAATACTAGAAATCGTCCATTACTTAATATCATGGTAACATGTAGCAAAGGGCCTTATTTTTTGAAGGCAATAGATTGTTCAAAGGAAGAAAAAAATGCAGAGTTTCTTTTTAACCAACTATGTGACAGCATCAAGGAGGTGGGGACATCACATGTAATCCAAATTGTTAAAGATGCTGCCCCTGTTTGTAAAGCAGCAGGCATGTTAGTGCAAAAGAAATACAAGCATATATTTTGGACACCATGTTGTGTGCATTTGTTGAATAATGCACTCAAAGAAATTGGCAAGTTTCAATGGGTTTGAGCTCTCATAGAAAAGGGCAGAAAAATTCAAATGTTCATATTTAACCATCACACAAGCCATTTATCAAAAATTTGCCAAGGTGGAACTTCTCAAACCAGCTAATACACGGTTTGCTTCTTATTTTATTCTTCTTGACCGTCTTTGTGAAGTGAAAGGAGCTTTGTGTTCCATAGTAGTTAGTGATGCATGGGCAGCTTGGAGGCAATCTACATCAAATGATGCAGTAGAAGTGAGAGGTATGGTCCTTGATGACTATTTTTGGGCTGGTGTTAAATTTGTTGTGGACTGTATAAAGCCCATATGTGAGGTGATCAAATTTGCAGATTCAAACAAGTCATGTTTGGGAGAAATTTATTTAGAAATAGATTCCATGTGTGAAAGAATTAAGAAAATAACAGATGCAAAAGATCTTTCACTATATCCTTTGATAGAAGAAAAGTTACATGGAAGATGGAAAAAACTTAACACACCTCTTCATTGTGCTATCTATGCCTTAAATCCTAAATGGCATAATATAGAAGTGACCAATTAGAGGGCTCCATATGAGGATAGAGAGATAATGAAGGGATTTTGGGCTGCAATAAAAAAGATTTATGGTCGAGGTGAGGAAACTTCAGTTATGAGGAGTCAATGGAATAAGTTTACACGTGGGCATGGTGATTTTTCTTCCGTGGAAGCTTTATACGATATGCGAGCAAGGAAAGACCCTATAGAGTGGTGGTGGAACCTATTGTGACCTATTTCACACATCGCCCCATTGCACATGGGGACCCTCACCGGTTTGTCTTTAGGGTTTAGCTTTGGGTAGCAATTTCGTAAGCTCTTTCGCTTTGTGGGTTTCAAGTCGAAGTCCGGAGTCATCACTTGAGTCAAGTTGAGATTTCAAGCCTTAAACTGCGCGTAAACGTCATAGAAGTGTTCAGAGGACCCCGCAAACGAGGATCACCTGTGCTTTCGCCCAATTTTGACACTTCCTACTTTTTAGGGATTTTGCTTTTTTGCTTTTTGCTTTTTTCATTTTTGGCACTTTCAGGCCATTTGGGAATTTACTATTTTTAGAAAGTTGCTTTTTCGCTTTTTCTATTTTTAGAAACTTTTTATTTTTGGCAAGTGCCATGGTCCCCACTAGTCACAGGGTCAAAGTTTCCATCTTTAGACTGAAAAGCATGCAAAAATCATCAAAAAATCTAAAAAGGCATGTAAAAATCCGGGGAAGAAATCAAAAAGCATGCCTTTTGGACCAAAAAAATCAACTGAAAAGCACACCAAAAATCATAAAAAGCATGCAAAAAGCCATCGAGAAATCAGAAAATCATTTAAAAAGCAGGCCTTTTAGATTAAAATCTGGGAAAAATCAGACAAAAAGGGCATAAAAGCAACCCTAATCTGGTGAAAAGCCTGAAAAAAATCAGACGAAAAGCATAAAAGAAATGGCACAAGGTTCAGGAAACTCGCCCAGCAGCTGATGAAAATGGCACAAGGATCAGGAAGTCCACCCAGCAGCTAATGGAAAGATGGAATGGACATGAGAAAGTCCGACCTGCTCATGGCCAGACCTCTCCAAAGTCCGCCCATGCTGATGGAATTGTTTCTTGGAAGTCCGACTTGCTGATGGATAAATGGAAAACATGTTGGATAGTCTGCCTTAGCACATGGCAAGCCTTGTGGAAAGTCCGCCCTTCATTTGGCATGAATGTTAGAAAGTCCGCCCTTGGTAGATGGAAGGAAGGATGGAAAGTCCGCCCACCCCTCTTGAGCAAGTGGAAAGAAACTCTTGAAGTCCGCCTAGCCTAGCAAGATGGAGAAATCAAAATTTTGGCTAAGTCTTGGCAAGTGAAAAGGTGGAAGGAAAGTCCGCCCTTGGATGAAATGATCAAAATTTTGGCTAAGTATAGGTTGAAAGGAGGAGAAGACATAAGGAAGTCCGTCTAGACTTTGAAATAAAGATGGAAAGAACTCTCCCAAGTCCGCCATACTTAGAAGATTGATGGATAAACACATGAAAGTTCGCCTTGCTCAAGTTAATGGAAGGAAAGATTTTAAATCCGCCATGGGATGATAAACAAAGTGGAGATTAAATGGTGAAGTCGGACTTATAGAGGGCATGGTGAAAGAAAATGAAAGTTTGCCTAGCAAAATTTGTCTAAGGCATAGGACATTCAAAGAGAAAATTATGAAATGGCCAAAACACATGGAAGTCCGCCATGGTGAAGTGAAAGAGAAAAACCCATGAAAAAATTGCAAAATTAAAATAAAGCATGGCTAAAATAAAAAATAAAGAATTAAAGGTTGAGAAAATCGAAAAATCATATGAAAACCTTCAATTATTTTTTCAAAACACTTAGAGAAAGATCGAGCTCTATGGATAAACTTCAAATTTACGATGAGGATAAAGATGAAAGGAGAGAAAATTAGAAACTTTCCTCGACAAACTGGAGTCTACATTCGACGAACTTGAGAATGGAACGAATTTGTCAACTTTATAAGGCATTCACAAGTCAACTCACAATTGCAATTCAAGAAGAAGCTTAGCTCTCTCTTCATTTCATGAGTTAGTATTTTTTTTACGAGAGTTAGAATATTTTAAGAGTTAGAAATTTCTCAAGAGAAAGAAATTTTCTTGAAAGATAGAAATTTTTTGAGAGTTGAATAATTGATTTCGAGGAGAGAGAAACGAAGAAATAGATGGAATTATAGGCTGAAGTCCGAAATTTTTAAGAGATTGCTTGCTTTTTCGGCAATAAAAACCAGAGTTTTGAAGTTTTCAATTAAATTGCCAGCCACAGAGTAATTCCGAAGTTTGATGAATTAGTTTTACCTTTATCTTCATTCTATCTTCGAAAATTTCACTGTGTTATACTCAGCTTGCTTTTTCAATGAATTTACCTTTCGACAAGCTGAAAGTTAGAAGTTTCGTAAGGAAATTTTAGAGAAAATAATTTAATGTTTATTGTATTCTCTTTTTCGCAGGTTGATGACCAATCCTAGAGGATCGTCAAAGAAAGCACCAATGAAATTCGCCAGCAAGGGAGCCCAACGGGAGACAAAGATCACTTCCAAGTGGAAAAACATTGCAGATACGGACCTTGGACATGTGGACTTTGAAGAGTTCAAGAAAAGGATGTATGGATTAAATGGACTTATGCCAACAGCGATTGCCCACAGAATGATGCGCAATGGAATTGTTCAAGCTGTCGGATTTCCTCCAGCAACCCAGTGTGTCGACTTGATAATCGAATGTGCAAGACATTACAATCCGCAGGAAAGACAAATTATAGCTCCTAATGGAAGAATTTTGGCGCACCTTGGAGCACCAGCTATCCAAGAGGCATTTGGCATACCTGAACATGTTCGAGCTTCATACAAGACAAAAGGGGAAGCCAAAAGAATCTTTGATGATCAAGCAGATCAATGTGGGACCCATATCAACAAAACATGGTTAGAAAAGCCACGAGCTTCCGCCAAGAAAATGCCTAAGAGGCCGCGCAGAACAGACTTCAAGGAGGACTACGGTGACATTGTTTTGCTCTTGAACAGAATAATGGGCAATCCTCAAGGTGCCTATTTTGAAACGTGGATGTACTTCTTTATCGAGGAAATCACCTCCAGGGTCAAAATGTTTGACTGGTCAAGAATGATCAATGATAACATCCATGAATAGTTGATCAACCTTGAAAGGACTAAGGCATTTCATATGGGTTCCTATATCGTTTACTTATTGGCCAGAGCCTATAAATATCCTGGGTTGATATGCAAAGGTGTTGTCGGCAATGGAGAAAATCAATTCAAGGCATATGAATGTTATCCTCAATTGCAACTTTCTGCCAAATCTCATTTTAGAAGAGCACACAATGCATTCTTGATGACTATCACAAGGATGTTACAAGGAGGAACCCATCAGAGGCTAACACATGAGGCAAAAAGTCTTATCAGTAAATATGGATCCTGGTACATCCAGTTTCCTAGATTTACTTATATCCGAATCCAGGGGTTCACTGGCAATCCGTACAAACTTCCTATCTACCCCACCCACAGGATGATCCTACTGGAGGTACTTAGGCAATTGGAGAATTTCCAAAATATCCAAAGGCCCAAGCAAAAAGCAGCCGTCACTTTCCCATTCTTTATTGGGAACATGGAAGAGTATTGTTCGTCCGCATAGGCAGCTGAAGGTGCCAGACTAGAAATGCAGTGGTATCCTTTCACATCATACCGATCTCGAGCCAATTTCGATCCTCACCATCACATCGGAATTGTGAACGGAAGGAAGTATAAACACCAAGTGGACCTGGAAGATTATTGGGCTAATGCCACCGATGAATTTGATATCAGGAGAAGATCATGGTCCAGACTACCTGTTAGCTTGATTAGAACAACGGAACTCTTCCGCGTGCCAGACCAACTTGAGGACGATGGCGTATTCACACAACTAGGTTTCGATGAAAATCAACCTCTTCCTCCCATGCACTAGTCAGAACTTGAAATTGCTGACTTGGATACCTTTATGAGGCCTACCACCAAGTATTCACAATGGTGGGCAGACCAACAGTTCAAAGACCTGCGGTTGAGAGGAATGCCTTTGACATACACTTTGATGGGCGAATCAGAATCTTACTCTTCTAATGCTGGAGCAAGCCAAGGAGATGAGCCAATTGAAAGCTCAAAACCTAAGAAAAGGAAAGATGTGAAGGGAAAAGAAATTGCAAACGAAGGACCTGCTAGGAAGCAGCAAAGACTGGAGCCTCTTCGTTCTGCCATCTCCGCAAATGTGAATGAAATCTTGGACATTGATGAATCTCTTGGAGATATACAGATTCCCTCTCCTATCCCTATTCAGCCCGAAGATGATGAGCCTCCATCACCCACGAACACCAAGGTTTTGGAGTCAGACAATGAGGTTGATATTTTGGACAACGAGTTTGAAGATGGGATGATTTCAGCCTTAAGAGGAATCCAAGAAATCTAGGTCGTGCAGGACGTTCAGGAAGAAGAAGATATCGTGCAACCAACTATTCCTAATTGGTTGAAAGAGAGATTAAAGATAAAGGAGCCTGAAGAGGTTCAAGAAGAAGAAGATGACATGATCGATTTCCTAGCCAGACTAGAAGCAATCAGTGCAAAGAAGCCTACCAAAACCTTCTCCACCATCCAAAGGGACGAAGTTGGGCATCGTACAGTCCAAGTTGTTGTACTGACAGTTGACAAATCGAGGGAAGAGATTACTCCCCAGGAGTATGCCATCACCACTGTCGATTTAGGCCCTACCACAAAGGGACAAGAGATGGAAGAGTTGGACAATTTTGTTGCCACTATCAAAGCTAGGTTGGAAAAAGAGATAGTAAAGAAGAAAGAGTATAAGCGAGAGGTTGAACGACTCAAGGAGTATATTCAGCACCTAACTAAGCCTCTCGATCAGACTACTTCAGCAACTCCTCCGCTGATGAATATTTCTCAGGAGAATTTCGAAGAGGAGAAGAATATAGCTAAGGAAACTAAAGAATTGTTGAGTAGCAACATGCAAGAGGTGGTCGTATTTGCAGAAAGACTAGCATTGGCATATGGGCAAACTTCTTCTTTGCTCTCAAGGATTGCAACATTGGCAGAAACATGGGATAATGCCCAGGATGTTCGACACAGAGTCCTTCAATGTCTCAAACTACTTAAGGGAGTGTCAAAACAAAAGTTGCATTATCCCTAAGGAAACTAAAGAATGGTTGAGAAGAATATAGCTAAGGAAACTAAAGAATGGTTGAGTAGCAACATGCAAGAGGTGGTCGTATTTGCAGAAAGACTAGCATTGGCATATGGGCAGACTTCTTCTTTGCTCTCAAGGATTGCAACATTGGCAGAAACATGGGATAATGCCCAGGATGTTCGACACAGAGTCCTTCAATGTCTCAAACTACTTAAGGGAGTGTCAAAACAAAAGATGGTCAACAAAGAAGTAATTGCACCAGGGGCAGCTTATGATTTTGGGAGTTGGTACATGACACTGATCATTCGAAGTGAAATTATAGAAGAGATTAAGGCAGATACAATCCAAATCAAGGAGAAGAAAAAAGAAGTTCGAGAGAAGATCCTAGCTGTGGCTGCAGATGCGCTGGAGAAAGACACTGTGCGAGCAAACAACCTGCAGTTCGAAAACCTGAAGAGAAAAATTCAGGATATCTTCTTCACCATTGGACCTGTCTGCAAGCAAAATTTGACTAAGGCAGCTCACTTCCTGTTCATCTTTCACAGTTTCTAGCAATAGGAATCAAAATGGGAAGACACTTTTGCCGGATGCTCGGATGATCTCAATCTGCTGGGATTCAGGATCAATGCGCTGCCACCTATCATGATCGAGGAGGTTGACATGATAGTTTCTAAATTCATCCAGTATACTGCGACCAAAGAGGATAAGGATGAACTTCCTCGAGAATAGCTTTTCACTCCAGTTCACTACCTGTTATCTAATTGTGCTTTTGGAAACCCTAATTAGGGTTGTTTATTTTTAATCTCTGTCGTTCATTCCTGATTAATCTCGGTTGTTCATTGTGCTCCAGCAACTCTATATAAACCCTCTCTCATTCTCTCATTGATGGATATATAGATACAGATAGATAGATAGATAGATAGATACAGAGATAGATACAGAGATAGAGGTAGAGAAACGCAAGAAGATAGGAGAGATAGATAGCATAATAAGAGAGAAAGAGTTTTATGAAATTGTTGCAAAAAACTATTTTGATAATGAAGTTCATGATGCATGAGGTGCTTTGGATTCTTTTTTATTGTCAAATGGTTGCATGGTTACTTACTTCTCTTCCTCATTGAATGGTTTCAAGTTAGAATTTATTTTAGATGTATGTTAATGGAATGATAGATTGATCGAAAAGATAAGTGAAACTTAGCTCATACTTTCTTTGGATGGATGCTTTCTATTCAATACATAAAGTTAGACTAAGCCTTTAATGTGGAAGCTTCATTGTATTACTTCGAATGATATTGTTCTATTGATGGTGTTGTTTGTAGTAAGAAAATTTTAAGCACAAATTCCTGGAAGATTGCACTTGCTTTGTGTAGTTGTCGTATTTCGTGGCGAAACAAAGTATTGTTATTTGGTTTCATTCAATCTTTACTGTCTCTTGAGTTCATAGGAATAGTATAGGATTCCTCAACCCTTACTCTCTTTTTTATTTTTATCCCAAATCCAAAACCAAGAAAAAATATATCACTGCATCTAGGTCATTGCTTTCTGAGTAACTTGCTAGAGTAAATCCCTTTGTGTTATCAGCAAAATCATATCTTCCACAGAGCCTATCCGCACCCAACTTATGAAACATTGGAGTTGTTGTATGACCTTTTGGCAATCTTAGCATACTAGCCAGTTTTTCAAGAGAGGATAGAGTGTCTTTGGATTCTTTATTCTAAAGTGCTTGGTGAGTCATAAAACACGCATCAACAAAACCATGGAGGTGAAACCCTTGAATTGCAATCATTTGCAATAAGATTACTCTCACAAGTAGCTAGCTCTTCATCTTGTGAGAGAAATTGGAGTACTTATGGTTTTATTCATTCACTAAAGAGGAACCGATTAGGGTCAAAGAAAGCAAAGAACTCGGTGCACATTCATAGCTCACTTCGTCTTCTCTCTTGTGTAGATCTTGCATACAAGGAGGGTCCTTCAGCAAAATGGGACCAAATTTCACCTGATGGAGATGTTGCAGCCATAGTGGATGAAGTGGTTGAAGCAGATGGCCTTACTGATTTACCCCCAATTCTACTACCAGCAAAGGAACCTAAGTTAGAGTGATGAGTATTTGGAGAGCATCATAGCTAAGGACCTTGACATGGATGATCATGATGTGGTGTAGATGATATTAGATAGATTTCTGATTTTTGCTTTTTGTTTGCATATCAACCTATCAAACTATCAATATTTCTGAATTTCAATATGTAATCGAATATTAAATATCAAATATGTAATGTCAAATGTGAACAATGATTATGAAATATGAAGTATGAACTCTTTGACTCTTTGACACAATGACATTTGTGTATTTAAAGTTAATTTTCATTGTTAAACTTTACCACTGCTCTTGTTTTGAAAGTTCAATGTCATCATAATTTCTATAAATTACAGTGTTCCACGGGCCTGAGGGACAGGGAAACGGGGGGACGGGGAAACGCGTTTCGGAGACGGGGGGACAAAGGGCCTAAGTTTGGGGACGGCGGGGAGACGGCGGCGGGACGGCGGGGGCGGGGTGGTGGGGTGGTGGTGCTGATATAGTTATAAATATACTTATAGTACTTGAAAAACTAGTTTTGAAAGGATGTATAACAGTATAACAATATAAGAATTACATTTCAAATGAAACTATAGGAAATTACTCAAATTACTAATTAGTAAAATTATAACATAGCAAAATTTGAAATACTAAATCTAAATACGAAGATATCTTGAATGCTAATTGCTAAATAAAATTTGACAAATGAAATTGTTTTTGTAAAATTGAAGGTAACTAGTGGAGAGTACCTAGAAAATCAAATGAATTCAATGGGAGTTTGTGGGCAATGCCCCTAATGGGTTTGAGGGTTAGCACCCTTAGTGGGGTCAAGGGGCCCCTTGTGGGTCGGGGCAACGCCGGGGGGCGTCACTTTGGGTTCAGGGCACCTTTGCCCTCAAGGGTTCAGCCCGGCAAGGCAAGGGCAACGCCTGTCTGGGCCCAAGGGGGTCAGGGGCAGCACCCTCTAGTGGTCCGGCCTTCCTCGCGCTCCTGGTATGTGGGTCGAGGGTGGAGCCCAAAATTAAGACCTCCAAAACCACACAAACCTTCATGGTGTACATCATTTTGCATTAACAATAAAACCCAAATTAAGACCATCAAAGCCGACAAACCTTCATGGAACACATCTCCTAGTCTCCCAGGAAACTCCTGGGGGTCCTCTCCAGAAACTCCTGGGCGTCTCCTAGTCTCCCAGGAAACTCCTGGGCGTCTCCCAAGGAGACTTGGAGACTTGGAGACGTCTCCTAAGGAAACTTGGAGACGTCTCCCCGTCTCCCCGTCTCCGGCGGCGCTTTGGTGGCGGTGGCGGGACGGCGGGGGACGCCAAGTACCCGTCCCCCCGTCCCCGGGACGTCCCCGTTTCCGAAACGGGTCATATTTTGGGGGGAAACGCGTCCCCGTGGTACACTAATAAATTATTAATTTTTTAATTTTTATTTATATTAAAAAAAAATGGCATCTCCAAGTACCGTTTCCTACTTTCAAAAAAAAGCCATACCAGTACCGGTACCAGTACCCATCTCCCGTGCCAGTACCAGTACTAGTCTCCTGGCAACCTTGATAAATATATATATTGGAGAGGTAAGTGGCTGCCGTACCCCTTTCATTCTCTTAATTTTCCAGCCAGCACTTTTCTTGAGTTATATTTGCATTGTTTTGTGCCATGTTAACTAAGGCTGCCTTAACTACTTAAGGAAGCAGCCATTCATATTTAAAGGAAATATTTCTAAAGTTTATTGTTCCAATACAAAAAAGAAACTGCAGGGTTTAAAGGCTATTGATATATTTATACCCAGCCGGTCGTATATCTACTAAGGTGGCCATACCAATCTGGGAAGGCTGCTAATATTTTTGATGGGTAATAATTTTCAAATATGACATAATATTGCTGCAGTTGGTAATCAATTTCAGGGATATTTTTGTAATTGTAATTATTCAGTATTACTAATAATTGTAATAATGATTTTTATTGTAAATTTCTAAGCAGGTTTACCAACAAAAATAATATGAGTGATAATCGATTCATACTTCTAAGTCTAGAAGGCTATGCCACCACGACATTAGAAAACCATTTACTTTCCAGCATTAATATTTCTAATGTTGGTCTGTGTGGTTCTTTGCCAGATTGAGATTTTTGTAATTTGTTCTAAAAGGCTTGCCACCAAAACTAGTTTCAGTTATTTTCAGTATTCAATTTGTAATTAATCTGGAAGGCTTGCCACCAAAATAAGTCTTTTAGTACTTTCAGATTTCTGTCACAATTGCAATATTGAGTTGTGTGACTGCAGCTTGCTGCCAACAGGCATTTTACTACAATATCAACCTAACCCCTTTCACCATATGATCAAAAGGTGTTAACGTTGCATACCTGTTCATTGTGAAAGTAAAAATCAGTTCAGGACATTACATAGACAAGCCCTAGGGCATAAGCTCAAGCTCAGTACTAATCCACCAATTATCATGTGTAGAGCTGCTTAGCAGGTATCCTACATAGCCTTAACTCCTAATGCCACTGGGTATGTGAATGTTGTCCATGACTGATAATTGAAATAGGTTTTAATAATTTATTATTGAACATGTAATGATGGTACTTACAAAATGAAGGTCTACTGGTCTTGGAAATTTGTATGTGCATTGTTCTTGTACAATATATCCTATCTCTCACTTGTTTAAAAAGTTTCCAGATATGCAAAATCTGTCAGATGGTGCAAGTAGGTTCTGGTTTGCACAAAAAGTATAACATAGTACGTTGTTGAAAAATCCATTACACCATGTCCAATGCTATACTCCAATTTGCAGCAACATTTACTGCCTGGTCTAAACAACTTTATTTAGTTTGTTAAGGGTTTACTCCTAAGCAGTTGCATCTTCTAATGCAAGTATTGATGAAACCTAGTCATCTACAGATGTTTAAAATAATTTTTTATAAACAAGCACATGGTATAAATTGGAGACAACATATAAGGATATAAAGTTTGGTTACATTCTAACAGACTTCAAATCAGACTGAAGCTTACCAATGACTGGCCTCCATGAGATTTCAAAAGTTCAACCGTATCAGTATGATTATTGCCCTCTGCATCTGCAAGTGGCTGTTGGAAGAACAAGAACACTCAGTTAGAATGATTAAAAATTACGAAAAAATTAAGTTCAAAGACAGACCAACTTGATAAACAAAAATCCCAAATGAAATATCAAATGCAAACATATAAAACATAAATTTAGTTTAAAGGTAGCCACAAGCTGCTTCTCCAAGGTTGAACAACAAAGAATTACTTTCAAATATTTATGATTCAACTTGCCCTTTCTTGTGAATATGTCAGTCAATTTGTTTTTAAGTGCTTTTGCTTCTGTATCAAAATTGGATAAAATCATAAATCATAAAAGGTACTGTTGTTCAGAGTTCTGAATTTCTAAAAAACACTTTCATGGGTTTCTTTAGAATAAATACGTTATTAGTTTACTGTAGGTTTTGAACCAGATTTTACAATGGGTAACAGTTTTAAATCCAAAAGAAATAAGAATAAGAATACAATTTTCAGAAGTTATAATCTCCTTCTATTAGTATATGTAACTGAGTAATAAGAATGTACGAAGTCCAAAACCAATATGCTTAAAGAAAAAAACCATTTACTTTCATACAAAACATATGAAATATTTGATAAGCTTTCATGGCTCCAAGTAACCTTCCACTTCAGAAAGGGACAAGCAATTGCCCATTTAATCAACGTACAAAATGCCTTAGATAAGAGACACCAAGACTACAAATGAGACATAGGAGAGGCTAATGACCTCAAATTCACAATTTGATTTCATTGCTACCATTGATTGCAAAGTTAATTATGATCGTTCAGCTGACTGGGCCAACTGATTCCACATGAAACCTCTTAATTTTCATTAAATTCAAATGAATAAAAGGACAAACCCTAATTAATGAAATCAATTACGATAATTTCTCTCTTTTGACCATTAAACCCTCCAAGGACAGAATGGATTTCTAGGGTCGACTATATCCTTGAACTTAACACAGTTGACCTTTAAGTTTTAACTAAACAATTGACCTCTATCTGACTTCATTTATGACTGCACTACCCAGAATAACATTGTTCACTCAAGAAAATTGTTGCACTGACCAAATACTGCTGCACTGACTGAAATTCTGTTGTTCAACAGGTAAGTTGACAATCTTGACTAGTTGGACAGTTGACCTGCTGTATTTATTGAAATGTACTTAATGATGAATAACGATAGCTGCAGCTAAATGATTCTAATGAATTTGACTATCATAATTGTACTTTGAGTTTCTTAGTTGAGATGACTCGTAAGAAAAGGACTCAAGTCTCACTTCACTTAACTCATGGACCACTGGATGGATTAAAGGTTAGTTCAGGTAACACATGGGCTGTTGGATGAGCTGAAGATCAGTTCAGGTAACTCAAAGCCTGTTAGTTGATAGAAAACTCGGTTGAGCAACTCATGGCTCTTATAGGAATTTAGAATCAAGGAATCAATGTAGTCTTCCTCTTGTGCATGTACTGTTGCAGTTGAGTTCTCTCACATTTTTCACTTGCGTGTGGATAGCCCAGTACAAAATATTGTGATTTCATATGCAACCTGTTGGATACAGTCTTAGCTAGACTCACCATGAATTTCACATATGAAGTTGGCATTGTACAATCCTTCTGCTCCTAGTAATGTAACATCAGAAGGAAATTGAATTCCTCCACCAACCAGAATTGGTTGAAAAGAGGTAATTAATCTGTTAATTCTCAGGGTCCCCTATAAATCTTGGCATCTGAAAGTGATTGCTTCCCAGAGGTAAAGAGACAAGCATCTCTGGTCAGGAAAGCCTAAAAACATACCAGGTTATCCTCTTGAATCCCCATACAAGTAAAAAAGTAGTAGGATACCTCAAAATAAAGAATTTCTCTGTCTCCATCCCCAGAAAAGAGAAAAGGTAAAATATTCTATGTTCAGTCTTGATCCATCACATACTCTCAACGGACCAAGAAAAATAGGAATAAAAATGAATCTCCAGTAGACACCAAACAACTTCTAGAACTCTTGAATGATAATATTTACAAAATTTTAAATTTTCTACACTATAAAACATAAAATATACATTAAAAATCTGAATTTACAAGTTTCAACCCACACACGATCTTATTTTTCTCTATCTATATATTTATAAACAATCTTGTTCCCCCATGATGGCAGCAACAAATTGCTAATTTTCAACTGTTATAGAGCTGAGATGTACATTTAGTCAGTGCTAACCTAAGAACATAACTCAGGAAGGAGATTCACTACCATGGAAGTAGAATTTGCAAATAAGTAGACAAATGTTTAGCTTCAGTTGCACTTAAGAGTAATCTGGCATACATAAATAAAGCTGATTTGTTGATATTGTGTAGCCATAATTAGTTTTTTGTATTGCTCTCCACAAAAACTAGAACTTTTACATGCATCAAAAAATTTAAAGTTGTCATGTAGCTGTCAGATGTCACCCTGGAGAATAGAGAATATCACAAATTGAATGCAGGGTAACAAGATGATTTTGGTTTATATCAATATGAATTTCATAGATACCACCAAACTTATCCAACCTTTTCAATTTTGGCATGATAATCTGGTTTTGGATAGCCTTTCTGATCATCTTTATCATGCCCTAGGTCAATCAATTACAAAGATATTGCCTATGGCTGGAAATCTCTCAAAATCTAATTTTTGAAGGCATAATTGGCATTCCATACTTCTGTTTCTATAACTAATTTACTTTTTACCCTATGTTTTTCAGGAAGATGTAGACTTCAGGGCACATAGTGGCTTGCTGGATTCACAAGGCATCTCTCCCTAAAAAAGGGCTTAAGATATACCATTGGAAAGCTATTACAATGCTTGCTCAAAGCAATTGGCATCTGGTTCATCTATTGTTGCCAAGAATTGTGGTACTGGTGGTAACATGGACAAAGAAATATTATTCATTTTAATTTTTATCTGGAATTCAAACTTATTGTTTCTTGAGAGAAGATCTATAAGTGATCAAGTGAAGGTTATTATTTGGGATACTTTGAGGCTTTAGATTGATAATTGATATTACAAAAATAAAAAAGAAGAGCCTGAGCATTAAGATTCAACAGATTGTACACAAAATTCCAAATGAGTCATCATGTATTTCTCAATTAGTCTGTGTGAACCTCCTCATGTCTGAAACATGGAGGACAAGACCATGTGATGACATAAATGATAAAACCTTTTAGGAAATCAGTTACAACAGAAGATACGATCACTTAGGTGGCCTAACCTTCTGGTACTTCAAAGCAGCTACTAACATTGAGCTGAAATCCAAACCAATTGACTTCAATTTGGCAGTGGATCTGAGTACAATTTTTTATAAGTCTGAAATGATTGGAGAACCTATTGTTTTGTGAGAGACAATCTATATGTGATTGGCTAAAAAAAAAATTGGGACAATTTGACGCTTTAAATTGATTACTTTTATTACAAACATCATAAAGCAGAGACTGAGCATTAAGATTCGACAGGTTGTACACAAAAATTCTAAATGAGTCGTCACATATTTGTCAATCAATCTGTGTGAATCTCCTTGTGTTTGAAATCTGGAAAACAGAACCATGTGATGACATAAAACCTTTTAGGGAATCAGTTACAATGGAAGATAGGATCACTAGGTGACCTAACCTTCTGGTTGTAAAAGGTGTGCAGTAACATTGAGTTGAAATCCAAGCCAATTGACTTCAATTTGGCAGCAGATTGGAGTAGAATTTTTGCTCAGATCTGAAATGATTGGTGAATCTTTCTATTTCAAAAAAAAGCATATGTATTGTATTCATAGGTCAATACTAGGAGGACACATACCATAATGGTAATTTTTATTGTAACTTCATCTCTAGTTTATATAGAAAATTTATCTGATGTTTTCTTCTACATCTAATTTTTGGAAATATCAGAAAAAATTAGGCAATTAACAAAAAACTAGTATTGTCATTGATGTTATCAAGTGCACAATCTTGCATGATGTTGATCTATTCATCTATATTATATACCTAATAAAACATCATTACTATTCAAGGTTTTTGTTAATATGAAGGATAACTGGAATTCTTCGGCACTAGCACTAATGAAAACACATTGGATCCAGAGCTTTCTCATAAAGTGAATTTCACCAAAAACATAATCTAATAGACACAATTATTCAATTTCTCCTTATTTTATACCCAATTAAACATGGTTACTATTCAAGATTTACAATATGTACCTAATTAGACATTACAAGTTGTCAATGGACGAAAGGCATACCAAATTCTCCCAAGGCAACAACATTTGCAAAAAATAGATTTGATTCGAAGTTGGCTTACATAATGAATTTCTGGAAATCTTGCTTGTGGGAGACCCCGGGTACCGGTCTGGTCCAACCCGAGTTCGAGGTCCGAGTCCAGTCCCCTGTGGGTTCGGACAAGGTCCTACCCACAACCTGTGGATCTGGCCCGGACAAACCAGGTGAACCGGGCAGAGTTTTGCCATCTCACGCATCCCACTAGTGAATTTCGGCTTCTTTTTTTTTTTTTAAAAAAATTTACTCTAAAAAGTGTCACTTGCCCCTAACCCTAAAATGTGACATACAAAACATCCAAAAGGAAAAAGCAAACTCATTTTTTGTATTGTGAATGAAAAACAAAAATATTTTCCTCAATTGCTGAACTTATTTTCTTGCTTGCCATTGCACGAATAGAGTTGAAGAATTGATCATCGAAAGCTCTGAGCTGGTTGTTGACACTTGGCATTATTATTTTTTAATCATGACATTCAAGTTTGACTAATATTTGACTATTAATATTGTTAGTTTTAGATCAGAAATGAAATAAGCAGAAATACAACACATAGACAAATAACACAGCATTTTTACCCTAGGAAAACCCTCCTACTCGAGAGAGAAAAAACCCAGCAAGAAATTATCTCTCTTATATATATCAGATGAATAAGAGCAGCATTTTGAATACAAAATAATCAGGCCCTAAGCATGGCCGATTCTCATACAAAGAGATATATTACTGCTCCTTAAGATGACTGAAAACACTTCTTCTTAAAATGAAACTGCTGTTGAAGAAACTCAACCTGCCTGGGAGAAAGCAAACTGTTGCTTAATGAAATTGCGAACTTTTGTTGGAGGCGTGAATGAAGTGATTGAATTGATTTTCAAATGACATGTCTCCGCGTTCTTCATATATAAGGAAGGATAACCTCTTCTCTAGGTCGGCCCCTAGAGAATACAAATAATTATTTAACATATGAAGGCCAACCAGCCTTTAAATAAGGAGAATAGCTCCCTAAGCTATAGAACACCAACACTCCCTCTTACCTAGGGAGGCATTTTCCAGATATCCTCATCATGGAGTCTCTCGACATGATGCCCACAATGGCTACACCCATTTGTGGAAAATCACATCTCAATCTCAGAGATGTACAGGAGTCTCTCAACATGATGTCGTCATGGAGTTTCTCAACATGACGTCCACCATGGCTACTCCCATGTGTGGAAGGAAACATATGTACAAGTGTTCATCACGGAGTCTCTCAACATGATATCATCATGGAGTCTCTCAACATAACGTCCACCATGGCTACTCCCATGTGTGGAAAGAAACACAAGTACAAGGGTTCATCGCGGAATCTCTTAACGTGATGTCGTCATGGAGTCTCTCAACATGACGTCTCATCTCAATCTCAGAGATGAACAAGGGCTCGCACCTCATATTTCTCCGTCTCAGAGAAATATACACTACAAAGGCTTTCACCTCATATTTCTGTCTCAGAGAAATATACACTACAAGGGCTTTCACCTCATATTTCTCTGTCTCAAAGAAATATACACTACAAGGGCTTTCACCTCATATTTCTCCGTCTCAAAGAAATATACATTACAACAAATCTTCATGATGATGTGACTCCCTTTGAAGCTCCAAGTACTTGCAAACAACCTTCTGACCTCCTCGTCCAAGATTGCCTACAATGCTTGCCTTAGAGGAATGGTTTCCAACGCACACCTCTGGCACTACTAACTTGCAAGAGTTCAGGACTGTCCTTCTCGACCTTATCCCAGATCACCCTATTCTGAATAGGTTTGCGGAGCTACCAATGTCAAATCCAGATTGACTAACTTGTGCAATTTTGTTCTTTGCAACTACAGAGGTATTCCAACCACTGCAACCCACTTAGCTAACACCTTCACTTCTCCTCAGTGAGTCACAGAACTCCTCTTGATCCCTGCCTCAAAGATTGTAAAGAAATCCTCTGGAATTGAAGTCCCCTCCATTGACTAATCTCAGAACCTTAATCCTTTTTTTCCCGGACATGCTCTCAACTCGTGCTTTGAATTCTCAGAATTTAACTCCCTCTAAATGTTATTTCCTCCTCTTAGAGAAACTGATCGCAATGACAATTTGTATAGGTTCTTCCTCTTCGAGAGATGTCTCTAGTGAAGTTATGTGTCACCAACTCAGTCCCATGGCTGCAAGCTATGTCTCCATGTTTGTTCATTTCTCCAGCCGGCATGACTCCCTCACAGGATGCATCAAGCTCTTTCTCCCTTGAATTCCTTATGCAATCTCTCATCATCCTTTTGCTCCTCGATTCGTCAAATATCCAATCAGTGATGCCTTTCAAATTTCAATCTCCATAACTTTCCCTCTGATGTAGTACTTACACATAGCCATCACCGAATGACAGTATACACTCAGCAATCATCACAGCTCCATTAGCGTCTCCTTCAGACTTATTCCCCAAAACAATCGCTTTGTCTTTGTCGAATATTCCCAATCTCCAATCATCTAAAGTCGAATTCCTTCCAATCAATTATGTCGCCTATTTTAAAGGCTCCAAGCTACTCCCGACAATGCTTTGGCAGCTAGCTCTATGTTGATTAAATAATTTCCCAATCTACAAAGAAAATTCAAAAATAGACTTTCCAGACACACAGCGATCTAAGATCAAGGTTTTTGATGTCACTGCCTTAACAAAATTGCTTACAACAGAAGATTAGCAGAAGAATGATCAGAACACCAGATTAGACTAGTTTCACAGTTCCAGCATACATAGAGTTCCAATCAGAGTCGAATTACATACAAACACTGGATATTCAATTGTTTAGATCAATGAAGTAATCATCCACCAGTTCGTGAGTCAACTATATCCTATTGCCTTCCATTCTCGATTCCAATTTGAGTGTACCCGTATCTAGAGGTCAAACCGCTCCGCGCTATTGTGGATGTGAGTGCCGATTCCAATTAGAAATGATATCGTGAGTCCAGAATGTCGCGCTGACAATCTGCTTGAGGCTCGGAGCTGAGGATCACATGTAGCAACTCCTTAGAGATATTCACGACCTGGACGTATAGCAGTCAGATTCAATGAATGACAATTGCCGGAAATGAGACAATGGAGTTCGCACTGAGAACCAAAGACCAATCGCGTGAATTTCCTCTAGACTACGTTGGGTAGCAATACCAAGTTGGTCTTATCATAAGCGAATGCGCAACAGTGTCAATCCACCCAATCCGGAATAATTGTCGCTGGGTATGCAAGATAATCAAAATCTAGATGGTGCTAGATGTTGAGTCGTGTGAGATTCCTCTGATGCTTATAGCCACACCAAATATGATGTGCGAACAAATCTGGATGCGGAGTCTCCTTGGAAAGTGCCTTCGATAGCTTATGTTAAGCCGCTGCTGGTGTCGAGAAAGATATTAGAAGTGAGTGGCCCGAACAGTTCCCTCCCAATTCGTCACAACAGAAACTTGGCCATGGGAGATATGATTTCACTTCTTCTCCAACACCTCAACTGAACCCGTGTATATGTTCAATGTGATGTCAATCCCGATAACAAGATGGAATAGCGCCAAAGATAAACTAGTCCGACTCCACCAAATATAGATGCAATAATACCAAAGAATAATCATCCGATAACAAATGTCGACCCGAGTCTAGACTCACATCCTTCTCAATCTGCTCTGCCTTAAGGATTACTTTTGACTAAAGATTTTCACAAACAGCCATGCTGGGGTTATACTGCTTAGCCAAAATCTGATCAGGTCTTTTCTAAACCCGCTCTAATACCGTGTTAATTTTAGATCAGAAATGAAATAAGCAGAAATACAACACATAGACAAATAACACAGCATTTTTACCCTGGGAAAACCCTCCTACTCGAGGGAGAAAAAACCCAGCAAGAAATGATCTCTCTTATATATATCAGATGAATAAGAGCAGCACATACAAAATAATCAGGCCCTAAGCATGGCCAATTCTCATACAAAGAGATATATTACTGCTCCTTAAGATGACTGAAAACACTTCTTCTTAAAATGAAACTGCTGTTGAAGAAACTCGACCTGCCTGGGAGAAAGCAAACTGCTGCTGAATGAAATGGCGAACTTCTGCTGGAGGTGTGAATGAAGTGATTGAATTGATTTTCAAATGACATGTCTTCACCTTCTTTATATATAAGGAAGGATAACCTCTTCTCTAGGTCAGCCCCTAGAGAATACAAATAATTATTTAACATATGAAGGCCGACCAGCCTTTAAATAAGGAAAATAGCTCCCTAAGCTATAAAACACCAACAAATATGGTGGCGTATTTTGCTATGTTATTTGACTATTAATATGTTGGTGCATTTTGAACTCAATTACTGCTGCAATATGTATATATTTCTGATTTTCCTATGTTTTTGTATCAACGAACCTAAAACTAACCCAACCCCAAAAAAAAATTGACCAAACCCGCAAACCAAACCCTCGAACCCAAACCAGTAACTTACCTGGAAATCATAGCCTAACACACAAAACTGATCATTTCTCTACATTCACACCTAACTAAACGCCATTTCCATCAAAGATTCATTTTTACAGACCCAATTGAAGGTTGTGGTAATCAGAAATATTGGTGTTATATACCCAATTAAACATCATAAGTTAATAATGGCTGAAGAGCATACCAAATTCTCCCAGTGTAACAACATTTCCGAAAACAGATAGGATCCAGAGCTGGCTTAAAAAGTGAATTTCGTGGAAATCATTATCTACTACACAAAACCGATATATTTTTCTATATCACATACCCAATTAAACGACATTATCATCAAAGATTCATGTAACAGACCCAATTGAAGGCCGTTATAATCAAGGATGTTGGTGTCAAGAACCTAATTAAACATCATAAGTTAATGGACGAATGGCATACCAAATTCTCCGAGGGCAACAACATTTCCAAAAATACATTGGATCCAGAGCTGGCTTACAAAGTTAATTCCGTAGAAATCATAATCTAACACACAAGGCTGATCTATTTTATCCATACCACATACCTAACTAAATGACCTTATCATCTAAGGTTCGTGTTACAGGCCCAATTGAAGGGCCTAAGCAAACATCATAAGTTGTCAACGAGCTAAGGGCAAACAAATTCTCCCAGGGCAATAAAATTTCAGAAAGTAGATTCGACTCATAGTTGGCCTACAGAGTGAATTTTCGTGGAAATCACAATCTAACACACAAGACTGATCTATTTCTCTGCATAACATACCCAATTAAACAACCTTATTATCAAAGATTCGCGCCACAGACCAATTATAGATTGTTATAATCAAGGATATTGTTGCTGTATACCTAATTAAGCGTGATGAGTTGTGAAAAGGAGAAAGAAATTACGGAATTATCCCAGCGATCGAGGGCATTAACATTGGCGCCTTGGTCGAGGAGACATTGAACAGCGTCGCGGCAACCATAGAGAGCGGCCACATGCAGAGGAGACCTGCCGTCGTAATCTTGGGCGCTAACGAGGCCAGGGTTCTGATCAAGCAGCTTCTTCAGAGCAACCGCATCATTGTGGCGTGCGTGCCACAGCACCAGCGACGTCTGTGTCACGCGTGCGCGCTCCTCCTCTCTCTCCGAGCTGTTTGAACCGCTGCTATCGCTGCATTTCTCTATCTTGCTGCCCATTGATCTCCTCTCTACACACAACGGCTTATTTTCTGCTTTGATCCCAACAAAATTATAACTGTTCTAATCTGTTATTTTTTTCTATACCTCACAAATTGTTTTGTGTTTTGTTTTCCCAAGATCTGAGCAGCCATTTTATCGGTGCGTAAAGTTATTGCACATAAAATATGATTTTAAAACAGTTGGGATGCCTTTTGTTCAGATGATGGAGCACTAATGTTTTTCAATGTGAACAAATCAGCAGACAATGTTGAGCAATATCCTAATCATTTCTTCATAAGATACGCGGATGTAATCTTCATCACTTATTTAATGGCACATGGCATATATAGGCTTGTCAGTCATTTTGATTAGGTTGTTTTTATGTATTGATTAATATGTAAGTTAAGGCAAATTTTTATGTGAGTTTGTTAATAACTTTATTTTGATTTTATTTTATTTTCATATATTTTAAGAGTTCAGATGTGATTTGTAGTCTTAAGAGTTTAGATGTGATTTGTAGTCTTTATTATTTATCATCTTAATCTATATTTGTAGGTGTAGAATTGAGATAGGTCATTTCTATGTGTTTAGATTTGAATTTTAAATTTTTAAATTACAATTTTCAATTGAATTTATATTCTCTCCTTCCTACTAATCATTATGATCTAACTAAAGTGAGAATTATTTTAAATCAAACACTTCATGGTGCTATATTTAATGGCATGCCCTACTTCATTTTTTTTATAAGAGATTTAGATCCAAAAGCATTCACAAAGCTTCATCGAGTATTCTAATTGTATCATCATTCTAAGAATACTATATGTCTACTTCTTATCTTTGATCTTTGTTCATTACCATTGAATCAACTTGTCTAGGTGTTTAATCAAGGGAGAATCCCCTTGCTTAACAAACTCCTCGATAGTGTTTCTAAACATTGCTTGTCAATTGTTATAGGTCACAATAGGCTATAGAGGCCCATATCGAATAAGTTCAAATTTGTGACTTTGAATTCAATTTTATGCACAAGTATAGTTCCTACACTTGCATAAGTGATCCAAACAGTTGTATGATCAATTTTCCAATTCTATGGCAATCATCTTGTAGACCTTAATTTTTTGGTGCCATGACAAATTGATTTATGATAATCATAATTATCATTTCTTCAAAAGAGTGAGAGTTAAGTGTATTTATTTTCATTTATTTAATTATTCATTTTATTTCAATGTTTATTGTAATATCAATTATTAATCTCAACTCTAAATCTTAGTGTTTTATTGCTTAAATATTTACCCTAGGTAAATCATAGTGAAAGTACATTTTTTTCATTACAATAACCTCATGCAACTAAAAAATCCTATAAATTCCTTCCTTTTATGTTTCTTTGACTTAAAATTAAGATTTTCAACCTAAATTATCGCCATCTCTTGTTTCAAGTAGTGAACATGTGTTTTTAGGCAAGTGGCAAGCAAATGTTGATTGTCTAGTTAACTTTTTACTAATAATGCAATAACATTGCACAAAGCAACAAACTTACCCACTTTATCCAAATACATGATAACGAAAAAAATGTGACTTTCCCTTCAATTCTTAGCCTAATCATTACAATTTTAGATCTACCAATCACACCCTTGATTCTAAATTATTGAGCATTTTACAAATAAGCCAATCTTTCCATTTCGCTAGTCTAAATTTTGAGAGAAAAATACATCTCACTATGAAGCCTTGTTTTCTTGAGATCATTGCTTATTTACAAATTGATCAACCAAGTATGATTCAAATAAAATCCATTCATTATCAACATTGTCTCAACGTCCTTTATCCTATTGTTTGAAGCCCTGCCTTGCTTTAGGGATAGATCCACTATTTGATTATCATAGTAGAAAGAGGAAACAAAATGGATATATTGGAGCTCCAACGACTCAAATGCTAACATCAAATATTGATTTTACTTAAAGAAAACTAGCTTCAAATGTGAAAGTTTTGGTTCAATTGAATTTATATTTCCTTCTAGTAGTTTAGAAAAAAATTGTTTGTAAATGCTTATTTTCATTGGAATAGTTTAGTTTATTAGCTTAGAATCTATTAAGATAGAGAAGTTATAAATAGAAGAAGTTTATTATACTATGGTGTTTACTATTATATATTCATCTCAAATTTTAATATCTTTTCTAGAAGAAACATAAAAATTTGCAAACAATATAGACTTCTAAAAGATCTTCTCCATAGTTTTTTTCTTGGGAACACTCTAAGATGTCTCAAAGGTAAGCTCTAACAAAATACTAGGATTTTTCTTAGTGTATTTTAACTATCCAAAACTAAATCAACAACAAACTTCCAACATTAATCAAATAAGAAAATATTCAAATATAAATCTTCACTATGGATATTCAAAGAAGTAATTTATTTCTTTTTCATGTATGTGCCTATAAAGGATTGATTGAAGCTTCTCTACTTATTGTTCTTTTCCTAAAATATTGGATTCCCTACTTCTTTATAAAAATCTAGAAAAAACCAAAGTTCTTATTTATAGTAGATAGCTACATTTATTTAAATAATGACATTAAATTAATTAAATATAGTAAATAAATAGAATCATTTAAATAATTCAATGTAGTAATTAATTAGCTAATTAAACCAATTATTTATTTCACAAAACATGTAAAATAAACTAGAACTTTATTTCAGTTTTAATTAGATTAATTTATTTTATTTGACAATTTTACTTTCCTCGTTTAAAATACAAAATGCAACTTTCAAAGATAATACAATACAAATTAAACATAAAAACAAAAACATGTGTCATCTTTCAAATTTTTCAATGACAATATCAACATAGAAGCAAACCAACCAAATGCACCTAAGAATTGATAAGTTCAAGTGAAACAATACATTCAAATATCAAATGGGTGATCTTAATCAGATTTTGC
Organism: Sequoia sempervirens; assembly: GCA_007258455.2. Classification (NCBI taxonomy): domain Eukaryota; kingdom Viridiplantae; phylum Streptophyta; class Pinopsida; order Cupressales; family Cupressaceae; genus Sequoia; species Sequoia sempervirens. The sequence goes on from VDFB02262788.1 coordinate 86,878, forward strand.
ATGTCTTGTGTTGTGACCTAACCTAGTGAATGAGTTATTGGTAGAGGTTTTGCATGTGCCCCATGTTCTCCTTAAACAAAATAACATCCTAGAATCTCTATTAGCAACTATAACCATTCAAAGAATTCTTAAAACCTTATGTCTTATTCAACCAGCACCTCAATTCTTATTGTCCATGAATTTTACCATAGCAAGACCAAAATCAAACAAGAAATCCAATCATTTGTCTGCCAAGACTACCACTTCACCAACTTTTATCTTGTCCACAATAATATTTAACATTAGTTTATCTAACCCCATGAATGTTTTCATGTGTGCCCACTTTGGCGCATATAGTCATAGACTCTTGAAATCTACGTGCTTGTGGATGGTACCTAATTTCACATCATATGGTGTTAAATAACACCTTTGGGGGTCGACTATATTGGGATTGAAATATCAAAATTCCTTAACCCCTTAGCAACCCTCATTGCCACCAAAAACATGTAAGACATGAATGCAATATTCTTTCAACAAAGAGTTATAGAATTTTCCCATGCAATGTTGATGTACGGTAGCAATTATTGATGTTTTTTTAGCCTTTCTGATGCATTATTTTCATCAATGATTCATGTTACCAATAACTTGGGACTTATCTTTAAATGCATAGCCCTAGATGCTCAATTCAAAAAATGCTATGCAAGTCAATGATCAATGGTCAAATTTTAGGAATATCATCTTCAAGAATGACAATTTTGATTTTGAAAAGAAAGACACGATTGGTTCTAGGGTCCACAACCACACACGTGGTTGTGGTTAGGCTTAAATTCCTAAGTGACTTCATCACTTTAATTCTACAAATAAGATAATGACAATAAAAAATTAAGTGTTATGTTCAAGACCAACATACATGCAAAACCAAACAAATTAAATGTCGCAATGATGTATTCAAGAGACTACCAAAATAAGTACAAGGTGAGAGGAGAAAAGAGCAAAGTGTGCCCTTTTCTCCTTTGCAATCTTATATTTTTGTGGTGTTTGCATGAAATTTTACAAGAAGAGTTTTTAATCGATTCAATTTTAAGGTTCTCATAAAGAAAATCTAATTCATCAAATCACATGTAAACCAAACTCATTTAAAATTTATAATTAACAATTTACTTTGTCAAAATTACTTAAATACTAATTCCAATTTTAATTAAATCATTCAATCTATTTTACGTAAAATACTTAAAATAAATTTAAAAAATTATAATACGAAACAAATCATTCATTTAAAAATAAATATACTTGTCAATTAAACAAAAATTGAATTAAAATAAATCCTAATAACCACAACTATTTTTAAAAAAAATTATTATAATTATAAATTACATTTAGTAAAAATGTGATTATTTTATTTTATTTTATTTTTATAATTTAAAAAAAATTATGGTAAAGATTTTTTAACAAACGACTTTTTTGTTTTCAATTAATTAACTCAACTCTTAATAATACAAAATTGACCAATCTACCTACATTTAAAATATTTTTTAAATATAAATAAGTAGCCTATGACATATTTAATTTAATGTTTTTTTATTTTATTTGGATTTAGTGATGTAAAGGATAAGATGACAATCGTTATATAATAAGACAAGACAATATGAGCAACTTCCCAACCATCTCTTAAAATAATAGTTTTAAATTTTATATAGGGTATGTCTATTTATTGAAAGTGGATTACGATATAATAGGTTTTCCATCAATATGTAGTAATCATCTTAACTTACTTTCACACTAATGATGGAAATTTTAGGACATCTTAATCTAGAAAATTTTAAATTAATTATATGATAATTTCTAAATGATGAAAATGTCAAAATATTAAAGTAAGTTTAAAGTTAGTATTAATAATTGATATTGTAAAAGTATTTAAATTAATATTGTAATTAATTTGTTTTTAATGAAGTATTTTAATAGATTTTTTTAATGAATAAGTGTTTGTATTATTGAAAAATATGATACATGTTAAAAAAAATAGGTGGAAGAAGTCATATTTTGAAATTTAAATGGGGCCATCCAAAAAGTATAAATCAATAAAATAAATATGGTTAAGCGACAAGAGCTATATCATTAGATGAAGGAGGGGAGTCATGATCATCCAACTTACTTCATACATCAACGAAGTTCAAGATGACATCAATGAGGTCTCTCCCTTTACCATGAGTTTACTTTTTAATATCAAGGATTTTAGTGTCATCTTTAGTCTAAGTATTGCAAACTAGTGAAGTGACACGAGCAGTGTGGGAAACTTGTCAAAACTCAACCAACCCATAAGATCGTGACCACAAGTTGGAGAAGAAGCAAAATGGTGGCAAGAATGTTGAGCCTAGACTTGTTGAGTATTTCTTCTTCTTCCAAGTGATTGAGAGGCCTAAGAATGGGCATCATAGCCTTGGCAAGAAAAATGATTATGACCCTTGTGATGCCAATGACGTAGAGATAGGCCTCGAATAGAGGCAAGAGTCAAGAGAACTCTAGCTACAATGCAAGGGGCATTGCCCTAATGGTCAAGACGCACCTTTAGATGTGCAACCTCAAGGACAATCATGTTGTCCAGCACTTGTATCTACATAAGAACATTGGAGCAAATCATAGATTTAGAATAAAGCAAGAAACTGGAAGCAACTATATTTCTAGAAAATAAAGCATAATTTATATCCTTGCAAATGTTTTTCAAATAATTTCCACCCTAAAAGCATGAAAATTTTGAGAAAATTTGAAAGGGATTTGAGGCCAATCCCCTAATAAAACCATATTCCATGAAAAAGGATAATGCCAAAAAGGCTTGAAGAAATCATACTTATCGAGGTCTAGGCTACTTGAGCCCTAGGAAAAAACCAAAAGAGATACTTAAATATCCCAACATGGAGGCCTTGAAATAATAGACACCAAGCAAAATGAGCAAGCTTGGGTGGAATAATAGCTAACCAAATAGTGGTGAATTTGCAATACCAAATACTCAAAGGAGATTGTAGTAACCAGATGTCTTTGGTTTAAAGTAGGGACCATAGGAAAATGAAACGAAAGCCAACAACACCCCTTGTGAGGGTTATAATAATGGAATGGCATGTTAAAATGGAGGATAAAAAGTCAAAATCTAAGGCTTGCACTAGCTATGTTTAACACAAGTATCCTTGCATATTGGATCAAATTTACAAAATTATCACTAATTTATAACCTAGATGATTAGGACAAAAAAAGGTTCATGTGTAAAAAGCACCTTTAAAATTCATCATTTCTTATGGGTTTAACTTCAACCTTGTCCTCCTTTGGAAAAAATGTGAATAACATTAATCATTGTTATGAAAGAAACCCCCACAACACATTTTAGGAAGCTAATATTAGGGCCCACCCTACTTCTATACTTTATGTTATATGAGGAGAATAAAGGGACTCTATGTTCCCATGATTATTCCATTGCTAACTTGCACAACTACAACATTCAATGTGAACCCAAACCAAGAACTTCATCCTCCAAGATTAGCTCTAATCCCAAGTACCACTAGCTATTGATCAAATGAATGATGATTGTTCCAGTAATATCCTTTGATTTCATCGTGTCTAGAAGCACATTGAGCAACACGGAAGCTACACCTATATTAACATGATATTTATGATCAATAAATAAGTTCTCATCCAATGTTATCTTTATCATATGGATCATGGTTATTTCCTTCACTTTGAAATTCATCTTCAAACAAAGATCAAAGATACATCCCAAGAATGCAACATATTGCTTCCTTTCCATTAGCCTAATATTAATGTTCATTGCATAAGTATGAGAGCCTATCAATGAGACTTTGGTATAGAAGAAAGTGAATGACTTCAATGGAGAACATTGAGGTGATTAATAACACATTTGACTACTCCAAAATGATTACTATATTCATCAATGTACACCAAATCATATGAAAATTAGTGACATGTATGATTCACATATCTAGACCAAAAATAATCTAAATTTAACATTTAATGAATGATACTTTTAAGTTGTGTTGCATGGGATGCATGATAATTTATAAATTTAGGGAGGATAGATATCCCACTCAAATGATTATTATGAGTGGCTATAGGTTAAACATGGTTCCAAAAGAGTGGCATGGCGTAGGCTTGTTATTAATTTTGAGTGTGTCATTCTTATCAATGGAAAATTTTGCAAGAAAATATCATTCTCTATTAGCCTCTCTATAAACAAGTTGAATTTTAAAGTCCACCAAAGATTCCAAGATGGACCAATCCTTTTGTAGAATGATGTTTATCTTCAAATTCAATGAGCCTCTCTTGCAAATTGAATTACTTAACACCATTAAGTTGCATTCTATTTGCAAAAGATAAACTTTAAATATTTTGCTTTCTTGAAGACCTTATAGAAAGGTGTGTGCTTTAGCTTCATTGTTGAGTCCATCCTTTAGTTTCTTAGAAGATGTGCAAATGATCTTCTCATGTTCATCTTAAAAAAAAAAAAATTGTACATGATTTGGTTAGTTCCCTCTAAAATGCCCCATCAAAGTTCATTTCCATCCATCCTATTATGTGGTCCAATTTATCTCCAAGTGATAGTTGGAGCTAAAATCATATCTAAAAATATCATGAATGGGGGAAATTTAAGAACTTTCCACCTCTAAGCCAAGTCATCAACATATAAGCCAAAACATTACTTTCTTAACAGTTTATGTAGAACTCTAGAATTTGCTACTTCTTCAATGGGTACTTCAAGATTTATTAGAAACACCTCCCATGGATTTCCCTTTACTTAGAAGTTTTGCATGTTTCTTTCTTTCCATGCCTCCTAGATTAATAGTGAGGGGCTTGCAATCCATAAATAGAACAATGAGATATTTGAATGTAGTTCCATGTTTGAAATGGAGCAAGATCATTGGGTAGTACTCTTGACCAACCTAGCCTTGCACAAAGTCATTGCTAGCATTTGGTAGCAAAGGGATAGTTAATTAGGAAATGGTTTATTGATTCCTCTTCCCTTTTGCATATCATACATCTTAAGGGCCCCTAATAGCAAAAAATCCTGAATTCATTAGTTGTTAAATTCTCTTTGTGTAGAGCAACCCAATCAAAGGAATTGGCCTAGGATTAACACATTTTATTCTAGTAAAGATGAATAAGCCAATCAACCTCAAGTGTCCTAACATCAACAATATAACTTAGTTACACAGTAATTCCTTGATTTAGTACAACTCCACTTAATTATGTCCTTACCCTTTGTAATAAAGATGTTAATTTTGGAAATTTATTATATTTTTCTCTTTTCACACTTGAATTATGATCCTCCATATGTCCTTCCAATCCCATTCATCAATACGTTTCTAAAATTAATGTAATAATTAAATGAATAAAATAATATATTATTTTAGATTTGATGAAGAAATGGTGATGATATGTTAGAACATAATATATTAGGGGTCAAAACCTTTCAATATTTGTAAATTTTCTTAGTTTATTCTTTAGAAAAGTATTTACTTTATAAAAATTAATAAAAAAAAATTAATTTATTAATTATTAAAAAGGTAATTCTTTGAAAGGGTATGGTAACCACCCTTTCGTGTATTTTATCATCCTTTCTCCTTATATTTAAGGGAGGATTCTTCTTAACATTAGTAGAGGAGAGAAATATTTTAAAAGGAATTTAGGAATCTACACTATGAAGATAGGGTTGTGGAAGTCTAAATAAGTGTGTCCAATCTATGGTTTTAATAGACCTTTTTTTGTAAGTGTTTGTATATTATTAAGATGCTATTTTGTGAGATTTTTATCAATAGTGGTTTTCCTCATGTAAACTCTTATGCCTTGTATAAACTTAATTTTTCATTATTTTTTAAATTAAAGTCTAATTATTATCATAGTTTAAATGCTTATTAAATTTTTATCATGAGAGTCATTATAAATCAATTTTCTATGTAGCCAAAAAATTAGGTTTTGTTAGATAAGTACATTATAACTATATTTTTTTATTGAAATCTACTCTTGTTCATATTCATTCTTGCAAAACTGAACTTGACACATGAAATTGAACTTGACTTACAAAAGTAAATTAGTAGGTAATTAGGAACTATTAGAAATTCACCATGTGTTATTACACACATGTCTAAAGTAGTGTGGTGTCAAGAAACAATAATTGAGAACATATATAGATAAGGATTGTTATCTTTTAGCTAAGCCCCTAGGTGAACAAATTTAATAGCGATAAGCAAGTATAAATGACAACAAGAAAGCATGTAATATGTGTAGGATGAAGTAAATAGATGATGTAATGAGTATGCTCTAGTTTTTCTATTTATGGATGTATCAAAATGTTCATCATTCTAGATGGGTATGAATCAATTTAATATTGTTCAACTCATCCTTGGTAGTGGTACCTATTTATCTTGGTTGAGCATTATTTACTTACATTCCATGATTTCCTAATACTCACATGGTTAAATGATGTGTATTATCTAATTATATTGAGCATCCATGTGATAAACAAGGCAACATCTCATGGATTATGATTGTTACAACATACATAAGGCATGTTGTCCCTTGCTTAGAGCCCTTTCTACCCATGTCACTATTGAATATTATGACTATAACCTATATACAAAATGGATTAGTAACTTTGAAAAAATCATCTTGAGCAATTTTATCTAGCAACTACAAAGCTAATTTCATGTCATTTACTAGTGTATTCCTACTCACTCCAAAATGGATGCTTTGAAATAATGTATGGATATCAAGAAACACATAACTATTAAGGATCTATATCACATATTGTAGCCACAATTGCTTTGGTAAACATGTACATAAAATGTGGAAGCTAAACAAAGAACATAAATTATATGATATAACACTACAAATAAATGTTATCATATTGAGAGCAACAATTGTAGGATAATTCAAAATATATTTGTTACTAAAGTTTAAATTCTTTTAACTAAATGTGATCTAAAAGTGTGAAGAAAAATTTCACACCTTTGGCCAAGCATCATATTGGTCAATTGAGTTGATCAAGTAAGTTACAATGGCTTAGAATATTTGGATCAATTGCCAACCAAGTTCCATGAACCTCATCATTGGTTAATGAGGTGGTTCAAAGCACTTTGCAAAATCTCAACAATGACTTGAGATTGCTACTATTTCAAAGCTAAGACATTGAGTTGTTTGATAAAATGCGTCAAAGAGAAGTTATCTCATAGAATACAACGATTGTAGAATATGCACAAAATATTTTTTTGAAAAGGAAATAGAAATTTGTTAGAAAATGTAATGCATGCATGTAATGTTAAAACCTCATAGCCTTTGTTAGCACTCTCCACAAGTTGGGAATCTATTCATGATAAAGTCTTTAAGGCCAAGTCAAGCTTGGTCATCATTGGGCACTATAGTCCTTCAAAACCTATAAGTTCGCCATGTGACACACTTTCCATTGTATTAAAAAATTTATTGCATGCAAGTTTTGTTGGAGGGATGGAGCTCAATATAGTTGAACATAGTGATAATTCTATGCTTCTCAACTTACAATGTTTCACTTTATAAAACTCACACGAAGGATATTTTTGGGGTGCATAATATCACTCTTTCTCATGGAATTCTAATAGTTATAGATTGTGATCAAGTGTTGATACTCAATAAGGAAAATTTATCAAATTTGACTTCCCTACAATGTTTCTCAAAGATCAATATTTATCTTTTAAAAATCTTGTATTAGAATTATCCCTAACAAACTTACAACCCTTACCTTACCTTGATTTGAAATAAGTTGATTTATGATATTCTATGAACTTGATAGAAGCAAGGAGGAGCTGCCACATTGATAATGTAGTATTGTTTGGATAACAATAACACCAACTATAGACAATGGAGGTATATTATCATTGATCATAGAGGATCAAAGTAATTATTGAAGAAACAAGTCACTTAAATAAATATCTTTATGACACTACCAGAAATGGCAGACATAAGATGTATTTGACAACCTTGTTACTTCTCTTAGTAAAGTCCATTTGAGGAGATCTTCAAGAGCTCCTTTGGTTAGTTTGAAGTTGCAGGAGAAATTGATTCTAACAAACAATTGAGTGAAGAAAAGTGATTCGTATTTAGACATGTATGTAAAATGTCAAGTAGCAAGAAAAACATGTAAGTTGTTTAACACAAACATGAAGGATGTAGAAGTAGGGAAAACATTTCTCTAATTGTTTTGAATATTTGTTATTGTCCATTGAACAAGTAACATTGACTTTAACGATGTATTATAATAACAAATATATTTATTAACAAGATTCTAATTGTCAACTGCATTCTAAAACAAAATAACGTAACACAAATAAATTATCTTAACTCTTAATTTCATTCAAACTTCAGAACCAACCATCTAAATAATTTCAACCAAAACCTCCTAAATTACCACCACACCTCTAACCCTAACCCTTCACATATTACCCCTCCATTAAGATGAAAGTCTACTAACGTTCGTGTAACAAACGAACACCGGTCGCTTACAACTCATTGGCCCATCACAACCCAAGTTGCTAGAGCTGGCGTGTTTTTAGATATATATTTATTGTTATTTTATTTCGGTCAACGGATAATTTTGAAAGCCAACATAAGATTCTTATTTTGAAGAGTCGCCCGCCTCACCGGAATTTATACTTATTAAAGTTACTTTAATTATAGAATATGCGTCGGCGACGAATAAAATTCCCTAAGAATATAGACAAACAAAAGGATGATTTTACTTTTCATTTTTTTAAAGCTACTTTAGAGAGTACTGCGTATCAGTCCGAATATATCAACTTAAAACATTCCTTTATTTCAAAAAAATTATATGAAAATAAATTGGTGATTTATGGAAATTTATTGGCTACAAGTTTATGTGGTATAGTATATGTTATTTTTTAATAAAATATTATATTTAAAAGTTATGATATAATGTTAAAGTTGTTTTTTGGTCTATTGATGAAGTTGAATGGCTTGTTCATTAAGATCAAATATTACTAAATGCAAATGTCCCTATCAACTTTAATAGAGTGAATATTCTCAACCAAACAAGAAAAGTATAATATATCATAAATAGATAGTTGTAGCATTTGATTTGATTCTTAACCTCTTTGACCTTTCTCTAGTTCAGTGTATTGGGTTTTTCCCTATGGATTGTTCGTTGCTTTGTTTCCACTACTTTGTCATGGAGTAATATTTTAAAAGAAGTTAATTTGATCTATTACATTCAATTGACATGTTGGATGTCATGGAGTAATGACAATTTAATGAAGGTCCCTAGATTATTTAATTTGATCGCAATATTTTTTTAATGCTTTTAATTTGAAGCTATGAATTAGCGAGGTCACAAACGAGGGACCTCATCCCCAACATAAATGTTCAACAATAACACCTAAGAAGGTTTGAACCTCAATGTCAAGAACCACAACACCAGAATTTAACCAACACACTATGCCAGTACCAACAATTTAATTGCAATGTTTAATCACATTTATATTTTTAATTCAATGTTAGCCATGCATTTATTATTTATCTTGACCTAAATTCTAACCATAGTTTATCAAAATAAATTGATTCTAATCAAGGCTCATCATAGGGTTTAAATTCTCACACCACCATGCTATATAATTGTAATTTATGAAAATGAGATGTCTAATAGACACAAGTGTAGGGAAAATGTGTCTCAACCTTGCAATTACATAAAGTATTGTTGATATGTAAGCACAGAGGGGGGGAGGGGGGACACATGGGGGGTGGGGGCAACACCCTTGAAAGCTAAATTTCATGTTTATTTTATTATTTTAAATCTAGAATGTTCATCATTAGGTCTCAGATCTAACGGTTGATATTTTGTTGGTTTGACTTTCCCTATAAGACAACCCTATTTTATGAGGGTGTTATATTACAACTGTGTATTGTAATGTATTATGAGAGTCTGATAATGGTCATGTTGCATGTGAATCTCTGGTTGGTGATAGTCTGGTGAGAAGCTTGCTTTGCAAGTATATTGTAATCTTTATGATTTCTAAATAATATATTGGGTGGATTTTGGAGTGTGGGGTTTTTCTCCTGAAAGGTTTTTCCACACATAAATCATTGTGTTGTGGTATGCATGATATTTATGTTTATGTTTTTGTAATTGTTGAAAAAATCTATAAAGTTTTGCATTAATATCCTCCTCTCAATATTAGTGTAGGAAATTTTTCCACTACCTTGGCTTCCTTACAAGTGGTATCAGAGCCCGATCACCTTTGGTTTTAGTTGTGGGTTGTTGGGTTTTTTGAACTAATCCAGATTTGAGTGGGAGCTTATGTAGAAGATACTTTGTGATCTTGTTGTAGGAATTTTCAGATGGCAAGTTCATTAAGGAGAATAGAGGTGGATAATTTTTTTGAAAATAATTTTGAAATGTGGAAGCTAAATACGGAGGATTTGTTGATAGATCAAGATCTATAGGATGTTGTTGATGAGAATGTTTCAAGGCCTACATATGCTACTTTGGCTGCTCAATATGATGTTATGGACCGTAAAGCCAAGGGTCTAATCAGATTGTGCTTAGTGGACATTATTTTAATCAATATACATGAAGAGACCTCTGCATAAAAAACTATGGAAGAAACTTGGTGAGATGTATCAAGCCAAATCCTTAATGAACAAGATTTTTTTGAGGAAGAAATTATATTCCTTGAGAATGGAAGAAGGTGGATGAATTACAGACCACCTGAAAGCATTCAATATGTTAGTGGCTCAATTGGAATCAGTTAGTGTCAAAATGGATGAGGAGGAGAAATGCCAAATATTGCTTTGTTCTTTTCCTAATTCGTGGGGGTTCTCTTATTATGGTTATTGGGAGTACTTTTGTTATATTAAAGACTGGAGATGTGGTGGGTTCTTTGATTTATGAAGAGATGAGGAGGAAGGTATCCATCAATGCTAAAGAGGCCCTTAATGTTTGTGGAAGACCTAAGGAAAAAGGCAAGAAGAATGAGAAGCATGATAAATCCAAGTCCAAGGGGAGATCTAAATCCCTTGGAAAGTCCAAAGTTATTTGCTAGAACTATAGTAAGCTTGGACATATTCATGAGGACTGCAAAGAAGAAAAGAAGAAGAAAAAGAAGAAATTTAACTATGATTATGAGTCTGAGAAGGAAGATGGTGATGTATTCATTGGAGCTTTGGCAACTAGTGTAGGTAATGATGTATGATTAATTGAATCAGGTAGATGCACCATATGACCTTTAATGGAGATCATTGGTTTTTTTAATATGAAGAATTTGATGGAGGTAAGGTGTACTTGGGTGATGATTCTTATTAAATATTTTTGGTCGTCATAAATTTAGAATGAGGTTTCCTGATGGTAGAATAAAAATGATTAATGGTGTGTTGCATGTCTATGGATTAGCACAAATTGTTATATGTGAGAAAACTAATAGTTGCAAATGTGCAAGTATTATTTTATGATGCAAGATGCAAGATGGTTATAGTTTCTATGGTTATTGATAGAGGTGTCAAATATGACACATTGTATAAGATTGATGAATGGAATATTGAATGCAATAGTAATTCTGTGAAAATAAAGTCTTTGGAAGAGGTGAGGGTTTCATCTTCAGCAAATGGTCATCGCTTATGGGTACCCAAGGGTGCTCTTTCTTCTTAATCAAAGTTACCTATAGAGAAAACTATGTTATGACATGAGAGACTTGGCTAGATTGGAGAAAAGGGTCCAAGGACCTTGAAAAATAAAAAAATTGTTGAAGGGTTGTCTTATTGTAATCTTGAATTTGATTTTTGTGAACATTGTGTTTATGGAAAATAAAGTCACGTTTAGTTTTACTCGAGTTCTCATAAATCTTATGGTGTATTGGATTTTATTCATTCTGATGTGTTTGCTCCTGTAGATGTTCCTTTAATTAAAAAAATCCATATATTATGTTTCATTTATTGATGATTATAGTATAGAAGGACATGGGCATATTTTCTAAAGAGTAAATATGAAGTTTTAAGTTGATTTAAAAATTTTAAAGCAATGGTTGAGTTACAAACTGGAAAGAAAATAAAATTTTTAAGGACTAATAATGGTGATGAATTTTTCTCTAACAATTTTGATAGATTATGTAAAGATTGTGGTATTCATAAACAAAAGACAACTCAGTATTCTCCACAATATAATGGAGATGCAGAAAGAATGAATGAGACATTGATGGAGAAGGCTAGGAGTATGTTGAGTGGTGTTAGTCTAGAACAAAGGTTTTGGACTAAAGTTATTGCCACTACTTGTTACTTGATGAACAGGTCTCCTACATCAGCTCTTGTTGATAAGATGCCTATAGAGGTGATGCAGGAGCACGTGATAGAGTTCATGCCTCCATGAGACAACTTTAGATTTTTAGTTTAAGGTTGATGTCCTAATGATGTAATAAGGACCAAGAGGACACATTTATGATGTTATGGGTCCTAGCGAGTCATGTTAAGTTCATTTTTCAAATATTGCAAAAGTTGTCAAAATAATGTAAAAAAATGTCAATGTAAAAGTTGCAAAAAGTGCAAAAAGAGCAAAGAAAAGAAGAATATGAAGGGTCATAGGGAGTTTAAAAGGTATTTGAAGTATTTCTCACGTTGGGGAAGTTTTAAATCCTTTAACAAAGGCCATTTGCATCGTTGTAAAGTCAAAAGTGTAGTTTTAAGGAAGGATTGAATAAGAAACAAAGCTATTTTTGTGCATTTCTAGCATTTTCTCTATTTGCATGCCATTGTATGGCCATGTACAGACTCTAACCCACTTATCCATGGTTGGATATGAATGGTTTCTAAGTCTACTTCATTATGCAATTTGTTTCATTTGACTTCATCAAGTAGTTTGAAAGATATGTTGAATTCTTTGGAAGAGGGTTAAAATTTTGAACTAGGGGGCAACAAGCATTTAAAATTGCATAAATCTCATTTGAACCAGTAGAAACTCAAAAATTTTGGTTTGGAGGTTTTTTTTAACATGTTATTAAATATTTCCAAGTGGAAGGGATGAATATTAAGGTTTGATGGTTATTTTGTTGATGCCCTAGGCTATCACAGACTTGATTTTGAGCATATGAATAGGCTAGATGCTAGGGTTTTAAGAAAAGAAAGTGGAAACCCATGGGAGTCAATTGATAAAGCATGTTTAGGTCATAAATTAAGTGTTTGAAGTTTTAAATGAGAGGTTTAATCCCTAGAGTTAAGAGATTCAATAAACCCCTATCGGAACTAGCCTAATTAGGCTTTCTTACCACACGTCAATCTTATTTTGATCAAAACCTTACAAAGGAACCTATGCTACAAATTTGATATGTTTTGTAACTCTAATAAGGGTATCTAAAAATGTGAAAACAGTCCCGATAAGTGTTGTGTGTCAAAAAATATGATATGTTGTTCTTTAAGGGAAAACCTACAAGCCTAGAAGGCCATTGTGAGGTGACTGATCCTAAAGTGGTGTTCCTAAGCTATTGTGTGGTTGAATAGTGTTTAGTAGGTTTTTATAAACTTGTTGGATGCATTTTCCAAGTTTGGTAAGGTTTAGAGTTAGTTGGTGTGGGTTCGAATCTTATTGCTCAAGATTGAGTAGTTGAAATTTCCTCAAAGGAAGAGTATTTTGTTTTCATGAACCTGACTTATGCCAAGTGCATGGAAAGTTGAGTTGGTGAAAAATTTGTACTGCATCAATTGGTATCAGAGCTTAGAAGATCTAGGCAAAGAGTTTGGTGTTTGTGTGTTGAGTTTTGTGCAAGTTGAAGAGAGAACCCGATTGAGAAAAGGCTAGGTAGAGGAAAAGAGAAGAGACTTAGGTGAGGCAAAGACAAATTGGAAGCAAGGTTAAAGGGACTTGCTTGACGAGAAGATGGATTTATTGAGAAGATGTTTGCAAGTTGAGGATTCACAAAGGAAGAAGAAACAAGAAGAGAGAAAGAGAAAAGAGGATAAAACAAAGCAAATGAAGATGGGTCAAAATATTAGAGAATTGAGGCAAGCATTAGAGGAATTCAAAGTGATGAGAGAAAAATTTGAGGCTGAGATGGAACAGTTGTGTAGGCAATCCACAATTTGGTATTTGGAAATTAAGAAGAGAAGAGTTGTATGCCCTATTCAAAGGCTGATACAAAAAAGAAGACATATGAAGGCATTAGAATAAAAAATGCAGATGATAGAACCTTTGATAGAGGATGAGCAAGCTAAGCAAGAAGAAGAGTATGGAGAGAAAGAAAGGAAGATAGAGGCTGCAGCCATCCCCAAACATGAAGAAGGCATTGCAGCAGAGGTGAAGGATCAGATTTTGGAGGGAAATGATGAATCCCTCATGAAGACACCAAATGAGTTGAAGATGCATGATGGTATGGTAGAGACATTATATCAATTCCTTGTTGTGATAAAACTTTTGATGAGGAACAAACCAATGGTCAAGATGCAACAGATGGAAGAAGAAGGACAAAGAGTTGAGACAAAGATTGTAACACATTAGAGCATGAAGGAGCAGATTCAAAGAGACAAGACAAAGTGGAGACAAGTTGGCATAGACCAACTAAAGCCAAAAGTGAAGATGAAGGAAATGGGGAGGAATTTCAAGGAGAAGAGCATGCAAGGAGAATAATTTAAAGATAAAGACCACTCATTACCCTCAATCCAAGAGGGCTTCAAAATTCATTTGGCTGGGAGTATGGTGCAGGAGCACCTGATAGAGTCCATGTCTCCATGAGGCAACTCTAGATTTTTAGTTTAAGGCTGATGTCCTAATGATGTAATAAGGCACAAGAGGCCACATTTATGATGTTATGGATCTTGGGGAGTCATTTTAAGCTCATTTTTGAAATATCGCAAAAGTTGTCAAAACAATGTAAAAAATTGTCAATGTAAAAGTTGCAAAAAGTGAAAAAAGGGAAAACAAAAGAGGAATATGAAGGGTCATAGGGAGTTTAAAAGGTATTTGAAGTAGTTTTTCACATTGGGGAAGTTTTAAATCCTTTAACAAAGGCCATTTTCATCGTTGTAAAGTCAAAAGTGTAGTTTTAAGGAAGGATTGAATAAGAAACAAAGCTGATTTTTGTGCATTTATAGCATTTTCTCTGTTTGCATGCCATTGTACGGCCATGTACGGACTCTAACCCACTTATCCATGGTTGGATATGAATTGTTTCTAAGTTTACTTCATTATGCAATTTGTTTCATTTGATTTCATTGAGTAGTTTGAAAGATATGTTGAATTCTTTGGAAGAGGGTTAAAATTTTGAACTAGGGGGCAACAAGCATTTAAAATTGCATAAATCTCATTTGAACCAATAGAAACTCATGATTTTTGGTTTGGAGGTCTATTTTAACATGTTATTAAATATTTCCAAGTGGAAGGGATGAATACTAAGGTTTGATGGTTAGCTTGTTGATGCCCTAGGCTGTCACAGTCTTGATTTTGAGCATATGAAGAGGCTAGATGCTAGGTTTTTGAGAAAAGAAAGTGGAAACCCATGGGAGTCGGTTGATAAAGCATGTGCAGGTCATAAATGAAATGTGAAGTTTTGGATGAGAGGTTTAAGCCCTAGAGTTAAGAGATTCAATAAACCCCTATTGGAACTAGCCTAATTAGGCTTTCTTGCCACAAGATAGTCTTATTTTGAGAATTTTTTTACAAAGGAACCTATGCTACAATTTTAATATGTTTTGTAACTCTAAAAAGGGTATCTAAAAATGTGAAAACAGTCCCGATAAGTGTTGTGTGTCAAAAAATATGATATGTTGTTCCTTAAGGGAAAACCTACAAGCCTAGAAGGCCATTGTGAGGTGACTGACCCTAAAGTGGTGTTCCTAAGCCATTGGGTGGTTGAACAGTGTTTGGTAGGTTGTTATAAACTTGTTGGATGCATTTCCCAAGTTTGGTAAGGTTTAGAGTTAGTTGGTGTGGGTTGGAACCTTATTGCTCAAGATTGAGTAGTTGAAATTGCCTCAAAGGAAGAGTATTTTGTTTTCATGAACCTAATTTATGCCAAGTGCATGGAAAATTGAGTTGGTGAAACCTTTGTACTACATCAAGAAGTATGGTTGGATCACAAGCCTTCATTAAGGCATCTTAGAGTTTTTGGTTGCAAGAAATATGCACATGTACCAAAGGAGAAGTGAATAAAGTTGGAGAACAAGGTTATGAAATGTATCTTCATCAAATACAATTATGGTCTGAAAAGATACAGGCTTTGGGTACCTATTGCAAAAAAGGTAATATATAGTAGAAGTGTTATTTTTAGAGAAACTAGGCCTTCTATTACATTACAACCAGAACAAACTAAACAGGAAGATGCGATTCAATTTCCTTCTACACTCGAGAAAGTTGAATCGAGGCCCATGGATAGACAAGAAAATTGAGGAGAGCTCATCTAGCTTTGAATCTTCAGAAGAGGAGGAATAACCTCCAACTTAGCTTGTTCATAGGTCTCCAAGGCATAGAAAACCACCTGAAAGGTATTCACCTAATCATTGGAGATATATTTTTGCTTTGAATACTAACATTAATGAACCCAATCAATAGAAGATGCATTAGGTGTGAATGATGTAGAATCCTAGAAGATTACTATGGATGGAGACATGACAACTTTGAATGAGAATGTGTTAATGTATTAAGTTTAATTTAGGGATATTTACCATAGTGGTTTTATTTCCCGTAGGGTATTTTTTCACTTATCTGTGTTTTTCATGGCTTTAAAAGCATGTACAATATGTAATTAATCATCTCAATTTCACAAACTCTTTTACGGTGAAATGGCCTTGTGTTGCCTCTCTCATTTTTGTGAAGGTGATTTATTCTGCAAATGGTGATCTTGGGCTGAGATGAGGTGACAACAGTTGTACCACAACTATCATCAAATAAGAGGGATATACCCTCAAATGTGTCCTACAAATCTGAAATATGAGACTCCACAAACAAGGGACCAATTTCCAAAAAATAGGAATCCCAATCAAGAAGACAATGATAATACTATTGTAATGAATCACTAGACATGCTCAGTGAATCATCAACACAAGAGGAATGGTCTTACTGAATAGGAATGATAGGATCCTCAATCAATGACTCTGCACAATGAATCACTAAAGGTGAAGGTACATCAACTATCCCTGATGGAGAAGGAGCATATGAAAAACCCTCGTCATCCTCATTTTAAGACTCAAAGTATTCCAAAACTTCAAACTCCTGCATAGTAGTGTGATCATAGGGTATCCTATCTAAAAAATGAAGAGGCACAAGACAATCTGAAATGGTATCATCTGGGAATAGCTGAGTATCAGAATCTCCATGTATTTCCCAAATTTTAGTCCAAAGAATATGAGGACACTCAAAATTATCAATAGCATTCAAAGTGGAATCATCATTATGCATTGCAATAACTCCTAGGACATGATCCCTTTTGCAATTCCATGTAAATTTCTTACTATCAGTACCAGGAAGGGGAACATGATTATATAAATGTGGCAACAAATGAATCCATCTGAGATGTTTTATGATACCATCTTTCCATTGTTTATAATTTCCCCTTTTCAACATAATCACAATAAGATGAAATGAAAACCCCATAATGAACTATGACAAATCTCCAAGAATACAAAGACACTAACCTTCAACAAAAATTAAAAAATTCCAAATACTGCAAATGAAGCCTTCCCAAAATACTTCAGGAAGCAATAATGCAAAAAAGGGCTGAGAATCTAAAAAAATTGTGCAAAAAATAAACACCTTATTGGGTTCTCACAGAAAATCACTAAGCAAAATCTTCAAATCAATTCGCCAAGCATGGATCACATAAGAAATTCACATATCTAATGCAGGTGTTGGAGCATATAAAGGCCATAAAATCACCATCGCAACAAATGTGGGATAAATGTTCCCAAAAAAAACCTCAAAAAAACTTGGGCTCACTTCCCCTTCAATGAAGCCTGAAACCCTAAATAAATATTTAGGAGACAACTTTATAAAATATAAAGTTTGAAAAATTCACTGCAATCAATTGTCATGACTGCAAACAGAGGAAAATCAACCTTCAATCAGAGGAAAATCAACCACCTGGAGAATGTTCAGAATTAGTTTCCAATGGTACCTTGTTTGTCACCTTCTATTATAAATGGGTATGTTCCTGATTGGTTTGTGGCATCATCTTCCAAGGTCTTGGCGACACATGAGAAAATTTTAGAGACATCATCATACATTTTAATGCTTCTTTATTTCAATTCCTATTTGGATTGGGAAGCATTCCTACATTTGTACTTGGTTTTGTTTCTTCCAAAAGGGAGACAAGTTGTTTGCCAACATTGGATCATGTTTTGTCTTCAGGAACTTACCATTTTTGCAAGTGATTACACATTGTGGGGGGCTACATAGTCTCTCTATTTCCTTCCTATGGGGGGCTATTGATTATATATACATGATGTATGTAGTCCTTTGGGGGGTGTGATTGAGTCCTCCATCCATGCATATTTTTTGTTTTCTTCTCTCTTTTGGAGAGGGGTTTTTCTCCTTTTCTTCGATTGTGAGAGATTGCATTGTAAATGGGCACCTAACATGGTTGTATAGCCAGTATCCATATTGCATTTTTCATTTTTTGCATCTTCATTCTCCCTAAGTTTTCACTTAAGGGGGGGAGTTAGTGTATTAAGTTTAATTTAGGGATAATTACTGTAGTGGTTTTATTTCCCCTAGGGTAGTTTTTCACATGTCTGTGTTTTTCACGGCTTCAAAAGCCTATTTAATATGTAATTTCATCATCTCATTTTTATTCACTCATATTTGGTGAAATGGCCTCGTGTTGCCTCTCTCATTTCTTGTGAAGGTGTTTTGTTGTAGATGGTGCTCCTGGGAGGTGGATGACACCAACAAAATGATACATGGGATCTTGTACCATTGCCTGAGGCAAGAAAACCTGTTGGTTACAAATGGGTGTTCAAGAAAAGGATCATTTCAAATGGAGATATTGAGAAGTAAAAAAAAGGTTGATTGCAAAAGGTTAAGTTCTCAAGTTGAGGGTGTTGATTATGGTGAGATATTTTCTCCTGTTATAAAAATGACATACATTAGATTTTTGTTTTCTATTGTTGTTGCTTATGATTTAGAGTTTGAGCAAATGGATGTGAAAAATGCTTTTCTTCATGGTGACTTGGAGGAGGATATTTATATGACACAACTAGAGCACTATGTGGTGAAAGGTAAAGGTAACTTAGTTTGCAAATTGAAGAAATCTTTGTATGGCCTAAAAAAGAGTCCCAAGATGTGGTACTAGAAATTTGATACATATCTATTGAGTTTGGAATTATAGTGTTCTAAATCAAATCACTATATTTATTATAAAATAGATGGAGATCATTTCCTATTTATTGCATTATATGTTGATGATATATTATTTATTGGTAAAGGGAAAGGTATGATTTCAAAATTGAAATCTCAACTTGCTACTAAATTTTAAATGAAAGACTTTAGTGCAACTAAACACATTCTTGGGATGGAAATTAAAAGAGATAGAGTGAACAAAAAGCTATGGCTTGGCCAAAGTAAGTATGTCAATTCAAATTCACAGAGGTTTGATATAAAGGATTGTAGACCATTGTGTGTTCCTTTTTCAATTGGAACAAAGTTAACTATTTCAAATTGTCTAACATCCCCATTTGAGATAGAAGACATGAGAAAAGTTTCTTACCAAAGTGTAGTTGGAAGTTTGATGTATGCTATGGTTTTTACTAGACCAGACATTGCCCAAGTAGTGGGAGTTCTTTCTAGATATATGTCTAATCCTAGTAGAGTTCATTGGGATGCAGTCAAAAGAGTCTTCATATATTTGCACAACACCCCAGAGTATTCATTGTGTTATCATAGTAACTTGAATGGAGATGAGATTTGCCTTGATATTCATGGTTATGTGGATTCATACTGGGCAAGTGATGTTGATAGCAGATGATCCACCAGTTCTTATGTGTTTACTTTATATCATGGTTCAATTAGTTGGATGAGTAAGCAACAGGCTATGGTTGTTGTGTCCACTACTGAAGCTAAGTATATGGTAGCTACTCATGCTTGTAAAGAATTCATTTAGGTTAAGAGACCGTTTTCAAATATTGGAATAAAACAAGGTGTAGTGATAATTTATTATGACAGTCAGAGTGTAATATGTCTAGCTAAGAACCTGACGTTTCATGCCAAGACAAAGCACATTGATGTATAGTATCATTTTATTAGAGATATGGTTGAAGATGGTAGGGTGAAGCTGGTTAAGGTAGATACTTTTATGAATGTTCTCAATTCTTTAACTAATCTTGTGAGCACAAAAAAGTTCAGAGACTATGGGACTTTCAACCTCTACCAATTAAGAGATGATGTTTACACACCCTCCCGTTGCTCTTGCAAGGTGTTCAACAAGTGGGAGATTTGTTGGAAAAATGTGTCTCAACCTTACAAATACATAAGGTACTGTTGATACGTAAGCGCAAGAGGACGAGGGGGGTACCCCCTGCAAGGGGTTTGAAGGTCGCACACCCTGAAAGCTAAATTTTATGTATATTTTATTATTATAAATCTAGACCATTCATCATTAGGTCTCATATTTGATCCAGACAATATTTTTTTGGACTCTTGCCCCATAAGACAACCCTATATTATGAGGGTGTTGTATTACGAATATGTATTGTGATGTATTCTAAGAGTCTAATAGCAGTTGTGTTGCCTTCAGATCTATGGTTCGTGACACTCCTATGAGAAGCTTTCTCTACAAGTATAGTGTAATCTTTGTGATTTCTGAATAATATATTGGGCAACTTTTGGAGTGTGAGGTTTTTCTTCTGAAAGGGTTTTCCCCACATAAATCACTGTGTTGTGGTATGCATGATATTTATATTTATTTTTATTTAAATTTTTGTAACTGTTGAAAATATCTGTAAATTTTTGCATTATCCACCTCTCAAGGTTAGTGTAGGAAGTTGTTTTGCCACCTTAGCTTCCTTACAACAAGAAGTTTTAAAACTTAGCTAGTTTAATTTACATTTTTCATGAAGTTGTTAAATTTTTCCTTATCCTATTTTACCATGGTTTATTAGTAGCAATTTGAAATTTTTTATGGTTCTTGGTCTTATTCCCCAATATTTGAGCTTTCTTGTAAGTTTCAAAGGCTAGGGCATGATAATTTTGTGTCTAGGGTATCTTTTATATCTTAAAACCTTGAAAAACCATAGATCTTAATCACCCCTTGCGCATTTCTTCTAAAAATCCATTGACTTGCAATAGCCAATTCCTAATCATTCAAGTTATAACCTATGTCTAGGTCATCATTCATTAAAGCTAACCCCTTGGTTCCTTTTCACCACTTGAGCCCATGCTTTAATATTATTCATTATATGTTGAAGCCTTGACCATTCCTTTATAATGTGTGGCCCCTTTTTACCTAGTCATGATAATGTCATTTTAAAACCATGTGTTGTAAGTTAAGCACTTAAGTTGTTCACGGGCTAAGTCTTATGATGATATATGTCTTCATTTTGATTGGTTTCGTTGTTCCATGAGGATTATTTTACTATGGAAATGCCTATCTATGGAAGCACAAGAAGCTACCATCTATAAAGCACTTGGCTAAGCCGTTAGTAAGGATCATTAATCAGTCCCACCTAGGCTTATGTGGCAAGCATTAAAGCTTTTTTCCATTCTGCTGAGCCCTTCGTGGTGGACCCATAGTAGACTCACAAAAGAGCGAAAGATTGACACTTGGCATGGAAGTGACCTCTCATTACCTCAAGTAGCTCGATAGGTACCACATGGCACAATCTGGTGAACTTTCTACCATTTTGTGGAGAATATTTTAATAAGGCCTAATCTACCTACAAAATAGTAGGAGGTTGCCATGTGGAATGATTAGATCCATTCAATGAATATATGTAAATTATCAATGGAAAATGGCTAAGTATTGTGGTATAAAGGGAAACTTAAAAAGTGACCATCTAGAACCATGTGGTGTGATCTAGAGGGTTCCATCGTTTCACAGGTCTTCATCTGCCACTTTATTTCATGACCGTAAAAGCACGAGAGGTTGCCACGTGGACACTATTGACTCATTCCTTTGGTGATGAACCTTTGGATGAGCTATAGGGAAATTCCAAATGGATCAATCTCATTGGTCCATGATCTTTTCAACATAAGTAAAATATTTTTAAATCCAGTTGACTAATCAACACTGTCTAAACAAGATTTTGCATTGAGATCAGCGACTCACACTCAAACTTGCATAATGGGTAGTTACATACTCTAGCTCGCACAAGATGAGAGTAATGGCGGACATGATGGATTTAGCCATGAAAATAAATGCTTTTCCCCATAAAAGCTTCAATCCAAGCATTTGAACACTTCACCAAAGCATTTAGAGCATCTAGAGAGAGTAATTTAGATGATTCAAAAGCTTTCCTATGTCAGACTAGGGTTTCCATGATGTAAAACCAGTAAGTGTATATGTTATCCTAATTTCCACTCAAATTGCTTGTAGCTACTAGTTTCTAATTGGTAAGGCCTTGTAAGGGGTTTTAAATTCATCTTAACATAGATTCATAAGGAAGAAGTGGCACCCATACTTCATCTCCTATTTCTAGACCTTCCTTTTGCTAGAGTCCATTCCTAGGTCATGATTTACAATGAATTTTGTGGGCTCCTCTACAGGTTCATCAATGTTGAAGTGCATGTGACTTCTTGCTACTTCTAACACATCTTGATCAATTCACTTTTGGGAAATGATTAGTCCATTCAACTTCATTTATAAAATGGGGTTCGTCCTCTTTTTTCGTTCAAAGACCTACATATTTTTCAACTCTACCATTGTAAACAAGCTCCCTAACTCTAAACTAATGAAAATTTCCATTTTTACCTCTTCTCACTTCTTGCACTCTATGTAAAATTATTACCTTTTTATATGAATGAATGTTTATCATTTTCTATATTTTGTATGTTGTGTGAACATGTTTGCAAGAGCTAATTTTTGATCTTTTATTTCCCTCTTATTTTGTGTTAAACTTTGACCTCCATGTATACTTCCAAAAGTTGGTGTAGTAGAGAATTGTATGAGCTCTTTTGGCAATCTAATTAGTCCTTTGTGTTGTAGTGGGTAGGAATAAACTCACTTTAATCTAGGTGCATCACCACCCCTTTCGCTTTTTTGCAATTCTATCTCCCTTTTTCCCTTGTAAGTTGTTATTGTGTGTGTAAATATGTGGAATAACTAAAAGGATAAACAAACACACCAATGTGACATTATATTGAAGAAAACTAATTAAAAGATAAACAAACTCTCAATAACAATAGTTTCCTCAATGATGTCCCATTGTCCTCTATCTCCAAGGATTTGTTGTAAGTTGTTGGCTCTCAGTTGTTGTAAGCAGCAGCTTGGAAAAATGACAACTTAGAAAACGAGATTATGCAACATGCATGTCTATTGCTAAATGATGTGATATGATTAGTCTAAGATACGAAACTATGATAAATGAAACTAAAACAACTTGTGCAAGACTATTCTATCATGATTATTATGCTAAATGATAAAGCTAAAATGCTATGCAAAGCTCAAGAAAACAAGATGACTAAATGCTAGATAGAATGCAACTATAGTAATCGCATTTTAATTCACCAAATCCAGGATCCTTTTTCAACTCACAAAGAGGTTGTATTTATAGATTTTTGGAGGCAATAGCTTAGTTGGCAAAGATCAACGGTTGAGATTCAGTCTGGTAAGATGAACAGTGAGAGATGGAGTAGTTGGAGAGAAAGATGGAAGCTAGAGAAAAAGAAGGAAGATGTTTCCTTTCCACAAAACCTTTCACTAAAAAATGAAGGCAACTTGCCATTTATCAAGTTTAGTTATGAGTTGGTTTTGGTGGTTGAAGATAATTCACCAATTAAATAATAAAAATTATTTAATTTCATGTGACATGTGGTTTTGGAAGTTTCTAATTAAATATTTAAAAATATTTAATTATGTGTGGAATATGGATAATAAGTTTCTAATTAATATTTAAAAATATTTAATTAAATGTGAGATGGAATTTTAGAAGATTTAAAGATGATTTTGTGATTTTGGAAATAAGAAGAATATTAAGAAGATTTAAAGATTATTTCGTGATTTTGGAAAAAAGAAGAATATATAGAAGATTTAAAGATGATTTCGTAATTTTGGAAAAAAAAAGAATGTTTAAAAGATTTAAAAATGATTTTATAATTTTGGAAAAAGAAGAATATTTACTTTATTCAAAATAAAACAATGTGATTTTTAGAAGATTTAAAGATGATTTCATGATTTTGTAAAAAAGAAGAATATTTACTTTATTCAAAATAAAGCAATGTAATAATTAAATTAAATAAATTGTAAAACTTATTTAATTTAATTAAGAAGAATTAGAAAAGTGATTAAATTAAATAAGTAATTAAACTTATTTAATTAAGATAGAAGAATTAGAAAACAAACAATATAAATAAATAATTAAATTTATTTATATGTAGAATAGAAGAATATTTACTTTATTCAAAATAAAACAATGTGATAATTAAATTAAATAAATTGTGGAACTTATTTAATTAATTAAGAAGAAATGGAAAAAATGATTTATTCAATTAGAATAGAAGAATTAGAAAATGAACCGTATAAATAAATAATTAAATTTATTTATATGTAGATTTAATTAAATAACTTGTATTTAATTAATTACCAAACTTATTATAATGTGACAATTTTTAGGTGTATACATTTTGCCCCTCTTTGAAGTGATGTGTTTTATGCATTGCTTTAAAGAATTGAAAAGTTTGCCCCAGATGTGAATTTTGTAAAACTGATGCCTGCATGCCCCCTCGGGCAATGAATTGGATAAAATTTTGAATTTTTCAGATTTTTGATTTTCTTTTTTTTAGATTTTTTTTTTATGATTTTGAAAATGTGCAGTGATTGGTTGTCCAATTCATCGACCGATAAAGATGATTTGATAAAAACCGTTATTGAAAGATTGATATGAAATGATGATGATGATGATTTTGATAATTGATCTCATGACAGGTGAGGATCGATGATAGGATGATGATGATTGACCTCATGATAGGTGAGGATCAATGATAGGTTGATAGATGATGGTTCGATTAGATGAAAGGTGAGATGAGGAAGATGATGCAAAATGATGGACAAGAGAGAATGATAAGCAATAGGAGATTGGGAAGATAAAATGAGAAGAAAGAAAGCACAAATGGATTCAAAAATAAATATGATATTGCCCCAGTCAAACTACAAGCCAAGATGGATTGATGATGATGATGATAGTGTTGTTGATGAGGGAAGGATACATCCCAATGATGATGATGAGAGTGCTGTTGATAAGGGAAGGATACATCCCAATGATGATGATGATGAGAGTGTTGTTGATAAGGGAAGGATACATCTCAAAACAACACAAGGATAGGGAGTGATACATCCCGATGATGATGATGATGATGAGAGTGTTGTTGATGAGGGAAGGATACATCCAAAAACAACACAAGGATAGGGAAGGATACATCCCGATGATGATGATAATGATCAAGGCTTGTATTAAGGCTAGGATTAAATGAGATTGGAAGAAAGAATTGGATGAATTGATTAGATGATTTGTGCTAGATTAAATAGATTGATTAGATGAGATTGGAAGAAAGAATTGGATGAATTGATTGAGATGAGATTGGAAGAAATGATTGGATGGATTCATTGAGATAATGCAGATGAGATGTGATGGATATGATAATGCTCATGCACAAACTAATATGGATGTCATCTATATTAACCATGCAGATTTTAACTTTGCAAAATGAACTACACACCATTGTCATTTTGTGAGCCAAATTTATGCTTATTTATCATCATTGAGCCTTTTGATATGTTGAAAGTTAGTACAAGCATCGATGGTATAATGTAGACCATGATGACCTGAGTACAACTTCCATACAACTTTCGTTGAGATTTGATAGTGCAAGATAGCAAAAGCATCTAGGTATAATGAGACTGAGATGACCTGAGCATCACTTGTGTAAACAAGCAAGAATTAATAATTTTCCTATGCAAATTCAAAATGTCATCAATAATACTTTGTAGAGCATGTCCTGTGAAAATTTGCACAGTAATACTGATTAAATCACAGAGAGAAGACAAAGAAAATATCATTCTCCTTCCTAGCCCCTCTAGTTCCAGACATCATCGAGGTACTCCAGAGAAATGATAACAACAATCAAGATAAAACAATTGAACATAATTGTTAAAGTGATCAAACCATGATTCAAAAGAGATCATCCAATGAGAGTTG
The DNA here is from genome assembly GCA_007258455.2 of Sequoia sempervirens. Lineage (NCBI taxonomy): Eukaryota > Viridiplantae > Streptophyta > Pinopsida > Cupressales > Cupressaceae > Sequoia > Sequoia sempervirens. The sequence goes on from VDFB02262788.1 coordinate 113,218, forward strand.
ATTTGTTTTGTTGTTGATGTTGATTTGGATGGTCGGTTGTTTGATTGATTGTGATTGATGTTTAGCTTGATGTTTAGGATGATTGATGTTTTCACTAGGTTGTCTTGTTGTTTCTTGTCTGTTGATATAAGCTCAAAACAAGTTGCCCCCAACGAGTTCAGGATTTTTCCCCTAGTCTAGATGAGACATGACCATTTTATTGATGAAAGCATATGATTTTTTTTGGATTTTGGAAATATTTTGATTTTTTTGGATTTTGATTTTGATTTTTTTTTGGATTTTGATGTTTTCTGATTTTTTGTGGATTTTTCAAGGACATTTAAGATGGAATGGGATGACCAATTGAAGAAACAAGATTCCCCACAATATAAGAGGAGATGCATGATGAAGGATATGGTATGGAAGATTTGGATGAAGTGAATAGGATAAGATGCATGATTTTCAACAAGATCCTTAACCTTGTCAAGATCAAAGGTGAAAATGAGGATAATGATCATGAATGATAAGAGGAAAATGGAAAATAGTATATGGATAGGGAGATGGATATGCAAGATAATATTTTCATGATAGGGGATGGAGGAAGGGTTTAAGCATCAAGTTTCATGACTAATATCCCTCAAAAATGTGCTCTAATAGACCATGGGAATGGGAATTAGACTTATAAATGTTGGCATGATAGTAGAAGCTAAGGCCTTATTCAAAGCTTTGAATTAAAGGAGGAGAATGGGGATTGGATGTTGGATAATGGATAGGAGGTTGGAAGGCTTGGTGATGGATAGATGGAAAGGATGGAAATATTAGCATTGGCACACACCTTGAAGGGTGATGGAGTGATGGAGAAAAAATGAATTTGGAAGGTGATATGTTTTTAGATGGGAGATGGGGAGAAGCTTTCAGATTAGCAAATTTGGATGCCAATTTTGATTTTATTGCTTCTATGAGACTTTTAGGAATCCACATGACTTTTGATTTTGATATTTGCTTTATGGGCCTTTGTGGCCTTTGAGATTTTTCTCTTTGATTTATGGACCTTTGCGGTCTTTGAAATTTTTCTTTTGAATTGATGGGCCTTTGTGGCGTTTTGAATTTTTCTTTTGCTTTAATGGGCCTTTGTGGCCTTTTGAATTTTTCTTTTGATTTTTGGATCAAATTTTCTTTTATTTTTTCATGACTCTTCGAGGAGACATGTTGATCATTTGATACATGTGGATTTTTATATTAAAGCTTTTGACATTTGGCACCCAAATTTCTTCCAAAAGCAATGGGAGGAGTGTATTGCGATGACCGATATGGAGGTATGATGGATGAGTTAATGTAGGAAGAATTTTGAAAGTGGATCAAGGATGTGTGCCTTTGTTGTTCTTGAAGAATAGGAGATGGATAAATGTGGGACCCTAATATGGATGGAAGGGTTCATGAGCTAGGGTTGGGATGATAAGGACCAAGGATAGATGAAAGGTTTGATGAACTAGGATAAGGACCTAGGATAGGTGGAGTGTTTGATGGACTAGGATAAGGACCTAGGATGGATAGAGAGTTTGATGGAGTAGGATACTTGGTTGAGCATGAGGTATATAACCAAGGCCATGAGAATATGGATGTGCTTGGACAGAAAGGGGTTCTAGGATACCTTGCTCATGAAGGCCTAAGCCTTTTCCTTTGTAATTCATAATTTTGCACATTCGTTTATCCATGGGATATGCATTGTTTGCGAAACAAGATGTGAGTCCATTTTGAGGAGGATATGATATGGATGAAAGGATAGGTGTTGGAAGTAAATTGGAGTGGATAAAGGTGGAGGATCCCAATTTATAGGTGTGGGGTTCATGGATAGCTTGAAGAGGTGTGAGAGGCTCTTGACATGAGGATGATGGGATACTTTGATCTTGACTAGGAAAAGAATCGTTAGATGAAGGAGATGGAGTAGCTTGATCATTAGATGGAAGGGAATATTTGGATAGGATGGAATAATTTTTATGCTCCTGGTATGTGATGGAATCATAAGAGAGCATGGATTCATTGAATGGGGTGGACAGAGAACTTGGAAGAATATTTTTTTCTTGAGATGGAAGAGGATTATCATGGGTGAATAATGAAAGGAGGGGATCATCATATGGTTCTTGAGAGATGGGATCTTGATCAAAGATAGGAAGGGTTTGTAGAATTTTGGTATCATGGGATGGAGTGGAAAGAATGTTTTGATCAAGATGTGTAGATTGAAATGAATCACTGGATGTAGAGGATATGATAGAAGAAGGTGATTGAATGGAATTGTTATCTTGGGTGAAAGAATTGTGAGGTTCATTTTGAATTATGGGGGATGAAGATAAATGCATGACATGACAGGATTGGTCAATTTTATTTGATGGCTTAGATTTGGGCTTCTCATTTAACCTTTGCAAAAATTCAAAAACATTGAATTTGGATGATGTTGTTTTTGGAGGAGAAGAGGTTACATTCATATTTCCATCAAAGGACTTCTTAGTTGTGCCCCCTTGTATTTACTTGATTTTCCTTTGGAGTGCTTTTATTTGTTGGGTAAGAGTACTAAGATCATTTAAGGGAGTTTCAGTCTTTTTAGGATCTTCCTTAATTTTCTCCATATCGTAGTCAGAGGGCAATTTGGCACCTTGGTTTGCCAATAAAAGAAAGTATCCTTCTTTATTTCACTCTAAGATCTTGTCCAAAATTATGTGAAACTGTGGATCCTATTCAACTTGAATCATTTCATCAGTTATTTCATCATTTGAACTATTCCCAATATGAAACCTATGAAAAGGATTTTCTTCCCTATCACCCATGTTGTAAAGTGGATCTCTTATTTCATCTTCTTCTTTGTGTTTTTGGGACCTTGTGACAATAGGCATATGCTTATACCAAATTTTTACTAACTTTGATCACAAATGGGAGAGTGCAATTTGTTGGATACCTTAATCAGAATAGAATGATGGATTCTATTGATATGACTAAGGAATTTCTAATTTTTAATTTGTGATTCCCTGGATTGAAGGATGATGATCCTATTATGGGAATTAAACTAGAAATTAGAAATGGATGTGATGATGCACTTTGCGATGTTTTGATCTTAGTTTGAGGAAATAAGGAATTTGCAATTTAGCCTAATGTTTCCAAGTTTTGCTCTATTGTTGATTTCCAATCCATTAACATAAATGTCATGGTTTGATTTGTCAACTTCTTGTGTTTTCTGGATGATCTTATATGAATTAATGTTTTGAAAACAAAGCATGCAATAGGAAGACAATTGTTCTTAAAGTTCTAGAATCTAAACAATGAGCATATGTTCTTGAGATTTTCACGGCTATTGAACAAAACAAACACTTCAAATAGACTCGCTCTTAATTGTCAAAAGGGTCATCATAATAATCACAGCCCACATCTTAGAATTGCATTCACTCACACAATCGTGTCACCCCCTAGAGGGCACACATATTTTTGTCTTTTCTAGGTGCGTACTCAAGGTTAGATTTCTTGATCCCTTGAGCAAACAATCCATGGCAATTATATGGTGAGTGTCTTGGGGGCAGATTCTTCCCTCCCCTTGCACTATGATTATTAGGATGTTTGAAAAATGACACGGTTGGCTTCTACACTAAGGTTCATAGTAAGGTTTTCCATTCAATGCGGCAAATGATATACTCCCTTAGGAGACCTCCCAACCTTTAGAACAAAGGCTTTGGAGATGGTTATCTTTGCACACTACTGTCGAGTTGGACTTTCATCAACAACTCAATTTTTTTTAGAGTGGGTTGGAAACTTGACTTTAGGTGTTCCTAGGTCATTCGTCTTGGGTGAGTACTTTTTCCCACAAGAGCGGGCCTTCTAAAGGATGCAATAAAACATAAAATGCATAAAATGAAAAGGTAAGTTTGGCATTTTGGTCACCCAGTTAAGGGGAGAGCATAAGCCTATTACCCGACAATCACAACAAACAATTTGTTCAGTTTTAAATCCCAAATGACAATTTTCTACACTAAGTGAAGATATTGCTTCACAACAAGCATGAGATTCATTTTATCCAAGATATAGATCAATTGTTTGGTGACTACCCTAGGATTGGTTTATTTTAAATTTGAATGACTACCCTAGGATTGGTTTATTTTAATCCAAATGGCTACCCTAGGATTGATTCATTTTAATCCAAAGGTAGCAATAAAACCACTGGCTGTGGTCGTGTCGGATCTAGAGAGTAAATTATACAAATTAGAAATGCACTAGAACAAAAGTCATATGCGCTAGAGAATATATGAGAATTTGAAAATTTTAACTCTGTAAAAGTTGATCAACATCTACACCATTGGATAACCTATGAAATTCTACCCCATTTAAAAAAAAAAAGCTCCAAAAAAGACCAAAATATGACCAAGATATGGCCATTTTAAGATTGACTATAAAAGCGCTAAAATAGAGGCCATATGCGCCAAAAAAAAGTGTCAAATACGCTAAAAGAAGTGTCAGATGAGCTAAAAGAAGTTCCAGATGCGCTAAAAGATGTCTCCTATGCGCTAAACCATGACTCCAGTCTATCACCTATCAGAAAATCTATAATAAAAAAGATTAAAAACGGGGCAAGGCCTCACGGTGGGCACCAAAAATGTGTGTGTGAATATGTGGAATAACTAAAAGGATAAACAAACACACTAATGTGACATTATATTGAAGAAAACTAATTAAAAGATAAACAAACTCTCAATAACAACAGTTTCCTCAATGGCGTCCCATTGTCCTCTATCTCCAAGGATCTATTGTAAGTTGCTAGCTCTCAGTTGTTGTAAGCAGCAGCTTGGCAAAATGACAACTTAGAGAACGAGATTATGCAACATGCATGTTTATTACTAAATGATGTGATATGATTAGGCTAAGATACGAAAATATGATAAATGAAACTAAAACAACTTGTGCAAGACTATTCTATCATGATTATTATGCTAAATGATGAAGCTAAAATGCTATGCAAAGCTCAAGAAAACAAGATGGCTAAATGCTAGATAGAATGCAACTATAGTAATCACATTAAATTCACCAAATCTAGGATCCTTTTTCAACTCACAAAGAAGCTATATTTATAGATTTTTTGAGGCAATAGCTTAGTTGGCAAAGATCAACGGTTGAGATTTAGTCTGGTAAGATGAACGGTGAGAGATGGAGAAGTTGGAGAAAAAGATGGAAGCTAGAGAAAAAGAAGGAAGATGTTTCCTTCCCACAAAACCTTTCACTCAAAAATGAAGGCAACTTGCCATTTGTCAAGTTAGTTATGAGTTCGTTTTGGTGGTTGAAGATAATTCAATTAAATAATAAAAATTATTTAATTTCATGTGACATGTGGTTTTGGAAGTTTCTAATTAAATATTTAAAAATATTTAATTATGTGTAGAATATGGATAAGAAGTTTCTAATTAAATATTTAAAAATATTTAATTAAATTTGAGATGTATTTTTAGAAGATTTAAAGATGATTTTGTGATTTTGGAAAAAAGAAGAATATTTAGAAGATTTAAAGATGATTTCATGATTTTGGGAAAAAGAAGAATATTTAGAAGATTTAAAGATGATTTCATGATTTTGGAAAAAAGAAGAATATTTAGAAGATTTAAAGATGATTTATGATTTTGGAAAAAGAAGAATATTTACTTTCAAAATAAAGCAATATGATAATTTAATTAAATAAATTGTAAAACTTATTTAATTTAATTAAGAAGAATTAGAAAAGTGATTAAATTAAATAAGTAATTAAACTTATTTAATTAAGATAGAAGAATTAGAAAATGAACAATATAAATAAATAATTAAATTTATTTATATGTAGAATAAAAGAATATTTACTTTATTCAAAATAAAGCAATGTGATAATTAAATTAAATAAATTGTGAAACTTATTTGATTAATTAAGAAGAAATGGAAAAATGATTTATTCAATTAGAATAGAAGAATTAGAAAATGAACCATATAAATAGATAATTAAATTTATTTATATGTAGATTGAATTAGAGATTTAATTAAATAACTTGTATTTTATTAATTACCATACTTATTATAATGTGACCATTTTTGGGTGTATACAGTTATATTAGGGGTCGTTTGTGGGTTTATTTAGTATTATTGAGTTAGATCAACACTCTACATCTAGGTTTAGAAAGAAACCAACCTTCTCAAGAGGTTTGATCTCATTTGCAAGGTTCCACACCTTGAGATCATTCCAATGTTAAATTGAAGTGTTGAACAAACTTCAACAAGGGTGCAATTTCATGTGAGAATAGTAATCATTTTCAGAATTAAGCTTATCAATAGCTTTATCAATGTTACTCCTTGTAGAGCTAGTGTTGTAATTATATTGCACAATTAACTTGAATTGTGCTCTTATGATATGAATAAGCATTGCGCCATGATTTGAAACCTTGTCATAATATTTTTTAATTTATCATAAAGGGCACATAAAGTAGTAATTTCTCTCTACAATAATTTTCCAAGTCAATATGTACATTGAAATTGACAAATTTTATAATATTTGGTTTAGATTTTGGTTCCATTTGTTTGCAATATTTGATTTGAAATGAACATTATGCAAGGAATATGTCAATTAGTTTTTGCCATCTATATAATAATCTATTTTAAAGAATTACAAAGTACATTTTGTGCTTTTTAACTTAATTTTTTTTAGACATTTAAAAAAAGTTTGATCATTATCAAGTCTTATGTTAATGAATATTAATTTTCTTGAGTTGTAATTTAGTTGAAGTGATAGAACAATGTGAGTAGCTTGTTGTGAAGACATTTGTTGTAAATTGAGAAAATAATTTTCAAGTTCACTTATCATTTTATAGGATCAATTTTGTTTTGTTGGTGGTCTTTACGTATTCTTCTAAATGCATATGTCATTCACTTGTCCACTTTCATCGTGTAAGAGCTACAATACATTAAGAAAAAATTATGCATATGTATTTGCTTTCCATATTTTTGGTATTTTTACGAAGCTATTATTCCATATTTGTGATGATTTTCTAATGAATAATTTTTTCTCTCTATGGATTGTTGTCTTTAAAGTCATTATGTATTCATCTTCATTTGTATTCATGTCTTATAGGAACATTTAAAAAGAGAATAATTTGTTATAATTTTCTTGTTGCAATGTGGAGAAAATATTCTTTATCATTGAAACTTTATTTTGATTGTTTCCTTTTAATGGTTCAAGAATTGTATTTTTTTCATTGTACCTACAAACTTACTTTTTTATTTCCTATTTTTTTTCGTATGATGGTGTTTGTGTACTATACCTATACCTATGTCAACATATATATTTTTAGCCTTAAATAAAATTTACTTACCTACAAAGTCTACAATATTTGCATGACTATATTTACCATAGATCGGTGCATCTCCTATCTATATAAAGAAATAATCATGTTCATTTCCATGATTTTTTAAGTTTAGTTAAAAAAATATATATAAGACTTCTAAATAAAGAATCGTCTATAAACATAAACTTTATTGTATTTATTCTATGTCTATAATAGCATGCACAAGCCATGGGGTCTTTATTTATGAGACAAAATTTTTCATTTTGATTTTTAGTTTCACATTGTTGTTGCTTTAATATTGGTTGATGTAGATTATGTAATTCTTCAAGTGTGTTTGATAAGGATCCCCAATTATGTTTGACATTAGTATTTATGTAATAAAACAAGTAGGTGATCCAAATTATCATATCATTGCAAATACATTTTTTTCATCATTATCTAGTCGTTGCACCTTAATCTCCAACGGTGATTTATTATTTTATAACTTATAGAGATCAGCTATGTATTAATTCATTAAGGGAGGTGGACTGTTTGAATGTTGATATGTGTCTTTGTCTTCAAGAAAATACTCCCACATCACCCTTATTAGATTCTCAATGAAATAATTAAAAGCCTCTAGAAGCATCAAATCTAGTTAAGGAAGATCAATGATTAAAATAACAATAATTAATATAAATTTATTAACTCAGTGATGAGGATAGATTAATAAAGGACATTGATTTTTAAAGGATAACTATCAAGTAGAACAAAGGGAAATGAAATATGACAATGATTAAGGCTTGTTAAAAAAGGGACGTGGCCATTCTAAAAGACATCCCCCTTTTGAATCAACACAACTCCTCAATCAAAAGATATATGAAGGATAACCAATTTGGCCAAGACAATATGGAACAATTTAGCAGATTTATGTCCTTAAATTTAGATATTAAAAAGTGCTCTTAAAGTGCCTTGATAGGTCTAGTAGAGGGTGGCATATAGCCCACCAATTACCAGGCTGAGGGTGATCAAACAGGAAACACATAGATACAACACCCAAGATCATAGGGTTATAAAGTCATACTTAGAAACAACAGGTTGATAAGAGGAATCAACCTCTCATACATTACAACACATGGTTTAAAGATCATACATTAGAAACATCGACTCCATTTCTATATCAAATTTCCATTACTATAATAATAGTTAAATAAGATCTCATCATCCAGAATCTATATTAGCAAAGTAGCTTTGTAATATCTTTTTCTATTTATATGTAAGCATCCAATAATCTGGATTGATATGAATTCATCGAGTTAGTGTTACTCTTTAACCAAATTGAAGTGTATGGAAAAATTATATAACCAGTTTAAACTCATCTTAAATACATTAGTTCATTAAGCATATTTGACATATTAAAGATTAAAGGAAAAATTAATAGTGAATATTTAAGGGAAATTACAATGGTATTAGAGTTGGTGAATTTGACAGCCTATTAGGGAAACTCAAAATTTAGATTATGATATCAAAAATATGACATTAAAGGATAGACAATGGTTAGTAAAAGCATTACACAAAGTTGGTAACAAGCTTGACAATCAACACCAATCAAGAAATGATATCTTCAACACCTTGAATGAACAAGAGGGATATTTGAGTTTAGTGGAGTGCTCACCTTCAAATTCATTACAACTAGCTCTTGTTCTTGTAGTAAATTATGTAAGGCAACCAAAGTTGCTAAAGCATCTTGATAATGAGATCAAGCTAGTGAATACTTCATGCTTAAGTGACATTTTGAGAATTTTGGTCCCTCTAGTTCCCTATGACGATGAAACCATGAACCTGAGGTATTGCACTTGATGGTTGATAGTTTCCAAGATCTAGATGACATATGTAGTAAGCGTTACTCAAGAAGGATGGGCATATTAAAGACATTTTCATAAATTAGAGCAAGTAACCTTCTTTTGGACTTAGGGTTACAATATTTAATCTACGATATGTTTTATCATTTCTTTGTCACAATTAAGAATGTACATGATAAAGATGTGTTTGTAGCCATGAAAGATATTATGATTCTAACTATCCAGGAGAGTGGTTTTTTCCCTCGACCCACCATATCTATACTATGGACTATTTGGAAACAAGAATGGGTTCCCTCTCCATCTGCATAAACATTATTTCTCAAAGTGTTCACACAATGTGAGGAAAAATTAAAACCTCACTTGGACAAAGAAGAGAAAGAGAGGATCAATTCAAAAAATGAATGGGAGGAAGTTCCTTTAGTTGTACATACATAAGATGAATGCAAGAAAATACAAGATATGGAAATTGCTCATAAGGAGGAATATAAATCTTCATACGTTTCTTCTATCACAAATTAAATAAGTACTTGATTTCATGAGGGTCATGAAGCAACCTCTAATGAAGAATCGATACATGAGGAGCCAACTAAAAATGATAATGGCTTGACATCTACTATAGATGATAACTTCTTTCATTTCAATGATGTAGGAGGTTTTTGGTTTGACTTCCAAAATAAGCCTATGAAGAATGCATGTGAAATCCCTTTTTATCTAGAGGTTGCTCTTACTCCATCCCAAGGATCATACATTGAGAATGATATAGAAGGGATTGAAACTATTGATCATAAATTAGATTATGTGCAGTTGCATAGGGGTATTGGTCATAATTCTCCCTCACCTTTTGAGGAGGACATGGTCTCCTCTAACCAATCAATTGTTACTAATTAGAAGAGTACTCCTTTAACAAAAGTGAATTGAAAGAGATGTTATATGACAATTCAAGTCACCTACAAGCAAATAAAAAAAAATTGACATTGGAAGTTGGGAAAAGATAGTTATGGGTCACAAAAGAAAGAATGGAAAGAAAAGAGTAAAAAAAAACACAAAATTAAGAGGAGGAAAGAGATAAGAAAATGCAGAAGATATTTTATGAAGCAATGGAAAGCAAAAAACTAGGAGAAATAATGGATAGTGTTGAAGATGTGGAGAGGACTCTACAACTATGTGAATGGTGGAATGAGAAAGTTAAACATGCCAAGATCATAGCTTCTCAAGCAAGAGAGAAATTTTAGAAAATTAAACAAAGGCATGGACACATAGACGAACACGAGATGAGTTTTCATACTAAGTATTGTAATTTAGATATTGCAACAAGATCCCCATGCACCCATCCACCTAGTCAAGATTCCCAACACCTAATGTTGAAGACTTTGGAGGTTCATACCTCAAAGGAAGAGATTGTGAAGATATTAGCAGCTAGAAGTCACAAGGCCTTAGATCTATATAAGCAAAGAGAGGCTAAATTGATATATGATCAACAAGAATTACAAGATGCAGAGGATTAAAATGAAGTAACTAAACACTTCAAAGTGAAAGAAGACAAATGAATAAATGAGATTAAGGAATTAAACAAACTAGATGACACCTATGACTCGAACTATTATCCGAAACAATTAGATAATAAAAGTTTAGATATAGTTGGATCTAAGTGAGAAACTAAGGATAACTTTTAGATCAAGTTAATAATCCCTTGTTTGAAGTTGAAGTGAATAAGACCTATGACAAGCCACTCTTTGAATTGAATAAAGAAGTTCTTCATGAATGTTGTGAAGAGATTTAAGATAATTGTAGAACTTGGGACTGCAGTGTATCTCCTATCAGTGAAGTGTTGAGACAAGCTTGGAGTAATGGGACAAACCCTAGTGATGCTATCACCAACCACTCTCCAATCAAAGTACAATAGATTGCAATTCATGACAGGACAATGAATTGGACCCCATTTTTTGGTCAACAATCATGTATTGAATGTTTAAGTTTGGCTGAAAGAAGTGGTGACACTTCAACTATATCTATATCCATAGCTTGTATACAAAATAGCCATTGTTTCCATTGTTTTTCCACAATGAGGACATTAGTTTATGACCAAGCAGTTATTGAACCATTTCTAGCTTTTTGGGAGCTATTGGTGAGAGGTCTTACAAGTATCATTCAGACTTTTATCTCTACCACATTGAACAATAATTCCTACCAACATTATAGGGTATTACTATACAGTTCTTCCTATAACATTGTGATGGTTGCAATAGATTGAAAAACTTGTAATTTTCCCTTTGATGTACCTAGAGGGAATGTGTCAAGATTTTGATCCTATGGATGAATAGACTCCCTTTGCCAATCAAGAATGATTTTGATTTACACAAAAAATAATCTTTAGAATTTCATGAGAAATAGATGCAAATTAAATGGGAAGATTGGATTGTTGAAATCAGAGTAGCATAGCATCGACATGATGGTACTTTTCGAAGACTGACTTGGAATCTTGGAATCATTTGGGATTCAATAGTTGTTGAAAGTAAGATGACCTACAATGAATATAGTACATTTACTCTTATAAAAGGACATTCCTCTAAGGAGTTTGTACACCATGGGGTTATTCTTCTCCCTAGTAGTTGTTCAGATCATCTTTACCAGTGATTAACAAGATTATGTTTTGATTGGATGGTGTTACCAACTAGGACCTAGGAATTTCTATGATGGATATATTGAATGACATGGAATTTCTTTATGGTGTGATCCAGTCCAAAAAAAATTACGAGTTTAATGGCATCAATATGAAGCGATGGATATGTGTTGGAGCGTTCTACATGCTTATTTGGGACCCTAATATGACAGAATAATTTAAGAACTATAATAATCCCATTCCTTTAGACGATTATATGCAAGTTTAAATTAAAGATTTAAACTTATCTGTACAATATTGACCGACTTCATCAAATGCATAAATAACAAGAGCATCGTATATTATAGAGTGAAGTGGAGCAGTCATATTTTGAAGTAATACGATTGTATTTTCTAATACATAAAATGAGGTGATTACACAGAGGGGAACGATATTACTTGTATGCTTTGAACTTAATGCCACTTCTTATGTGATTATCGAGATTCATCAAGATATTAACACTATATTTAAAGGAGTTTGCGGCTTGGAATCAAAGCACTGACCAAGGAATGTGCTGCCCATTTTATTGGGAAGAATAAGGGTGACGTGGAAGTATTTTCCTGAAGACAAAGGCACACATCAACATTCAAACAACCGACCTCCCTTAATGAATTAATACATAGCTGATCTGTATAAGTAATAAAAGAATAAATCGCCCTTGGAGATTAAGGTGCAACGATCAGATAATGATAAAAGGAAGTAACTTTAGAAACAAATAAAAGCCTATAGAAGCAGCGAATATAGCTAAGGAAGATCAGTGATTAAAATAGCAATAATTAATATAAATTTATTAAGTCAACGATGAGGATAGATTAATAAAGGAAATTGATTTGTCACGGATAACTATCAAGTAAAACAAAGGCAAATGAAATATGGCAGCGATTAAGGCTTGTTAGCAAAGGGACATGGCCATTCTGAAAGACATCCCCCTTTTGAATCAACACAACTCAATCAAAAGATACATGAAGGACAACCAATTCGGCCAAGATAGCATGGAACAATTTAGTAGATTTATGTCCCTAAATTTAGATATTAAAAAGTGCTCTTAAAAAGCCTTGATAGGTAAAATTAATAGTGAATCTCAAATACATTAGTTCATTAAGCATTTTTGACATTTCAAAGATTAAAGGCAAAATTAATAATGAATCTATAAGGGACATAACATAATATCTTTATTTTCACAATTGATTTCAAGAGATTGTTTCCAATTTTTTAAATTGAACTTTTTTTATTTTGTAAAATTTTGTTTTTATTAATTGATTTAAATATTTTATGATAATAGTTTCTTGTACCACTCCTCTTTGGTATGAATTTTTTATATTCTAATTACTCTTTAAGAGCAACAATAATTGTTGATGTTTCATTAGTGGATCATGATAATGCTCTTTGTATAATATTCATGGTGATTAGTAAATTGATGATAAAACTAGTTAATCGTGTTTGAGATCTTTTGTATCCCAATTTCTATATTTGTGTAAATGTAATTCAGAGTAAAATAAGTCATTCTTCTACTTGTGAGATCACTCTTACATATTGCAATTGTTTGTTCATTCAAATATTACTCGGGGTTGCATATTTAGGAACTTTTATTTTTTTAATGTTTTATGACATGTAGAACAAATAGAGTTTGTATATAAAGTATCATTATATTTTTAATTTGTAATATATCTATTTCTCTTTATTTTTTAAATTCATAACATCTTTCTTGAAATGCAAATTTGACAAATTACACATGCATATCTTAATGTGTCTTGATTTTTTTCTTAGAATAATTTTGTTGGTGATATTGGAGTGGTTTTTTAGTAGACATGCATATCCTTTTCTAATTATTTCATATTTATTATTTTATTTTTTAGAGTGATGTGTTGTTAGGCCCTATCTTTTATCTTTTCATAGATTAGGCTATTTGATGTTGATTATTGTTTATAATGGATTATTTCATTTTGTGAAATATTCATTATGTATTTGATAAGGTAAAAGTATTTCACAATATCCATAAAGAGGGTTTAAATCATGAAATAGGATAGAAGATGACTGACCATGTGATGACTAATTGAAATGCAAGTACTTTTTTCCTATTCTCATTAACCAGACATATTTGTATGCCTAGACACTTGGATAGCCAATGGATACAAAATGCATTTCTCCATAGTCCAATTTATTTATCATTTGTAGTTTGAATTATAGATATTCGCATTCTATGTAAAACGTTTCAACCTCTTGGATATTGTGTAATGTGTATAGTGTGTGAGGATCAAATTCATAGTTATATGAACTAATTGCTTGTGTACCCTCTTGTGTAAGGGAATTCATAAAGTAGTCCACAACTCCATTTTGTAATTAAATTGATAAGTAGAAAGAATCAAGTAGGAGCTCTAATGAGTCAAAGAAATAATCTCCCACATTGTATTTGAATTTATTAATTTTAATTGTTCCTTCATTTCTCAATGCATAATTAATGTTACAAAATTGTGATTGATTTATTAACTCATAGTTTTATACATCTATCATCTCTTCTTTTGTATCTATTGATTCTTTTGTCCTTTTAATTTTTTGAGATGAGCATAATTTCTAGTAGTTGAATTTGGAAAAGGTGTTGTACCTATGATCTCTATGAAGTCAATGCTTATTGAATTGTTTCTTCTATTGGCTTTGCCAAATTTTGGATTTTGATGTTTTTGGTTTCTTTCTTGATTTTTCACATTATATAATACAAAATTCATATTGTTATTGCAATAACATTGAAATTGCAATAATTAATTTATCAACATCATTTATCTGAAGTTGTATAATATGTTAATGCTAGAAATAGATAAGAGATTTAAAAAGTCTACCCTAATTTCATATGATAGTATTGTGAAGTTGTTTAAGATGTTAAATATGTTTTCTATTGATATATATTTTTTTTGATTTTTTTTTAAAAAGTGCTAAAAAATGACATGATTAGTCCTAAAGTTCTACCAATTGTATATATGTAAAAAAAAAATATATATATATAAGTAGCAAGGAAGTTGATTCCAATTGCATACACTAAATAGAAAATGCAAAAGGAAAACACTATTAAAGTGAATTTATAAAAAATAAAGAAGTAAAATTTTTATCATCAAATAACACAAATACATGTAAAATTAAAATGAACAAATAATAATTAAAAAAACATAAAGCGAATATATCACATTGTAAAGTTGGCTATATTGCAAGCACTTTTAATAATATTAAAAATTGACATGTTTAAATGCTAATTTCTATTGGAGTTGATTGTTGAACTCCACAACTTTTGGAAATCACCTACAACCAAAACACCTATCACATGAAGAGAGAAAAATAAAATAGTGTGCTATGCAGCCTTGAGAATTGGATTGATCCAAAAAAGCATCATGATTGAGCTTCTATATTGAATGCTTGAATTAATTGATAATCATAATAATGAATAATGAATCCTTATAAAAGGAAAAAATAAAAAGAAACCCTAGATGAAAGCTTGGGTGAGGATTAGATTAGACAATGACATGTGTCCTCATCCTATGCTATGAGACAAAAAAGCACATGACCTAAAAATAGAAAAGCGCACATAAGATTATCTTAAGTGTAATAAAATAAAAATGGGACTTAATTAATTAATTAATTAATTAATTAGATGATATGTCTATTTTACTCTAATATTTCCCATTAAGTACAACTTAGGGAAAAACTAAAAATCTAATTATGAATGCATGGATGGCTTTTGACTACAACGCTTGATGAGGTACCCATGTACAAATAGATAATCTCCCATAACCAAAGAAAAATAGAAAACCTCATGGAAAACACTCCTCTTCAAAAGAGAGAAAATGAAAGACATATATACTAGTGAAAGAAGGAAAGGAGGACTCAATATGACCCCCAATGAGATCTTAATTAATTAATAAATACAGTGAAAAGTACATTCTTAAAACTAGATAGACAATAATAAACTTCAATCCTCTCTCCAAAAAGAAGAGATTAAACGACATTGACGTGGAGAGGGACTCACAAATTTGTATCAATGCAATCAAAACTTTGGAAAATTTCAAATTGGAAGCTCAGTAGCATCACCTTAGCTATATGGACAATTTTGGATTGTGTACAAAATATCTCACTTATGCACTGCTATAGAGAAGCTAACCATATTGTCCATCAATTGGCTAATAAGGTGTGCATCCAGGATGAAAGAGAAATTATCTCCAATGACATTACATGTTGAGCGTATATACAAACATAAGAACACAATCATAGGCAATCTACAACAACTGAAGTTAATAGATATATGCAGAGAAATGAAGTGCAATGCGGATCTCATGGGAGACTAGCTCCAGCTTTAGCAAGGAATGTTTAGAAGGTGTACGGAGATGATCCCTTTTGGTACCACTAAACTGGTTCGTGCCATAATTTGCGATCGGCGTTGATGCTTACAGCTAATATCGCAAGATTAAACGCAACAGAATAAAGGATACCGCCATGGGAGGCATTCAACATTGGAGCTGGGGCAGTATGGAAATGAAGGTGGGTGTTGGGTGTGGGCGTAGACAAGAAGACCTGCAGACACAAATTAAACACTTGCTCAATACAAAAAAGAATGGATTCATGGAGGCCATCAAACAGGTAATTGGGTGGAAGCATTTTCATGGAGACCACGTCCATGATGACAAATTGTTTGAAGTACTCCTCACAACTACAATTCTAATTCTGGGGAAGAAGGGGGGAGGAACGAAGTTGGCCGACAAATATATCAAGAAAGAACATAAGACCATGGTGGACAGGGCGATCACCATACTCAATGACATGCCATCGGAAGGGATGAGGCCTTAAAGATTACGAAGTGAGAACACTAGCTTCTTAGAATTCAACTACTCATGCAAGAGCTATTGGTGGATATGACCATTCAAGAGCATTAAGACTAATTATGAAACTACAAGTGAAATCCTACTATAAAATGGTTCAAAGATATCATTGATCATAACCATATGATACTAGGATATCCTTAATACTAGGATATCCTTATGAGACAAAACATGGTATGGATCAACAAGGGAATGTTAAAATCGTTGAAACTTTGTAAGACATCCTACAATAGTTATAAACTTGCTCTAAGTATGGTGAATGCTTGATCCATATTCTAGAGAACCGACAACACTAAGGATAATATATTCTTAAAGGATCATGGCATGTTGTTGAGAGTGAAATTAAAAATAATGTTGTGCTTATTTCAATAAAATATATTTCTTTTGTCAAATGAAAGTTACATATTTCATGTTGGATCTTTAAATTGAATTTTAGGTATTACCTATAATATATTATAGACATCATAAACTTGTAAATATTCTTTGCATAAACTTGTAAATATTCTTTGCATATAAGATAATGTTATTATTAATTTAGATCATGTATGTGGTTCGTGGTGTGTTCATACATCAAGACTAATATTTTAGGTTAAATGGTCATTTATGGATAGCATTATTGAGTTGACACTAGTTCAATTTAGTTATATGAATGTACAACATTTGTATGCTTTTCATTCAGATCATAAGTAGGGTTTTGTTATAATCTTATTTGATCAACATTACATGTATTAAAAAATGGTGAGAGAATAGTATGTCACTATTGATTTCAATGATTAAAGATTTTGTGGAGAGATGAATGGAGTAATGTGTACAGTATACTATGGTTGTAAATTATAATCACTTTTCATGTTTATTTTGGGTGCACTTTTAGTATAGTGTGAATGTTGAGAGAGACAAAATGAATGTGTATCTTTTGAGAACCTTAAATATTTTTTTGAGCATTAAATTTATGATATATTAGTGGATTGATACATAGATAGAAGTAGAAGTAGAAACTAGGTGATCCCATAATACTAGTTTACAATTTTTGGCCAAACTGAACACTAAACTAATTTTTTTAACTAAATCTTCACTTTCAGGCACTTATAATGGCTAAACCATGAGGAATTTGAAGATGATGAAAAACTAGTGATTTGTGACATTTTGTTTGTATATTCTAAATATTTTTTTTTCAATTTTTTTGGAATCAAATTGCACTTCTTTTCCATCTCCTTCGAAAACTAGTTTTTTTCAGTAAACACCATTTTTAAGGAGTGACACTCACCGTATAACACATAATTTTTTTTCCATGAAAGGATAAAATTCTATTTTTTAGAATTTTGATTTGTAACTACGATGTCTAGTGCTTCCAATTGGTTTCAAAGTGTTTTATTGAATATTTTTTCTTTAATCAAGTTTCAAAAGTCAAACCAATTACAATTCAAACATAGGCGGACCGTATAACACATAACTTTAATTGTATATATTGAAATTCAATTTTTTTTTGTTGGATCAAAGACTTCAATATTTAGTGCACTCATATTTTTCAAATTTATTTTTGATAATATTCTATTTTTCCACATGTGTAGAACAAAGAGCTTGATTTTCGGTGAAAAATCTACATTCACAAGAAATAAAAAATAAATATAATAATAAAATTAAATTTATTTAAAATTATACTTTTTGGGAAGCTTATAATAAGGACTGCATACTTACAAAAAATAAATTTTAAATGAATTCATTTGATCCCCAAAAGGTAAATCAAAAGTGGTTTTTTTATCAGCATTTTGATAGGTGTAAAGAAGACTTCATTATAAGTATGGTTTAAAACTAGTGGGGTTCTATCCAAGGGGGTTTGATCTAAGGTAGTTTGATCAAACACTCTTCAATTGGAATGCTTTAAATGGAACTCTTTAAGGCTTAAATCATTATATTTTCTAAAAATATGTGATTTCAGCAAAAATCAAAATCTCCCAGAAATTGTAAACCAACTTTGTGGCTTTTAAAGTGATACACCATATATGAAGATAATGACATTATTATAACTTGATAGCCTTGCTATGATCCTTCATATATGTATATGGATACTTCACAAGATGAGGTTAAGGGGTAGTCTTCTCAAAGAATTAATGGTATTAGGCAGGTTTTGCATTTGGTCCATTGTATAGTTGTCATGTAGTTACCTGTGTAGGTGAGTTACGCTAAAACGAGAATTAGGTAGATACAATAATAACATGTCATTTAAATTTATTGGATAAAATATGTAATCATTATGCTTTATTGCCTAAATTTTGGCCCAAGATTGACTTTGGTGAAATCAAATAGTTATATGCATTTATGATATATGATTGACTTGGGATTCCTTGATACTAGAGCTCACTAACAAGTTCTCCACATACAATATTATGCTTTAAACTTTCCCATGAAAAGTTGCATTTAAAATTTCACAATATACGAACAAAATTTGGTTTACAAATACATCATTACTATATAAGAATAAATTCATGATAAACCTACCAATGACAAGTCTATGAATGAGTTGTGGAAAATTACCAACTTGTATATAATGATAATGTTGAATAAATCCATTAGGATATGTTGGTGTGAACAATTCTTATTATGTATGGATGGTATACCTACTAATTATATGCTCTTGGACTTATGTTGAGTTTAGGACTATGTTTCTTGGGATAGAATTGCCTTCATTTCTTGGAAGAATAGACCTCACTAGGTCTTTAGGATAACCTATACCTTCCTATACTCCTCATTGATGCAAGCCACACTGTCATAGTCTTCAACATGTACAACCTCTAGTGATTTCAGTTCTAGAATAATTTTAGGGCAATCTAACATATTCACAATGAGGTAGACTGATGATAGCAACTCTAAAATTTCATACAAGATGAGAGTAAATTTTGGAAAGCTAAATATCATAGACCTCAAATTTGGTAAGCTTTGTGATGTTGGATTACCTTTATTGGCTCATACCTATATATTGGGAACATATTAATTAGAAGATGAGTTCACCACCATGTAATGTGTATTTTAACTTAAATTTGAAGAATATTGAAGAGGAAAGGTTGATCTAGTATAGATCACTGCAAACCTTTAAAAAATTTCCTAAATATTTCCCTTACTGACAAGTCGTATGGGAATCCTTCATGCAATGAATACCTCCATAACCCCTTCCAAACATAATTGAAGTCCCCCATATTTCTCTTAGGATTTCAACTATCAAAATTAGAATGCATTTCCAAGGTTAAAATACCCTTTAGAGATACTCCACAACTATTTTTTCATGTACATTAACAAGTATATATCCCTTAAGGATTCCTTTAATTATTCCCCTTAATTAATAATGGTTAATAGGAGAAGTGCATATTATTTTTATTCATTTTATTGTTGTTAAATTATGCTTAATTTTTAGTATTATTTCGTCAGCATTTCATAATTAGATCTTATATTTTATTTTCTACTTAAGTACTTAGTGTTCTATGATTAAAAATATGACTAAATTGTAGAGAACCAATATCAATACTTAGTTATGAAACTATATCATATTTGTTTAAGCTAGCATGTTTAGCTAACATTATAACAACAAAACTCATATAATGCAATATTTTGAATAAAGTATATTATTACTATAATTTATATTTTTTTATTAAGAATGTTTATAGAAACACCAATGGGGTGGAAGCATGTGGAGGTTGAAGAGTAAAATTTATTCCCCTAATAAATTCAACTTTTGTAAAAAAAAATCATGTCAAAACATTTTGTCTTTAGAGTTCTTTGGATAGTTTTCAATTATTTGTCATATTCAAATTATTATCTAATGATTTTCTCTTTTATCAATGGAAACATGCACCAATGTTTTCTTAATTAGTGATAGATACTTAACTATAGAAGCCTTGAATTTTGGACCTTGTAGCTTTAATTTCATTGACAAGTGAGCTCATATAGGGGAGAGGGGCCCATAGTAGGGCGGGTCAACTTTGGAGGTCCACGTGGCAATCCATGTGGACCAAAAAAAAATAAAAAATCCCACTACGTCACCCTGCCACTTGTGCATCAAGCCATAAATCTTTTTTTTTAAATGATCACCTCGCCACTTGTTAAGCACCATTTATGCCAATATGTCAAAAACGGGTCAATTTTTCCCTCCGACCAAAAGTGGAGCCACCATCCTCCTTAATTGGTGAGCATGTCTACGCACACTAGGATGGTTGTGTGTACACAACAACCTTGCCACCCTAAACCAACAGTTTAGAGCATTAAACGCTCACCACCTCCTTCGTTTCCTCCACTGACTAACTTTCCTTACTCGTCGCTTCACATTTACTCAGTCTTTCAGGCACATTATTCAAAGATCAAGGTTCATTCAATGCTTCACATTCTCGCATATCCCACTGAGTCTCATTCCTTTTGTTTGCAAACATTTTCTACTATTCATTTCATTTTGCACCGAAACTTGTTCGGCTCTCCATGCTTCATTGTTCGGCTCTGCGCGCTTCTTTGTTCGGCTCTGTGCGCTTCTTCGTTCGGCTTTGCACTCTCAAAAACTCCCTTTCTCTTTCAGGTGAGGTTCTAACCTCACTCAGCCTCTACCAGTCTTAATGAATACGACGGTATTCTACCATGCACTTAGTTTTAAAAAAAAAAAAATTATTTGCAATTTTTTTTTCAATCCGATGCATAAAATGAAATGTGGGGAGGGTTTCAGTGGTTTTCTTTTCCTCCATACTCATCCATGCACTCCTACTATTTCTTTCTTCATTACACGACATTTACTCTGCATTGTGCTTTTCATATTTGATTCCTTATACGAAATATGAAATGGGTTTTACTGGTTTAAAATGGTTTTCATTACTATTAGACTTGTTAGACGAAATATGTAAAGGGTTTGATTGTTTTTCAACCATGCACTTGTTTCTGCCATGCACTTGCATTCATGTCTTCCTCACTACACATACTTTAACTATGTAATTTGCTTATAATATTCTCATGTTATTGTGAAATATGAAAATGGTATGACAGGTTTTCATTTTGAAGATATTCTAGCATGTTTATGTACTATTATGTTCTTCAATGCACAATAGTTATGTTTGTGAAATTCTTTTTTCATTTCATTGTTACTACCAAACATGGGAAGGGTTTCACTTGTTAAAAATTGCAGGATTTTCGCTTTGACAATGCACAATCTTTAACTTTGCAATTTCCCATTAATAGTTGTTTGTTATTACCAAATATCGAAATGGATAAAATATATTTTCTTGTTAGTAGGAAATATTCATACGGTTTTACTATTTATCATTTTGAGGGTTTTTTCCATGCAATTGCATTTGTCCCTTCCTCACTACACACACTTTAACTCTGCAATTTGCTTATAATATTCTCATGTTATTCTGAAATATGAAAATGGTATGACTGACCTTTTCATTTTGAAGATATTTTGGCATGTTTATGTATTATTCTATTCTTCAATGCACAATAGTTATGTCTACAAAATTCTTTTTTCATTTCATTGTTACTACCAAACATGGGAAGGGTTTCACTCGTTAAAAATTACAGGGTTTTCGCTTTGACAATGCACAATCTTTAGCTATGCAATTTCCCAATAATATTTGTTTGTTATTCCCAAATATAAAAATGGATACAATATATTTGCTCATTACTAGGAAATATTCATATGGTTTTACTGCTAATCAATTTGAGGGTTTATGCCATGAAATTGCATTTGTGCCTTCCTCACTACACACACTTTAACTCTGCAATTTTCTTATAATATTCTCATGTTATTTTGAAATATGAAAATGGTATGACTAGTTTTCATTTCAAAGATATTTTGGCATGTTTATGTATTATTTTGTTCTTCCATGCACAATAGTAATGTCTGTGAAATGCTTTTTTCATTTCATTTTTACTACCAAACATTTGAAAGGGTTTCACTGGTTCAAAATTACGGGGTTTATTGCCATGCACTTGTATTCCTCTCTTTCACAATGCACAACTTTAACTCTACAATTTTACTTTAATATTTGTTTCATTTTCCCAAATATGAAAATGGATTCACTTGTTTTCATTCCAAAGTACCCTGCCATTTGTGCATCTGCCCATATTGTTTTTTTTTTCTAAATCGATCACCCCACCACCTATCAAGCACCATTTACAAATTAGCCTGCCACGTCACCCTGCCACTTGTGCATATGCCCATATATATATATATATATAAATTAAATATATATATATATATATAAACTAAATATAAATATATAATAACATATATAAGAACATATATATATATATAAACTAAATATATATATTTACATATACATATACATACATACATACATACATACATACATATATATATCACACTGCAACATTGAATATTGCAATTTTCCTTTGTTATTTTTTTGGTATTCCCAAATATGAAAATGAGTTAACTTGTTTTTATTTGAAGATATTCTACCATGCAATTAAATACTCTATACCAAACTAGCATTGAACATATAAAGTGATTTACAAATTCAAATATGCATATCTCCATATTTTCTATTCTTCCATGCACAATAGTTATGTCTGTGAAAGGCTTTCCTTATTTCATTGCTACTACCAAACATGGAAATAAAAACAACTTAACCCATTATCATATTTGGGTATAACAAAAAAATATTAATATATATATATATATATTGTATATGTCCCATTTTCCCACCAACACAACACTCATGGAAAATCAATCGTTCACATGTGTTCCACTAGTTAGATTACAACACACAACTATAGTTTCCTTCTCCTCTTTTGCCACATGCAACCACCAAAAAACAATGTGCCAAGCCCACCATAATCGCTTGAGAAGCAAACAAGGATTGCACGCCATGAATACATACAATCTCTGCAATTGAAGGCATCCAAACAAGTTTTCAAATTTGAAAAAGGAGGACACAAATTAAAAACTCCATAAGAAACCATCATTACATATTTACAAATTAAAAAATGCATTTCTCAATCTTTTCCAATTTCCATTTACTAGAGCCTCACTTCCATATTCATATCTACATGGAACTGCATACATTCAACTCCATAAATAAAAACGTGAAGTTGTTCTTTTAGATGGAGAGTCTAACAAATGGAATGAACAATGCATAGCGAAGGGATATGCTCAGACTATTTTTAATGTGGGGTGGTAGCAAGACCATAAGTAGCAACATCATTACACTTCCCATCACAAAAGAACAACTTCACTTTTTAATCAATTTGTTGTATGCTATGCAAAGTGGGATTGGGGGTGGGTTCGATTGGACTTGGTGGTGGGATAGTCTTGGCTCTTTGTTGTTCTCATGCCATTAGATGTATGAAAATATTGGCGATGATGTAATGCAAGTGGTGATATTATAGGGGAGTGTGGATTATACTAATTTTATATTTTGACTGCATGTTTTAATGCTACAGGTCATTAACAATCAATATGGCTTGAATGTTTGTGGTATCAAATGTGCTTTGAATATTCTATGTCATGTAAGACTGCAAATAACTATTTTTGTTTGGGACAAATATAAAACAATTATAATACAATTTTGGTGGTACAATGATTCGAGTTCCCTTGTTGACTTTGTGGGTTAAAACCGTTTTACAATTGGCTTGAATGTTTGTGGTATCAAATGTGCTTTGAATATTCTATGTCATGTAAGACTGCAAATAACTATTTTTGTTTGGGACAAATATAAAACAATTATAATACAATTTTGGTGGTACACACCCTTGTTGACTTTGTGGGTTAAAACCGTTTTACAATTGCATATTAAGGGGGTCCTATATATATATGTATGTATGTATGTATGTATGTATATACATACATACATACATACATACATACATATATATGTGTGTGTGTATTTGTGTATGTATGTATGTATGTATGTATGTATATATACATACATATATATATATATGTATGTATGTATATAGACATATATATGTATGTATGTATATATACATATATATTTATGTATGTATATATGTATATTTGTATGTATGTATATATGTATGTCTATAAATCATAGAGATTATGGTATATTTGGCTGACACCTTGTCAGTTTGTGTCTTGTTCACTCTATTTCAATGACGTGCAAAGAAATACATGGTTAGCCCAACACATTGTTCATTCCAAGCTTCGCTGATGGTGAGTTGCAATTGAAAGGTATATAATTTTGTAATAGTCTTCATGTATTAAGCTAAGCACTACCTACATTTGTGTAATATTCTTTATGTATTGATTGATCCCTCCTTTCATTTGTTCTTTCAGCAAGCAGGATAAAGGTGAGGGAAACAAGACACAACATTAAGGAAATCCATACTGTACAGGTGAGGTTTCTAACCTCACTAAGGCTCTACCACTATCTCCTATTAGTAAATGGTTTTTTGTTGTCTCACTGATTTTGATCATATTTTTTGGTGTTTATTAATTTGAAGGAATTTTATGGCTTTCTTGGTGCACACAGAATGTGCTTGATGAAGTGTATGGCGTCTAAGGTGTTTATGAACACTTCAAAATTTTGTGTTCTTAAACACACTTTATTTTTCAAGGAAAATAATGTTTCTTTCTAGCATCACTCTCTCTTTAATGGGTTACTATTTCTTATGTTTCTTTCCTCTCATGGTTAGCCAAAATTTGTCATCATTGAATTGCCCACCACGTGACCATGTCACCTATGCTTTTAATATGTATATGCACATATATTTGTAGATGCATATATGTATTTTTATTTCTATGCATAATTGTACATATATAAATGCATATATTTACATATGTATATGCATATATATACGAAAGTATGCACATACATTTATATGTGATACAAGTTAATAAACAAGTGCACTGAAGAATAAAATAATACAAGTGCATGGCATACAACCCTCCAAACTAAACTACAAATTTATTGTGCAATTATTGATTGTGTAATGGGGAATAGAGGAATAGAAGTAGGGTGGGTCAACTTTGAATATACACACACACACACATAGATATATATATATATGTGTGTGTGTGTGTGTGTGTATTCTACCTCATCAATTCTAGAAATTCTATATTCTTGGTAAGCAAAATAATTCATGTAAGAAATTGTAAATAATATCATGTAGAAACATGTGTACATCTAAACATAGGGTGTATAGGACCCCCTTAATATGAAATTGTAAAATAGTTTTCACCCAGAAAGTCAACAAGTGTACTCGAATCGATGTACAGCCAAAATTGTATTATAATCGGTTTATATTTGTCCCAAACACAAATAATTATTCGCAGTCTTACATGTCATAGAATACTCAAAGCACATTTGATACCACAAACATACAAGTCATATTGATTGTTAATGGCCCATACCATTAAAACATGCAACCAAAATATAAAATTAGTATAACCAACACTCCCCTAATATATCACCACTTGCATTACATCACTGCCAATATTTTCATACATTGAATGGTAGGAGAACAACAAAAAGCCAAGACTGTCCCATCACCAATTCCATTATATTATACATAAGAGGTTACATTGCACTTTATACATTCTATATCATGTAAATGATGCTGCCAGTGTTGTGTACATGACTATATGAAGATTCAGGTGACATTGTTAGTGGTTTTTAATGCATAATGTTCTATACATGCAATAGATATGTGAAGTGTGTTGTACATTTCAGCCCAATCAAGCAATCACCATAAACAAAGTTTGAGTATAAATAAGCAGACTTCCATTAACAAGCAATTGCACTACACTGCCAACATGGACATCATATTGGTAATTAGGCCCATAAACATATCCATTTAATAAACCAATAAATAGATCCATTTGATATCAAATCTTAAATTTCAGAATGTGCATAATGTTGGCAACAACATTTACATATTATAGGACAGAAATTTGTAGTCACATTGGAGGTTATAGCATTGATGAGTCTTCTTTTTGAGAAGAGCATTTAAGTATTAAACTATGTATCATTATACTTTACAAATTATTAGTGTATGCAACATGGTTTAACACTAAAAATTCTTTGGTGAAAAGAAGCCTCGCAATGCATGGCCAAACAAGTTTTGGTGAGAAACCAAACAAACAATTGAGAATGTTTGCAAACAAAAGGAATGAGAGTCAGCGAGATATGCCAGAATTTGAAGCATTGAATGAACCTTGATCTTTGATTTACTTGCCTGATACACCGAGTAAATTCGAAGGGACACGTAAGGAAAGTTGGTCAATGGGGTAATGAAGGAGGCAGTGAGCGATTAATGCTCTATACTGTTCATTTAGGGTGGCGAGGCTATCGTGGAATGCGACCATTCGATCCACTGTACATAGATGTGTTCACCATTTAAGGAGGAAGATGGGCTCCACTTTGAAGTGGAGGGAAAAATGGGCCCATTTTGGACATGTCAGAGTAAATGGTGCTTGACAAGTGGTAGGGTGCTTGATTTTTTCAAAATAAAATATTGGGCCTGATGCACAAGTGGTAGGGTGATCTGGGAATTTTTTTTTGCTTAATATCAGGGTATTACAGTCTTCAACAACAAAATTAAACATCCAACAATTGAACTATATATTGCTGCCCAGAATTCATAGTAAAAAAGTAGCCAATTAATCATATAGTTGTAGTGATGGTCCCTCCTAACATCAATCAAGCATGCCAAGATAAACATCTAGAGATGTGTTCTCGTCTCCTACTTGTGCATTATGAGTTGTCCTTACGTGATTTGCATTTGCATTTGTAAATTGAGTGCTAATTACATGCAACAGTGTTGAACAACTATTTGCAACGGAGAGTGGAGTGCAGCCTACATTTGGGCTAACACTCGAATTGACATTTAACTCCCCAAACAGAGGGATGTATATGTTCAATATATCCCAAAAAAAGGCATGGTTGTGTGCTAACAGGTTTGTAGGACTGATTATATGTCTTTCTTTCTGCAATGACCTATGGGCCCAGTTGATTTCTCTTCCCTTCCTATCTTGTTTCTTTTGAACCCTTTATTGCTCCATCTTGTCCCGCCTTTCCTTCTTATCTTGTTTCTTTTGAACTTGGTCTTGATCCCTCTTTTGTTGTCTTTCCTTCCTATCTTGTATCCTTTGAACTATCTCTTACTCCTCCTTCTGCTCTATCTCCTTCATATCTTACATTGCTTTCTAGCTTTGTCTTCCTCCTCCTTCTACTCTATTTCCTTGCTCAAATATGCATAATAATCTAGCAACTATGGTATGGAAAAAGTGTTAGGTGGAGAAGGCAATGAATAATTTCCTTGCTCTTCTTTGCACTGTAAGACAATACCCAATTTTTTGGCTCCATCCGCCAACCAAGATGGTTGGGTATGGGTTGAGGGAAGGCTTAAACCATCATAACCCTCATCAGTAGCTCCCTCTACCAATCGAGAGGGTTGGGCAGGGGGTGATGGAAGACTTAGACTATCATTACCCATATTCATAGATCCATCTACCAACCAAAACAATGGTGTAGGGGCTGAGGGAAGAGTTAGGTCCTCATTTTGTTCCTCGTGTTGGTTGTCCACCATGTCATTTGTTTGATGATTAACTGTTTCATTCATTGTCAATTCCCAATTTCATGATGTTGTTGTTCGTCTACCTGATGGAGTTGTAACAATGACAACTATGTATGCTTCTACATTTTGTTCTTCTTTAGGGGGAAAGAAACCCCTCTTTTACATGCAGGCCACCTTGTTGTGGCTCTCTTCTTCAATGGCTTGGACCTCATATCAACTTTATATTGAACCTACACACATTATCGACACATTTTTGAAATAATGATAAGAAACACCATTGAACACCCTTAAAGATAGAGTGATGCATGTTTGTTTTTTTTTAATTCCTTTTACTGTGCTAGCTTATAGTTTATAATGGTAAATTCGGTAAGTGTTGAAGTTTTATGTGATCATACTATTTTGTTTGAATTGCACATGTTTAAAACATTTTTTTATTGAAATGAAAGGAGTTTGTGCAATGCCATAAATACGAATGGAACTAACAATGTAGATAAGTGAAATTCATTGTCATTCATTAACATGCATCAAGCATGAAACACCGTGATATTGAGTTACAAGTTTGTGATATATGAAAACATTGAAATTGAACATACATACACAATCATAAACAATATAAGTCAAAACCCTAGATAGTGAGTTAGAAAGAATATGTTGCAACAATGGCATTTCCATTCAAAAAAGTGACTTGGCCTTGTGCAACAATCACATAGGGTTTAAAAATCACATTCTAAGGAATTGGAAAGCATTGACATCCATAAACAGTGTTAAGTTGTAACCCTGAATATTGAGCAAGAGGGTAGTGGGTGAGAAACATTTATAGTGCAAATAACTGATTTATATACCCAGACATATAAAACATAACAAAAATACCAAGAATTGAACTAAAATTACTTAACATTCATAAATAGAGAAAGTTGAAACACTAGATATAATTGTTACTTTCATATGCTCGAAAAATAGTTTAGGTGCATATAATTGATCTATATTGGCAGCCATATTGAGCATAAGAAAATTCCACCAAACACTCATAAACTCTGTAAGTTGAAACCCCAGATATTGAGTTACAAGTTTGTAGGTCACATTTCTTTTACAGTGAATATAACAAATCTATATTGGGAGGCATAGAGAACGTAAGAACCCAGAAAATGAAAAGAATTTATTGGGAATTCACAAACAGTGTAAGTTGAAACCCCATATGTTGAATAACAATGTAAGTCTATTTGTGTAAAGTACCTAAATTTTGATAGTGTGCTGCTGGTGCTGCTTCTTCTTCTCCTCTTTGTTCATCTACCTCTAGGAAAAAATTGCAGTAAATGGAAATGCAATTTTGAATTTGAAAATATCTTTATATGTTCAATGTTGTTTGGTATGCAGTCTTTAATTTTGCCCTCCTTTTTCAAATTTGAAAATTTTTCTGGGTGCCTTCAATTGCATAGTTTGTATGTATCTATGGTGTGCAGTTTTTGTTTGTTGGTCAGGAAATTTTGGTGGCCTTACTACCATTGTTTTGGTGGTTGTAGGTGGAAAAAGAGGAGTTTGAACCAAATGTCATGTGAATGGATTTGATAGATGGGACAGTTATGAATGATTTCTTCTCATTTCAGTGTTGTATTGATGGCACAGTGGGATAGGGGGAGGGTTTGATTGGATTTGGTGATGGGACATTCTTGGGTTGTAGTTGTTCTTCTCGTGCCACTTGTGTTCAAACAGTGATTGTGAGCTAATGCAAGTAGTGATATTAAAGGGGAGTGTGGCTTATACTAATTTTTTATTATGGGTGCAAGTTGTCAAGCTATGGGCCAGTAAGAATCAATATGTCTTGTATATTTGTGGTATCAGATGTGCTTTGAATATTCTCTAACATGTAAGACTGTGATTAATTATTTGCACAACATTCATGACAAATATAAACAAATTATAATACAATTTTTACGGTATAGTGAATCGAGTACCCTTGTTGACTTTCTTGGTGAAAACTGGTTTACAATTGCATATTAAGGCGGTCTAGTTTGGGGCCCACGTGGGACTACTTCCGTCCCCAGTATAGGCTCCTGCCCTACTATGGGCCCCTCTCCCCTATACTATGTCACAACTAATATTGAGAAAATATGTGTGTTATCATTTGAGATACTCACATGTTACCTAATTTACCTTACTCCTCTAGAATGAGGGTTTCCCATGTAAGAGATAAAGTGTCAAGTGAATATGCTTGTGTTTTGCATTAATATCGAGGTTATGTGAACATAGTCAAACTTCCAAACGAGTAAATAATAGTTCTAAAACAACACAATAAATTTTACTAACTTTTAATCCACAAATCATGGTTTTGTAGATGATTATGAATCACTTCATTGCTTACATTTTGATCAATATTATGTTCTTATTTATGTTATATTATGTATGGATTCTTTCAAAACTTGAAATTTTCTAAGTTTTTGAAGATTTTTTTTGAATTATAACTTACTATATTATATAGGAAAATTTGAGACAAGTAATTTCCTTATCAAGACATTATCTAAGGTTGTATTACATCTTTTGTATAAAGAATTAGGGAAAACACTTGTACCATGGGAAATATTTCTAGCTTAGGTACTAAAAAATGGCATCCATAATGACAAGAAATAAATGAAACATGTTCACAAATAGACCTTAGTTTCAATTTTCAAACTTTAGAGTTAATGCAAGATCATGGGGATCCAAACTAGGCCCCTAAGTGGCAATGAAAATTCAGAAAAACAGAGTTAGGTAACTTGACATAAAAATTTGAATACGCTATTTAACATAATTTGAAAAATATATAAGAACAAAATTTGTGGCAAATTGAATGTAGTTTCTAAGATACTAGTCCTTTTTTGGAAAAAAAGTAAATCTATTTGGTAAAAATTTGAAATTTCAATGTAGTAGTACTAAATTTTTAGGAAAAAAATAAAAAGCAAGTGTTTGTCTAGCCACCCTAATGGGGTGCAAATATATATATATATATTTTTGAATCCTTCAATATAAGTAGAGGACACATGCCTGGATGTGATACATATTTTTTTGTAAATAAATAATTAGTTATAAATTTTCTTGTAGAAATTTTTAAAATATTTAAAACCATTTGTTCGACCACCCTAACTTGGTCAAAAAATTATGATTTTTTTTAAACTATAATTTGTGAAGCACGGTGTGTGACACATCTTCAAAAAATGTTTACCCATTTAAAATTCATAGATATTTTTCAATCAGCCTATCAATCAAGACTTTACACATAGTGCATGTAGAAAATCAATAATAATTACCTATTAAATTCAAAATAAGGCATACCTTATATTGGTAGAATGTTGTCAATTTTTTGAACAAACCCTTTTTGTTTCATCAAAATCGGATGCAAAAAATTTGCCAACACGAAGGGTGAAGTTCAAAAAACTCTTGCAACCCTTGTAAACACATCCTAGATGTTTACTTT
Source organism: Sequoia sempervirens (assembly GCA_007258455.2). Lineage (NCBI taxonomy): Eukaryota > Viridiplantae > Streptophyta > Pinopsida > Cupressales > Cupressaceae > Sequoia > Sequoia sempervirens. The sequence continues at coordinate 144,861 of VDFB02262788.1, forward strand.
TCAGGTTGGTCACCCCAAGACAAATACCAAAGCAATATCGAAGCAAAACGGATATTTGATAAGAATGAATATCTATTTTTTTAGGAAAAATTAGATATCTAATAAGAACAAATATATCCATTTATTAAAACCAGAAATAATAATATATACAAATCAGTATTTATTAAAATTTAAAATGTTATAATATTAATATTAATATATAATTTATATATACATATATAACTATTGTCACAAAAGTGTGCACCCTTTGCTGAGATGATAAAATCACTCAACCACCTCATGAAACATGGGATGATCTCCTTGAGTGTGAGCTCAGATGGTGGAGATCAACCTCCAGAGAGGGTTGGTTCCCTTGGAACTTCACCTAATTTAAGCTAATTATTACTACTTGTTGAGAAAAGGATAAAAAGGAAACATAAAAATGAATCCTAAAACTAAAAGGTGATGCACCAAATGGTTTTTTTAGAGCCTATACTACTGTTTGGACTCAAAATGATCAAATGAACAAGATAAACATATGCACAACTTTGGTCTTTTGTCATATTTATGCATTAGTATTTTATAGGAAAGTTGATATTAAACAATCTCAAGAGGAAAACACATGTTTTTCATAGTCAAGAGTTGTATAAATAGATAACATAACCTATAACCTACACAAAATATACATATTTATGCATAAAGGTGTATTGAAGTGAGACATGAAATGGAGACTTATTAAAACATCACAAAAACATATCAATCACTTCCTTTTTGCACACAAGATACAGGTTAAAGAAGGAAAAATTCTTGTCTTTATTGATCAAAAGAAGTTACATATAATGCTTACAAGTCTAAAAAGTAAGTTACAATTGTTGCTCCAGCTAAAAAGAACTTGAAAGAAAAGTTACAATACATTGTTGTGAGAGAGAAAATAACTAACTCTAAATCTGCCCTTAGGCTTGCCTTATATTTTGCTCAACTGCTACAAATTAGGAACTCGTGTTGAAGAAAGAAAGAAAAGTATTTACTCCATCTTGCTGGGTCAAACTCCTTTGGGCGTCCAAAATTGTTTTCCCTACTTTGCAGCCCCTAAAACTGCTCCAAAAGGTGTTTAAATGTTGAATACTTCATACCTTGACCTTGTCTACCATCAAGGCACCTTAAATAACTCCTAAATGCTTGTAAATGCTCCAAACTAGGTCAAAACTACCCCTTAGTTTCTCTCAACTATTCATTACTACTCATTATTTCCTTTAAATTACATTAACTTTGTCTCCAAGATCATAGGGCATATCGGAAGAAGTTTGAAATAGTCAAAAGTCTCCTAGGAAGGTGTAGAAGAATCTCAAGGCTCTTTTTTAGCACATGTGTCATTCATCTATAGCCCTTTATTTGTGTTGGTAGTCGACAATCTTTGTCAATTTTTCCCTACTCATTGAAACACTATTTAATTTTGACCTTTGCGTATTTTCCATTGTCACCATTCACTCCCAAAATCATCTCTACTCTAGACATTGGACTAACCTATCAGAGGTCCCCTTTTAGAAATGTCTATGGACTTGCAACACTTATCTCTTCTAAACAATTCTAGGATTGGTTAACCTTGTCATCATGATGAGTTACATTGAGAATCAATGTATTTTTTGATAGCTCTGAAAGATGTTAACAAGGTTCCATGTCTTTGCAAGATTATTTGGTGACAACTTCTCGAGACAATGGACCTTATATGAAATAGAAAAAATAAAACCCTATTGGCAATCATACCCTTGCTCATAAAGTTTTTTAACCACAGTCACTAAGAATTCATGGTAGTATATTGCATCAAGGTAGTTGATTGTTTCATTATAAGCCAATAATAAACTAATTCCTCCTAATAATATTTTTCACATGTTCTAACCTCCTCCTTTAGAACTTGTAGCATTTACAATGCCTCTACGAGCAAGTTGGTCAGTAGAAGTTTCTAAATCACACATCAAGCTAAATCTAGACCTTAACCCCTTTTAAGTATACCTTATCAATTATTTCTTTGAAACTAAAATTATCGAAATTGGAATCCTTCATATTTCTTGAGTTATCTTCTTAAACTGCATACTAGTCTTTCTGGAAACTAGATCCCATATTCTCAATCTAACTTTTGGCATGCCTTATATTATATTCACTAGACAAACTCGATTATTCACTGCAAGTCACCGCATAAAATTTCCCAAGTCAGCTACCACTTTGTTGTCTATCATTTTCATAGACTTTATCAATGCTTAGATATTCAACAATGATATAAGAAGAATCAATATTACCAATGTTTGATAGTTTCCTCACATTGAATCTTGTTATCTACTTCCATACTGATAGTGAAATCATACAAATTTTCATTGCCAACTCTATACTTGTCATAAACTCCTTAGGACCCTTCTCTACAACCTCAGGGTTAATCCTACTTTTCCCACCACTTGCTTGGCATGCCAATTTAATAGCATTATATCTTCCTTGATTCTATTAATTGTGCTATAGGTACAAGCCTCTTGTGTTGCATACGAGCAAGTGTCAAAATATTTGGTTCACGAAGTAGTTATGGTCCAGCTACATGAGAACATCATTAGAAATGGAATGAACATTCCTCAATAACTATGGAATTTCTAGGCCTATAATATTGTTGCCTATTGTTGTAACCTTATTTTCTGTTTAACAATGCTCATAAGTAAAACCCATAACTCAATGATAAGTTATTCTACAACATCAGTGATGAAGCTTCTTCATAATTAGGATAGGCATTTTTGTGATGTGCACAATAGTCACTAACACTTTCCAGAAACAAAGTCACTATCAACCCTTGAAACCTCAACAGGCTTCATAGCCCCACCTATAATAAAGCCCTCTACAAGCCAATCTTCACATGTACAAAGTAGAGCAATGACCTTCAAGCTAATGTGGGGCAACTTTTATTATTAACAAATGCAATAATTTAGTTTACACAATCCATAAATCATTTCTCAACAAACTAATCACTACCACAACACATGGATTGTTGCAACTTTGAAAAGAGCATAGCATCTTACATTTATGTTGTGGGGAGTTGCATTTGCGTTGGCATCCAAGATATTCAAGTTCAAGAGAACATAACTTGCTACAATTCGATGACCCTTAAAACAAGTCATGGGTTTGTCCACAATGTATAATTCTTTCTCTTAACAATTGTGACAACCTTCATAACTAGCCAAATCCTTACACAGACTTAAGGTCTCAGCTTCATCCTGCTCTTCCCATTCTCTATGGGCTCTGTACATGAATAACTACTCATGCAAGAATGGCCATCATCACGATGTTTATCAAGCACACACCTCCAAAAGCACTATGAACCTTTGCATCCACAACTAGAGAGACCTTGTTTTAACTTTCCAAGAATCACATCTACCTCTAACATTATACATTCCTTTTCTAGCTCACAAAAATGGGTCCCCAAGTGCTATCAATCAATCAAGATAAGCAATATGTTGTTGTACTAGAAGCAATAATGAAGTAAACATGTTCCCATTGATAATGAATAAATCATGTAGTAGAGGTCTATTCATGTTAAATTCATGTGTAGATGCTTGGATATCTAGGATAAAATATATAATGAAGCATATATGAAATATATAAATATCTTTATAACAATGACTATGTTATATATCTCAAAGGCCCTCTGAAGAGAAACTTTAGTAGAATCATATGGAAGACCATCAACATATACTAAGTTTTCATCATTGACTATCATCTTCTTGCACTTTGAGTACTTTACAACTAGAACATGTTCACTTTAGACTTTAAAGAGATGAATAACATATAGTTATAAAATCAACTTTTTGGATGTTTCTCTCATGTTTCCTCTGGGTGCTTGATCCACCTAACATGAAATTAAAAATCCTTGTGTGGAGAATCGAGAGCCCTTACATCATCCCATTTAACATTTGAGATGGTAGAAAATCCTTCCCTTTGAGTTGACAAATACACTTTTTGTTGTGGCTTCTTCAAAATTTGCCATTGTAATACTAACATTATTCATTTCTTCTTGTGTTCATGCCCCTTTTCACCATGCACATTTAGTAACCTCAATATCCTCACATTTTACCAAATTGTAAGGATCCCTACTTGCTATTATTCTCCTTATTGCAATTAAGGCCGCTTCCCTAGTTAATGTTATAAGTGACTTGTTCACTTAGGGACAAAATACATGCTTAACAACCCATCCAACTTTAGCTATCTTGTGTAATAAAGGGAAATTTTCAGTTCTTCCAAATATTCTACTCACCTCAAAAGTTGGCCATTACATTACATTGATAAGTTGTTTAATTTTGAAGTCAATGTAGCCTGCATATAGTATACTTGAAACACACCCATAATAATGTATGTTGCGACTACCTTTTTATGTAGATACATCAGCAAAGTTGCAACTATGGCTTCCATAGGAAACCATGCCCAGATTCTTTAGTTAGGAAGTAGCTATCTTCATTCTTCGTGGATTGTAAAACATATCCCATTATCTGTTCTCTTCAATAGTATGTAGAGTTGAAATACTACCATATAATCTCTAATCTTCCCTCTTTATGAATGTAATCATCATATCCATCAAATCCTTCTTAGCAGCATTACATGCATCTCATTACCTTTTTTTATTATTTATCTTTGTCTGAAGATATAAAAAGACTCTTCAAAAATAGGGGTAAATAGTTGTTGATGTTGCACAACCAAGTATATAAGAGCTACAGTTGTGTCTCTTGTGAGATGCATGGTCTCCATGAGACGTATTCATATGAGCAACATTCATCCCCATGTTTCATAATATAGATGTTTTCCTTTGAATAGTCACTCAAACTTTATCAAATAAAAATTGCATGCAACTCCATACAAATATGGCCTTGATAAAACATGTAAACTGATATGTGGGTGCTTGAGAGTTACTTGGTGAACCTATCGAATTGAGACAAAAATCATGAAAGGTTTGCAACATCATGGAGTTGATAGATCTTTTAAAAATCCAACCTCCATGTATCATTCCAAGTTTCTCTCCTCCAAACTGCAATGTGGGTGAAAACTTAGAACTTCATGCTTGAAACTCCTCAACCTCCTTCCCTCTTCCATGGCTTGTAATGTGCCCCTACATCTTTCTAATGCATTCATGTTTCCCTGGACTCTTTCAACACCATTTACTTGAAACCCTAATGCTTCTCCATGACACATGGATAAAGTAAAAATTGAAACCGTCCTCTTCTAAGCACTAAAAAGAATTGATCAAAAATTTTGCTTTCCCATTTTGCTTACCCTTTTCATTTGCGAGCCTTCACGTTGTAATTTTTTTACCTTTTATTTATAAAAAACTCTAGAAATTCAACAATATCTTCAATAAAAAGGCTCTAAAACAAAAAATCTCAACAATAATATAATTTATCATATAATATATTAATATTATATATTAATGTGCATAATATTAATATTTATATTAATATATTATATATAATATTATAATATTTGTATTAATATATTATATATAATATAATATTATTTATATTAATAAATTATATATATATTAATTTTAATATATAAAGCAAAATATATATATTTACACAGAACAAAATGGGTACTTGCGTTAATAACGGATATATGTTATGTACACATAATGAATATCCATTATGGGGAGCTCAAAACACATTGGGCATGTCTCCAAAAATATAGAGAAGTTGTGTTGCACAAAACGTATATCTATTTTTCAATAAAATGGGTATCCATTATATAAAACTTAAAAAATATATTATATATTAAATATAATATTATGTATTATGTATTATATGATATGTTGTATATACATTACATATTATTATTATTTTGAAATATATATTATATATTATATTTATATTAATATATATTATATATTGTATTATTATTAAAAAATATAGACAGAGAAATGGAGATAGGGAGAGAGAGGTAGAGAGAGTTAGGGAGGAAGGGAGGGGTAGGTGGAGAGAGGTGTGGTAGGAGAGGTAGGGTGGGAGGAATAGAGTGAGGGAGAGAAAGACAAAAGGAGGGAGATAGGGACTGATAAGGTGGGAGGGAGAGAGGGGGAAGGAGGGAGATAGTGATTGGTAGGGTGGGAGGGACAGAGGGAGGGACAAAAAGAGGGAAGGAGGGAGATAGGGATTTGTAGGGTGGGAGTATTAGGACAGGAGGAGAGAGGATTCAGGGCAGTGGAGGGGAGAGGGAAGAGGGAGATAGGGTAGTGGTAGGGTGGGAGTAATAGAGAGAGAAGGAACAGATTTTAAAACCTATCCTCCTATCCTCCCTCTTTCACTCTTTTTTCCTCCCTCCTCCCACCCCTACCAACCTTTACCTCCTTCCCTTTCTCTCCTCCCACCCTACCAATCCCTATTTCCCTCATTCCCTCTTTCTCTCTCTCCCTCTCTCCCTCACACACACACTTGACCCTCTCCTCCTACCCCCTCCCCATCTCTCTATCTATACATACCTCCCCCCTCTTTCTCTTATTATCCCTATCCTCTCTCTTTCCTCCACCCACACTTTTCTCCTCCTTCCTCTCTCACCTCCCATCCTACCCCATATCTCCTCCTCCACCCCACCAACCCTAGGAGTGGTGAGAGGGAGGAACAGGAGAGAGAGGAGATAGAGATTAGTAGGGTGGGAGGAAGAGAGAGAGAAATAAGGAGATAGTGACAGGTAGGGTGAGGGAGAGAGAGAGAGAGGAGAGAGAGGAGATAAGGATTGGTAGGGTGGGAGGGAGAGAGAGAGAGAGGGGGGATAGGGATTGGTAGGGTGGGAGGGGGAAGGAGAGAGGAGATAGGGATTGGTAGGGTGGGAGAGAGAGAGATATTGGTAAGGTGGGAGGGTGAGAGAGGGAAGGATGGAGATAGGGAGTGGTAGGGTGGGATTAATAGAGAGAGGAGATAGGGATTGGTAAGGTGTGAAGGTGAGAGAGGGAAGGAGGGAGATAGGGAGTGGTTGGGTTGGCAGGATAGAGGGAGGGATAGAAAGAGGGAAGGATGGAGATATGGATTCTAGTAAGGTGGGAGGGAGAGAGGGAGAGAGAGGGAGAGAGAAGGATATAGGTATTAGTAGGGTGGGAGGGAGAGAGAGGAGAGAGGAAGAGAGGGATGGGTACCTATCTCTTTCTCTCCCTCCACATATCCCTCCCTTTCTCTCTCTCCCACCCTACCAATCCCTATCTCCTTCTCTCTCTATTCCTCCCACCCTACCACTCCCTATCTCCCTCCTTCCCTCTATTAGAACTATAAAATTTTGAATATTTCACAGTCAATTGCATTCATGGGTTTCTGAAATAAGTCCTCATCATAAGCATAAAATTCCTTCCTCATGGTGTCTTGCTTATATTTTGTCATATGATCCATAAGAATTCATCTAGTCCTTGATATTTCATTGTATTACCCATATCAGCAAGACAGGGTGAAGGTCTCCCTGACCTATATTTTTCACTAATGTGTACATGTTGCAGATTATCGCGAGACACATCTATTGTTTCGATGATAGAAAAGTCATATCGGCAAGAGAATTGTTATCGGTGTGAGTCATAACAAACTCATGTATGTTTCACCAACTAACGCATGGAGTGATGTATCTGCTAAACAAAGGGTTATCAGAATGATGTCTTATTGAAAGTGTTGGGTCTTGCCGATAAAGCACAAAAGGATTCCATCAGAAGGCTATCGGGAGGAAGCTGCATAGTCTTGCCGACTCAAATGTCACACCAATAAAGATCTGCATCAGCAAGAGAAAGGGTCATCGGCATGAGTTTCACCAAAATTTGAAAGTTACACCGATAGAGTACTTCAGGGAGAGTCTCACCGAATAGAGTAATCTAGAGGAACGGATTCGGCGAGACATTTGGCATCGATATGAGTCTTTTCAAAGATTCATAGTCTTGTCGATGGAATTTATTTCATCAGTAAGATTAATTTCATTGGTGGGAAACTTGAAGGTCACGCCAAAATGTGGTTTCATCAGTGAAAAGGTGGTTACATCTCAGCAACCAAAAAATTACCATTGGGTGCATCTCGGTAAGACACAGTGTGATCTATGAGATGTCTCCCTGACTCAGAATTTTCACAACGACATAAAACTAAAGTGATACCTATCGGCGAGACTTGAAGGTTTCGGGGAGACTACAGGATGTTTCGGCAAAAGATCTAATGAACATTGCAAAGGGATATCGCCCCAGATTTGAAATTTTCTCACCGATAAGACACTTGATGCGATAGTGCAAGTTTCAAATAACTCTTCATTCGTGCTTTAGTTGACACATTAATGGCACGATGGGATATAACAAGGAAAGTTTAATCAAATGCATTAGAGTCAAACTGATAGCAAAAGAGCCAACAAAGTGAATGGAACCAGGGCATTCTTTCATTCTGAAATCTTCAAGTAACTACAGTAAGTTTTCATGTCTTAATTCCTCTGGTTTTAATTACAATCATTTTGAGGAAATGGAGTCCCCTAGCTCTAGAAAAGTTAAAAGTAGAAAACATGGTGAAAGTAGTCATCCAAAAGGAAAGAAATAGAAAACTGAGATAGAACATGAGGGAACAAAATGAAGATTAAACCAAGACCTCATTGACCAATTGCTTAGCTCTGGGCCAAAAGCTAGAAGATCTGCACAACTTAGGGAAGAACTAGAAAAACTAGATGACAAGTACAAGTTTGTTGGAGACGTCTGGACTACCATAAGGGGGTACGAATTATTTAATTTTCATTATCGTTGGAGAAGCCATTTTGAACCAGTATGCAATCCATGGAAACTCAACCTAGGAAAACTGGTGTGCCCTAATGTATTTGTAAATGTTGAATTAGTAAAATTGTTGGCTGATCACTATGACCCGAAGCACAAAGCTATATGTGACCAGTCTGGAAAACCACAGATACATTTGTCAAAGGAGGCAATAGGTGAGGTTTTCAAATTGGAGGGGTTCTACAATGAGAAGATCATACATGAGGAGTTGGAGAAGGAATTCTCGAGAATGGATACAATCTATAAGGGTTGGACGTTGCCAATTCACAGAGTTAAACAAGGCAGCTAGCCAAATCCTCTGTAGGATAGTGAGGGGCCCCCTTATCATGTAAACTTGTTTGAACCCTATATGAAATACACTTATTTTTCAGTGTGTCAGGTATTGGGAGTGGATGCCCCGGAATATATGTCAATTGTGCCCATGATTATCACAACAAATATTCAGTATCATAATTCTTGGCCATTTGACTATGCCTCATACATTTCTAAGGGGCTTGATTCTGGACTGATGGCTATAAAAAGTGGATCATCTACTTTTTATCTCAGGCATTATTCATTGTTGATGCATCTGGTACTCTATTTTGGGCAGGAGTTAGGAGTATGGCCTCCAGAAATGAGAATTTCTCAAATTGGTAAAGATGGTGAAGCATTACCTGTTCGATTGTGGACTACTATTTGGGATAGCAGGTTTGCTAATGCTAGTTTTATTCATTTTGAGGAATATTTTGAGAAAACATTGTACAGATTGTATAATTATCCTTGTAATTATTCATTATCTGATGAGATAAAGAGATTTCTTCAGCCAAAAATTTCAATGGGCCAATTGATCATAATTGGGGAGACTGGTATTGTTTGGAGGGAGCTACCATGATCAGAGTTTATGGGTTTGAAGATGCCCCTTTCATTCTGCCAAAGAAAGTTCCAAACAGAGTTGCATATTTGGAGATTGTTAGACAGATGGATTACTGCAGTGTTATGAATTTCAGCTCTTTCGGGAAGCAGGCCTTTATGCCTAGTACATTGTGCTTTGGTGATTTCACTGTGTTGGCTAAGGGAGGATACAATTTGATCCTTGATAAATTATTGCATTATAACATGAAGGACCACTCAGGAAAAACTTTGATCCAGAGGGATATATTAATTCTGCTAAAATGAAGATAAACTTTGGAGGGTATCAACATGTACCCTATCCCTTTGATGATATGATCCAGAATTTGGATGAAGATGAAGTAGAGATAGTGGTTGAAAGGTATAATCAAGGATTTCAGGATGTTGAGTTGTTATCTTTTGGAGAAGAGGAGACACCTAAAGATAATGAGCCACAAGGCAAACCAAAGAAGGTTTCCAGGTTGAGAACTCAGCAGTATGTTTGCCTAATCAGAGAATTGAGTGTTGAAGAAAGTGGAGAGGCAGATGTAAGGAATATTGAGTATAGATCATTTTTTTCAAATGACGAGTTCATATTCCCCTGAGTTCAAAGCATTTATGTACAAACAAAAAGGGAAAGAAATAAGGGATAAAGTTGATGATGTTACTATAGGGAATGAAGAGTAATTGTTGAATGAGTTGAGGAAATGTGTAGATGAAGAAATGATAGGTATGACCCTTGAAAAGGGGAGGAAAATGTTGCAAAATGCTGGTGTCATGATCTTTCCCGAGCTAGATCTCAATGCTGCCCTTGTCTTTGATAGTTTCTTAAGGGACATCAATGCTACGCACAAGCTTGACAAAGAAAAGGTAACAGAAGTGTATGCTGGGTCCAAGTACAATATAGATGAAGGATCATTGATGATCTGGGCCTTATACCCACCCCATAGGAAGTCAGTAGTCATTGACACTGAAAAGGCTTTTCGACATGTCATGAATTTGAAGGTTGGGGAAGTTGATCATGTAGCTACTGTAGAAATTGGAGTTAATATTGCAAAATTGAACAAAGCCCAAATTCAAATGTTAATAAAAGAGAAGGAGATGTACAAAGCAAATAACGAAAGAATGTTGAGATAAAATGACAGATTAAAATATTTGGTAGGCATTTCAATGAGGCCAACCAAGATGCTTACTCAAGGAGAAAGCTCTCAGTCGAAAGATCATTGGGAAGGATCAAGTGCTTATTCCCAGGGAAAGCATTATGCAATTGTAGCAATAATCAAGAAAAGGCAGGATAATTTAACTCCTTAGTTGAATAAACTTTGGGGCAAACATTCACATACCCTTGCTGCATTAAAGGAGCATAAAAGGATGGATGGATGGATTATGGAGAAGTTTAATGAAATAGACCAAAAAAGATGCTTCTAACAGTGCAACAATTGAAGCTGCAAATCATATTATAAATCGACATCGAAACTTCTATGATGAACTACAAGGAGATGAGCAAGGGTTGATAAACGCTGCCAAGAAAACAGTGATTACATTCTCCGATGACAAAGGGGAACTAAAAGAAGCTACCAGATGGAAAAATGAGAGTGAGTCATTACTAAATGAAGTCATGAGGATAGCTTCTGCGGAGAATACAACGTTAGAAGAAGTGAGCGAACAAAATGAGAAGATGATGAAGATGGAAATCAAGATCCAGAACGCAATTGGAGATGCGGACACATACAAGTGTTAGGATTATTTGGATCATCTTGCTAAAACTCACTTGTAGCTAAATAGAGCTTAATTATCCTCTAATATTTTTGTTATGTAAACATATGACATTTTCGATTTCTGAAGGGATGTGTCCTTTCGTGTACTTGATGTATAAATATCTATTTCGAAAACGAAATAGAACATAAGTAGAATAGGATAGAAGATAGATAGCAGAATATAGTAGAACACCATGTTTCAAAAATTTGAGACTATGATGCATGTTTTGAAATTATGGAGATATCAATGAGAATGATTTAATATGCTGGAGTATTTCTGGTGTCAATTTCTTTGTTGTGCCCATTGAAAGTATTATTCAAGATGTCTCCAAGATTGATGTTGTCTGGTTATTTAAATTGACATAACAAGTTTATGTTTGGTTTATCAATACACATTTGCTATATCTGTGTGATTGGTTGATCGATTCTTTCAAGGAAGGATTAAATCCTTTTAATTAATCACAATAATCAGGGAAATTCATCTGGATCAGTAAGAACTTAATAATCACAGTCTTGCATGTTTAGACAAGTTATAAACAAAACATATGCCAAACAATTTGAATGTCCTCCAGAAAGAAGTCACCCATTTAATATTTCATTTGACTTTGCATACCCAATAAGGCACTTGTCTCTGCTTTCTTTCATTATTTAGTTTCATTCATATTTTTTACATCTGTTAACTGAACATATTAGGATTTAGTCTTGAATATTGCTATACAATTTATACCAAATTTAGCTCTATTTGTCCACCTCCATCTACCATTGTAGGAAAAGCATTTCAAGGAAATAAGCATAAAGCCAAGTCTTCTCCACTCATATAGGTTCACCCGCCTAGGTTCAACAACACTTGAAGAGTAGAAGGTTTCAACCTTGTCTATTACCCTAAAACGTATCAAGAGATTGGCAGCCTCTTGAGGTACCCTTTACCTACGTTTTTGAGAGCTAACACCCTCTTTCTCTCCCTCCACCTATCCCTCCCTCCCTCTCTCTCTCACACACACTCGACCTCTCTCCACCTACCCCTTTCTCTCTCCCTATCTCTATCTATACACACCTCTCCTACCCTCTTTCTCTCATCCACCTATCCCTCCCTCTCTCCCTCCCACCCTACCAATCCCCATCTCCTCTCTCTCTCCCTCCCACCTTACCAATCCATATATTTCTATCTCTCTCTCTCTCTCTCTCTCTCTCCTTCCCACCCTACCAATACCTATCTCCTTTCTCTCTATTCCTCCCACCCTACCAATCCATATCTCCCTCATTCCCTCTCTCACCCTACCACCTTACAAATCCCTATCTCCTTCTATCTCTATATTCCTCCCACCCTACTAATCCTTATCTCCTCTATTTCCCTCCCACCCTACCAATCCTTATCTCCTCTATCTCCCCCAACCCTGCCAATCCTTCTCCTTATCTCTCTCTCCCTCCTTCCTTCTCTCACCCTCCCACCTTACCAATCTCTATCTACCTCCTTCCATCTTTCCCTCCCTCCCTCTATTCCTCACACCCTACCTCTCTCCACCTACCCCTCCCTTCCTCCCTAACTCTCTATACCTCTCTCTCTCCCTATCTCCATTTCTCTACCTAGATTTTTTAATAATAATGCAGTATATAATATATATTAAGATACAATTATATATGTATAATATATAATATATAATATATATAATAATAATATCTAATGTATACAATATATCATATAATACATAATATATAATATATAAGTTAAAATGTATAATATATTTTTTAGTTTCATATAATGAATATTTGTTTTATTGAAAAATGGATACTATTATTGACAACACAGGTACCCGTTTTTTCTGTGTATATATATTAAAATTGATATATTAATATATATAAATAATATATTAATATATAAAAATAATATAATATTGTATATATTATATATAATATATTAATAATATTTATTATATAAATATTATTATTGTTATCTCTTAAAGTTGCACCCTAGCTAAGCTGCAGGACTTAGCACTCTAGAGAAACATTGAATCACTCCTAGGTTGTGGGTTACCTAAAACTTGGAGTGAACCTCTAGATAAGGCTAGCTCCTAGTTGATTGTCACCTAAAACTAATCTACTCTATTGGTTGACAAGGAAAACGGAAGAGAAATATGCATAATTGAGAAACTGAAAATGAACAAAAATACTAAAGAGGTGATACACCAAACCGAACTTGGACATAAACTCAGATAATCAACACTTGCTTAAAATGACTAAAAATAAACTTGCACATATTATTCTTGTATGTCTTTGCATAAGTATTTCATAACGAGGTCCTAATGCTCAGACTTCTAGAAGGAACATAACGTCATAGCTATAAGCCATTCACAAAACTTGACATAGATTATAACCTGCATAAATAAACTCTTGCATAAAGGTGTTGAACATGAGACAAAGCTATAAGGAAATAATACCTCACAAATAACTTGATCAAATCATTTGAATGCACACAATGAAGCAAGGAAAGAGAAGGAAAAACTCCAAAATCATTGATATTCAAGGTCTCCTTTGTTATTCATGTCCAAAACATGAGTTACATAAATATGTCAAAACTGTCAAAGGACTAAAAAAATTACTAAGTCCAAAATTGCATATTCCAGAACTAACTCCAAATGAGTCAACAAACTAACTATATCCATCAACTCCCTCCAAAAACCCACCCAAAGATGTTCTAGAAATAGAGTTGGGTTAGACGCCCCCAAAAAGCCTAAAATATAGTAACTAGATTTTCTTGAAATGAGCTCACAAAGGTGGAAAAAGTCATAGTTGACCAAGTCAAACATAAAAGCATAAGAAAATAATGCCTAAATCTTCTCCAAGTGCTCCAAAAGTAAATAAAGGCTCCCTATATGCTTTCCTTATGTTTGCAAAATTCTCTCAACTCCCCTATATGCTTGCCTTAAAGCATAAAGCCCAAAACAACCCATACGTGATTAGCAAGGCATGACTCCTTCATTTTTGTATTTAAAAGAGTAATTTAATTAAGTGTTTTATAACAACACTTAATCCAAATGCTTTGCATATATAAATCAATGAAAAAATAATAAGGGCTGACCAATGTGAGAAAATAAGAAGCAAAAGACTAAGTCTTAAAGACTCCTAAATTCATGGCGTGGTGTAAACACAAGACATAAGACTCAAGGTCTTAGCCCACAATTATGCATTAGTCACATGATGTATATATTTTAAAAGATAGATAAAAATTTCTAAACTCCCATCAACATATTAGGGTAAAAACCCTAAGTGACAAAACAATGCAAAATATACAAAGGCATTTCATTCGTAACTTTGAACATCTGGATTCTTCCTTCCTATTGCCAACATAGGGTTTGAGGAAGCTCTACAATTGTTTCTAAAGGCTTCATTTGCTCGAATCTTCACCATTCTTCTATTGTTTCTAGAATTTCATGAAATATTTTGTAGGAAAGAACAAGGTAAGCCTTTCTTTGATACAAATCTAAGCCTGACCTTCACTTTTAAAGCATTTCAAGCTTATTGGCCATAGACACTATGGTTTTATTACTCATTTCTTGTGCTTTACTCGAGCATTTATGTGTATTTCACTTTACATTTGCAAATAAAAGAAACTTTGTATAAAATAGTCGTAGCTATGCATCTCTTTACAGGTTTCTAGGGTTTTGAAAAAGTGTATAGGTCATGGCTCTATCTTTGGCATGTTGTTTTCAAAAGCTTTTCTAACAAGCATTTTGGAGGGTTTATATCTCTCTCTTATGGGCCATAATTTCATTGTTCTTTGCATAAGACTTGAGGTTTTGAGAAAAAATCTCACAGGCTGTGGCATCTTACCCCTCATTTTCCTTTTGAAAGTTTATCAAAAGCTCGAAAATCACTCTTCTTTTGCATTTTGGGACTTTTTCAAGCATTCACCCCAGGTCACAGGTTTCTCCATCAACTAAATATTTACTTTGCATTTCACTTTTCTGAAAGTTTTCATATTGTTAATAAGGCTATATTTTCTCTCTGTATTTTATATAAAAGCAAACCCCAAATGGGTTTTTGTGTTTTGAGAAGAAAAAATATTTTTTAGGTTACGACCATGAGAGCACAAGTAATTTTTTTCCTTCTACTTCATAAGGTTCACTTTGCTTCAAATCTAGGTATGCAAAGCCTGTACCTAATTTTAGGTCTACATTATAGAACTGAAAATTTAATTTTAGAAAATCTATGTATTTTATGCACAAGAAATCTTTGTATTTAATTTGCTTTTGGGTACCCTCCATCTAGATATTTATTTTCTCCTCGCAAGCTTTTGGTTTCACCATTCTATGTAAATAAAATGGCATCCCTACATTTCAATGGCCACGTCCATATGTATATTTGTAGAAAACACCACCTCATTTCATTAAATTCCATTATGGGTATCATTACTTGCTCTATAACTTGATTCTTCTATAGCATACCGTCATCTTCGTGAATATGGTTGTCAAGCATGACAAAACTACTCTTATCATTGTGGATGCTTGCATTATCAATCAACTGTGATTGTTATTGTTGTATTCCAATCATTGTGATTGTGCTTTCTACCTTGCACTATGAATTTACTACCTTACTGTGATAGCATTCTAATCACTACTTTGCTTGTGACTATTGCACTATCATTTACTATGTACTCACTATGATAGTTATGTCTTGGCTCTATTTGCTAAAGCTTTCTCTCTTCTATCCATTACCACTGGCCTTTGTAAGCTATCATGCCACTTTGATAGTGCACCATTAAAAGGATCAAACTACCTTTTGGATACCATGAACTTTGACAAGCTATCTCTACTACTTGTTCATTGTCACTTGTGATGACTATGAATCTTGACTAAGCATGGTTTGCTTATGGGCCTATCATTTTGTATCAAACTTTGAGCATTGTTTGCTTCATTAAAGAGCATTGTTGTTTTGGAAAACATGTTGGCTTGGTAACTTTGTACATGTATTTCATTTCACTTATCATTTATAGTTGTTCCCCTTAATAACTCATACAAGTCTCTAACAACAAGTGATGAATCTTGCTATCTCATGACATGATGTATATTAGAAACACATGCTCATACTATACTTTGTAAACTGTTTTAATACAATGATATTATATGCATCCTTTCATGCTTACTTAAACACAATATATGTTATTTTTGACTGTGACTAAAAGATCAATCACTATTAGGAGCAATGTATGCTTTGCTTAAGTAAGCAAAAGGAAAAAAATTACTTCCCATGTTTCAATAAAACACAAAAATGCAGCATGCTAGGCTCAATCCTTGTGGGAGCCACATTTTAATCCACATGCTATAATCAAATGAAACAAAAAAACATAATTTTTCCTATACCTACACAATTAGCAAACATATTAGAAAAACCATGTATATAATATATGTGTTTGATAACCCTCCTATTTTCTTGGACATCTATGATATGCTAGCTATTTTAGTGCACATGAGGATCAGATTATATGTTTATAGATATATGCATATGTATTGACCGGTGACCCTTCATTGCTCTAACAACACTCTCTCTCTCTCAGATGCAGGAAATTATGAGCAACAAGGGAGCAACAGCTAGATGCAAGACAAGTGGGGAGACTAAAGATGATTCAAGGCAACTCAACTAGGACTTGTCATTTAGGCAATGATGGGTCACCTTTCTCTATATGTGCATTTATTTTTCCTTGTATCTATAAATGTATAATGTTTTCTTTCATTTGCACTAAAAGAGTTAGTCTCATGACTTGTGTAAGACATTATCCATTTACATTATCAATAAAGATTACTTTCCTTGAAAAGAATGTGCAATCTTTCCTATATCATATGCATCTGCATAAATGTAATCTAGTAATCTAATCTTCTAATTTTGTTTATGCGCATGAATGTAATGTAGCAAAAATAAAAATGTACCTTACTCTTCATTTGAAAATCACAAAAGCTCTACTTGATTGAGCTATTAGTGAAATTAGGTAACATTTATAATTATAAAATTAATATATAATATTATAATAAATACAATATTAATATATTATATGAATAAATTGTATTATATTATTTATATTAATATAACAAGCTTCAAAAAATGGATATCCATTTTGTACACCATCTTTCCCATACCTTGTGTGAACGGCTATGAAAACAATGAATATCCATTTTGTTTGAGTGGAGAAAATAGATAAAAGTTAGTTTTGTCCATTCCAAGAGTCCCCACATTCTCTGCTTTGTCAAAAATATTATGATTTATGTGCATTATAGACAAAAATTCTCTTTTGGAGCACTCCTTTTCACAAAAAAATTATTATTCCAATCATTTGGTACTTCTTTGGGTTGGGATAATGGAAAGCAAAAGTCATTGTAAAGCGAAAAGGAAGAGGAATTGTCAAGTGGAGGCAATTGAGGCAAGTAGAGAGAAAGATAGAGAAAAGAAAAGGTTTGAAAGAAGAGGTATGTTGAATTCTCTTCAAGAAGAGGCTCCTCTTTACCTTTAACTGAAATTTAAAGTGAGCATGATATTGAATTTGAAAGTATTAAATAAGAAATTAAAATCAAAATTTTACAACATGAAAATGAGGTGCAAAATGTTGAACATGAAATTATAAATGTTGAACATGAAATTGTAAATGTTGAGCATGAAAATGAAATTGAAAATGTTGAACACTCAATTGAAATTGAAAGTTATGAACATGAAATTGAGAAAGAAAAATTTCAACATGAATGTATAAATGTTGAGTATGAAACTGAAAATATTAATGTTGAACATGAAAGAGGTGAAAATGAAACAACTAATGTCAATGTATCTCCTAATTATGCAAGAAGAGAGGATATTTGCAAAGAAGAAAATAAAATCCTAAATCTATCTATTTGTAATGAATCCAATGAAAATGCACAACATTCAAGAACCCAAAAATGGTTACTTGAAATATATTGGAACATAATAGATAATCTTGATGGAAAAAGGTCATCACAAATGGTTTGGTTGTGAGCTACCCAAATGTTCAATCAATACTTTTCCAATAAGACATTAACTAAACAATGTCAATTTTTTATACAATTGCTGAAGTCTTACAAAATGAGACCATTATTAAATAAATTGAAGATTCGTGTCACCAAAAAGTTAAAAAAAAATAGTATTATTGTAAAAAAAATTTAATGCTCTAACTTCTATTGAAAAGACTAGTAAGGAAAAGATAAAAGAGTTGTTCATAGAGTGATCACAACCTCACTAGTAAGCCATCATTTGAGAAAATAATCATTAATGAGGAAAACTTGTATTGATTTAAATCTAAATTGTAAAACATTGCCTAGAGCATCCTCAAGAACAGGAAGACTCAATACTCCTCTTCAAAATGAAACATGGGCTTTTAGTGGGAGGATTCTATTGGAGTACATGAGACACTAAGAAGGGGGGGGGGGGCGCGGGTGAATCAATGTCTAGAAAAATTAATTCAATTTGTTGACATTTAAAAAACCCTTTTTAAACCCTTTGAGAACAATATGAATTATGTTTCAAGATCTAACATGTGTACCAATCTGAATTATTGATTCTTAATTACATAAATGTAAGTGTAGAAATGTATAACTATGAAACAATAAGGTCGCAAATGAAACCAAATAAATAACCATAACACAGTGAATTTCATGTGTGGAAAACCCTCTTGGGGTAGAAAAACCACTTGTAAAATCACCTCACTAGCTTAATGAACCTCACTGGTTACAAAATGCCTCACTAGCAAAAATGGCCTCACTGACCAAAGAACCTCACTGGTTACAAGAATGCCTCACTGGAAAAACTAGCCTCACTAACCAAAGAACCTCATTGATTACAAGCATGCCTCACTAGCAAAAATGGCCTCACTGACCAAAGAACCTCATTGGTTACAAGAATGCCTCACTGGCAATGATCATTCTGTCTCACTGACTTGATCATTTTAACTTCATTATACATTTTTGAATAGAGAATAATTCAACTATAGAGGATCATTTTGTTTCTCTACAAATCATATTTTACCTCCAATCTAATACACTTAATATCTTAAAGATTCATTTTTCTAAAACCTTTAAAATAAAAAATATATTAGTGATACAATTTGTTTTGCCTCATTTTTGCAAAACTTCAATTACAAAAAAATAGATTGAACTTTTAGTATCATAAGCCTTCTGTAAAACCTACGAACACACAACAATGTAAAGACACTGTTTAAATATCCAATGTAGATGTCATCTAATGCTTCCACTTGTTCAAGCTTATAACCATCAAGAAAACCATATTCAAACTATATCAAACTACCTCATGTCGAGTCACCAATGTGGCACCACCTTCTAACTATCTTTTAACACATTCATGATCAATACAATGTATGCAAATTTCATAAAATAATCTAGTCGAATATACAAGCTAAACTCGAAGTAAAACCACTTCCAAAAAGACCGTGAGAAACAAAACAAATGAAACTGAGTTACTGAATTGCTTGCCATGGTAAACCTTAACTATCTGTAGAATGCCAAAACCATTGTCTTGAAGATGAAGCCACTAAACCATCTTCTCAATCAAAACCTTCAGCCTTATGAAAACCCTAACTCAACCCCAACATAATGATTTTGAGTTTTGTCAAGAATGAAAGTAAATTAGGGCACAATTATTGTTACAGTGTTACAAATAAAACATTATCATTATGTCCCCAATAATCACTATGTCAGTCATGATTTTCCCAAATGATATAAATCTCATAATTCTCAATGTAGTCGGTGTTGACTACCATGTGAAACAAACAAATACACTACCATGTCGGCCTTGTTGAACATATAAACCTTTGTCTATGCATAAAATCTAAATGAATTTAGACTTGTCAACCATAATCATCACCTCTAGTAGCTTGAGAACTTTGCACTAATCTTTATACCTTGTAAACAATGTGATGAATCAAAGTATTGCACCTTATATGCCAATCACCCAAAATCATCAAAATATATTATGCCTTTGTGACCAAACAAATAGCACTAAACCTTCAATGAATGCCACAAATGTATGCCAAGGTCAAAAACATAAGACCCATGTGACGGTCTATGATAAAGCAATAAGTGTAAACTAAAACAAAACCTTGCACATTAATATGACAAGTACCAATATACCAAACCTTCACAAATAGTAATGAAGTCAATGTGACTCATGAAGATTTTTGCCTTACACATAACCTTGAAACCTTGTCATATATTTGGCATTAATGCCAAACACAAATGCCAATGGGATCAACAACTTCCACGTGTTGATAAGAAGCTAACCGATAACACAAAACCATTCTCATGTATTCGTACCTTGTTATAGCAAAAACTGTTAAGTTATCGAGACATCATGCCCAACCAAGAACAAAGGAACTATGGACAGTTAGTAGTGTTGATCGTGATGCAATACTCAATACTCTGAAGCTAAGAGATGACCCTTTATGCACACTTAAGTAGCGAAGATCATTTTTTGTATGGGACAGGTATGATATTGTTCATCTTATTTTTCATTCATGTTATTTCTATGGGTTGGACTAAAAGTACATTAAAAGTTTGCATAAAAATTAACTAATATGTAAAATATAGGATTTTTAGAGAACAAAGATATATTTTCAAGCGATTCAGATCAAAAAATCCACTGTAGATCATGTAGATCAATATATTTTTAAGGTACACATTTGATTTGAGATAATTTTCAGTTCAAGCTTTGTAGTTCATGTTGCTTATTCTCAACAATTTGTCCGTATTTATTTGCAGGTTGTTCTTTAAGCCCATTTCTAATGAGTATTCTCACATTCTCTCAATTGCTCAATTTTTGAAGGTATTATTGTTTAAATTGTAGGATGGGAGCTCTCATTCAACCTATTTTATTCATGGAGGTTTACTATTGGCCAAAATTGTTCATCTTCATTGCTTGGAGGTGATATTGTTTGTGTACACTTGCTCTAGTCCCTTATTTTTGTTAAGTTTCTCCATTGTTTTTATTAGTGTTAACAACTTTGATATTTTGGATTGTTCTCAATGTTTCATTATTATCCTTATGTTGCATCTTATTTAGCATAGCTTAACTTATTTCATTTTACTAAAAATAATAATTTCAATGGAGTTTCCTATTGCTAATTTCATTTTTTTAATGATCACACTACCAAAATGTTGGCCTCTTTCTTAGAATGAAATATAAATCCTCTCATAACTTCAAAAAATATAACTCCTAAGTAGATACTTCTAGTTATCATTTGATCTATGTACTTTTCTAAGATCGAAGGGAAAGTTGGAAATAATGCATTTTGATCTTTCTTGAATGAGCATGATAGTCATTGACAATTGACAACTACTCAAAACCACAAAAGAGTCTCTTCTCATGATTTTCCTTACACTTGACTATACATTATTGGTCATGCTTTGGCACACTCAAATGAATTAATCACTATTCTTTCCCTTTTTTATTTACCATTTATTATTTTCACTTAGCAAGACTCTTATTCATTGTTTAATGATTGTGGAATGCTTATTTAGAAAGATAACTTGCCTAAGTATTGACTGACATATTTGTCTCCCCAAAAAGAGCACCCCATAATGATCAAGTGACTTGGGAAAAAAAAAGAGGCCTTCCCTAGTATTTACCTTCCTACCTCAACATGTCCATGCTACCCATTTGTCAAAATTACTGAAAATTTAACAATTTTGCATTTTTTGCTCTCGTGACACTTTCAAGACTACTCTAGATTAGTGTACTCTAGAATCACGAGGGGACTTGGGCCCAAAAAGGAGGCCTTCCGTAGCATTTGGAATTCCCACCCTGATGTTTTGGTATAATTGGTTTCACTCCATGATGCACAAATAAAAAAAATGCTTCTTTTCATATTTGCACCGCTTTCCATTGATATTTTTTGCAAGAATGTGTTTGACATTAGAACACTGTTGATGTAAGAATTTGTAGGTAGCAACGTTATGGGAAACTTAGCTATTGGGGGACTTGTGTGTGTAGCTAAGTGACCTCTAGAGTTTTATCAAAGCCAACTCTTCATTTTTTTAATGGGGGGTGAGAAAAGGGAAAGAAGATAAACATTAAACAAACAAATCTAAGATAAGGTGATGCACCAAATCAATAATGAGATAAGTAAGCACATTGTAGAAACAAAGGCTCAGATAGTAACTAGCATATATTAAAGAGACAATTCCCAGCACTGCAAACATACAAGCATCAAACCATTTGCATAATATAACCCACACAACATAAGCTAACACAAAATAGTTGCAACATGATTTGTATTATGCTAAGCCATATAAAGATTACAAAAGCTTGAAATAGATGTTCATATATTCTCAGAAAATGCAAGCACAATCTAATGTCCTATCAAATTCTTGAACATAGAGAGGTTGAATAGGTTGGCATAGTCTGCAAGTTCAAATTTAATATTAAACACTACATAGGCTAATTCTCAGTGCTTTGAAACTTAGTATGTCTAAAAACAACCATAAAATGAAGAAAGGGCTACTTAAAAAGAGCCAACCCACCACTTGGAGGCTCCAACCAGAAAGATGCTACAACAAAGCCATAAATGATAAAGATTCTCACACGCAAGCACCAACAAAAATATGCAATGACAACATGCCAACAGGGATGGTCCGAGGAGTGATGGGCCATGTAGCAGCAAGAGGAAAGGACACATGGCAACAAAATGGAAACCGTTGCAACAACCATCAAAGAAAAGAAACAAATGCTTGAACAAATGCCACTTGGAAAGCTCCCGACAAAGGTAACTATGATGTGGGCCCCATTTGAATAGAAAGTGGGCAGAGGCGACGTGTCAAGCAGTCAGAGCCCGACAAAAAGAAAGAGAGCGTCTCAAAGAGAAGCTTCGATTGGACACCACATGGCAGCAGTCGAAAAGCTATGAGCAGTTCCAAAACCAAAGTCAGAGCCACAAAGGAAAGAAAGATCATGAAGGAAAAGAGTAGTGCATGAATAATTATTCATAGCCTAAAGACTCATAGGGACATTTCGCCTGTAGAATGAGAAACTCCAGATTATGGCATCGCAGACCAATCCAATTTCCTAGACAATCACTCACAGCTAGGAGAGGGTGGCCCGAAGAGATGCCCATACCTCGTTTGATGGTACAGAGAGAGTGCACAAGCTTTCATGTGCCATGTTTAAATCAATAATTTCCTTAAAAGGCAATCCACCTGATATCTTTGCCTCATACTCGAGCTAAAAGAAGAGCTAAGCCAGTTGATGCACCATGTTCTCAATATTGGCAGCCATCGAAGGTTAATCAAAAGAATGGAAAATAGATAAATCTAATTTTTTCTCCTCAATCCTCTCAATGATGTGTTTAATGCTTGCCACTATTTGGTCAACCAAGAAGGGAAATGGAAGCCCTTGCTGAGTTAGTCGAGAAAATTTAGCTTGCATATCATAGATAATCTATGTCAGCCTTGTTCTACACTCACTGACATGTTGGATGGCATCATGCATAGAAATGATAATATTCATGCTCATGGCCACCATTGTTCGGTCCTCAATCCCTACACTACTCAACACCTCATCAAAGGCGGTATACAATTTGCTTAACAATTTCCTAGCCTCTGAAACTCTACCGGAAGTCATTTCCTACACCCGTTGTATTTTTTTTACTAACCACCCCACATAAGTTGGTAGCCTGCACCATAAATTTAAGAGTGGGCTGCAAGGTAAGACATAATGACTTAACCTTATTCCAGTATGATGCATGCAGTTCCTTAGCTACTTCTAGTGGGTTCATTTGGGGTGTAGGAGACTGGGATCTCAGAAGGTCCACCTTCGTATCCTTACTAAATTTTGCTTTCAACTCTGAAATGCTCCCCTCTACGACTGAAATATGATTCTTTAGAGCAATAATTTCTTCCTCCTTACCCTTCAAGGCTAACTTAGCCAGTTTTTTTTCTTTTTTGTTTCTTGCTCCAATGCGACATTCATTTCATTTACTTCATCATTGGTACTATGTCAGAGCTGCTTCAAACCATCATTTGTTTGCCTCAATTCATCATGGAGGGCCACCTCAGATGTCTGGAATTGCTCAATTTCTTTCCACAGGGCAAGAACGACCTCCACATTAAGAGCCTGAAGTTCAATAACCTTTCCCTCAAAGGTATTTCTTTCATTATGTAGTTGATTGGTTTCAATCACCTGAGCCTTATGCTTATTTGTCCAAATCTCCACCTTTCCTTTTAGGTCTAAAATATGTTCATCTTTCTTCTTCATCTGGCGACTGAGTTTGAGGAAATCAGTTGTCACCACCCTTTGGGTTTCCTCCATTAACTCTACCTTGTCCTATGGACAAGCCTGCTACAAATCAAGCTAAACAACATTGACGAAATAATCAGTTGGTTGCATCTCTTCGAACGACCTAATGACATTGGGTGTCAAATTCACAAACATCAAC
The DNA here is from genome assembly GCA_007258455.2 of Sequoia sempervirens. NCBI lineage: Eukaryota > Viridiplantae > Streptophyta > Pinopsida > Cupressales > Cupressaceae > Sequoia > Sequoia sempervirens. The sequence goes on from VDFB02262788.1 coordinate 169,687, forward strand.
AAATTTTGATTTTCGTTGAATACAGTTTGCATATGGGGCTTCACAGGTTTGTTTACATTCTTTACCCTTCTTTTCTGAATTTGGCTACCCCAAGCACTTTTGTTAACATCCACCTACGAGAAATATTCCTAGGGTGAAATACCCAATCCACCAATGAAAGGAAATTCCCAGGGAACTTCCAATGGGAATGACAGTGTGCTTAGGGTATCAGTGGATTTTCTAGGTCTTGTGACAGTTTCTAGGGAAAAAGGTGGGATAAACTTACTGCTCAAAGATGATGAAAATATAGCAGGGGAAAAGGCCAGAGGATTAGCCACTTGATGTTGAGGCATCAAAGATACAAATTGTTGACTTAGTGGGTTAGAATGTGTTGCTATTACTTGTATCTCAGGGGCTGTAGACACAGGAGGAGGTGAATAGGGACCCCTAGGGGAAATAATGTTGACCTACCCCAGGTGACCAGTGAGTGGAATAGTTGACGCAAGTGACATGGCAGAAGCAGGTGTGGAGCGAACTAAAGACATAGAAGAGAGAGAAGAGGGGGAGAAATGTATCTAAGTTTCGTGAAGATTCGTAGCAGATATGACTACCTTTTCGTGTTGTTCTTCTCCTCCTACTACCTCCTTAATTCAAGGTCTTTTCTCTTCCATGGAATCATATAGGTCCATAATAACCCTTCGGTGGTGCCTAACAGAGCTATACCTCTTCTTCCCTGATCTAGAGGAGCTAGTTGGATCCGACAGTTGTGTATTTGAAGAGATCTCATGTTGTAATTGTTGTCCACTACCCACCTCTCCCTGAAAGGGGCCTACTTGAATCATGGAAATCTTTTGGGCTACTTCTTCTTCATGCTCCAGGGCTACACTTTCTACTTCATCGAACCTCTCAGACTCTAAAGGATTAGGAGAATCATCACTATTTGAATGCTCACAATACTAGGAATCATCAAACTGGTTGTCTGAGTCCACCTCCCGAAAGATCCCTATAGTCCTTTTTGTCTCTTGTTTATAGATCCATAAATCTTTGAAATTTTTAGGCTTTCAACCAAGCCTTGCTAGCTGGCTATAGAGGAATTGATTTATTATAGGGTTCAAGTTAGGCTTGTCCATTATATGATAAAAATTCAGCCAAGGTGGTCGACCCAAGCTAGAAGGGAGGTGCTCAAGGTCAATGTATAATTTTGCATTTCCCTCATCTACATTTCTCTGAGGATCCCAAAATGACTGAGGTTGGTGAGGGATTTTAATGCCTACTTCTACCAAGTTACCTACTAGATTATAGCACCATGTATCACAGATATCCACCAATCCAAGGTGACCTAACTTGGAAAACAACACTTCAAAACTATTCATCCTCAAGCTCTTCTTCTTGGCTAATGTTACAGAGCCAAACATGAATGGCAACATTAGATAGGAAGTCAGATGCTTCCCTCCCCAGTAATCATTTTCAATATTGCACAATTTCTTGAAAACTTCCAAGGCCAGCAGCCTATCTGAAACAAAATGTGAGAGCCAGAAAAGCTCTCAGATGAAACCTTGCATGGTTTATCACAAGATGGTACAAGACCTCTCATCCATGAAATTTGACTCTGTGTCAAGCACCTGGAGCTCTCCCCTCCTGTTTGATCCAAAGCTCGTAAACTCGGAGCTAGGAATGCGTCTGAAAATGCGTAATAATCAAAGGTTTTTTAGAGGATAGGAGTCCATGTAGAAACTAGCTTTCTAGCGCCATTTTCATCAAAAACTACTAGGGGCAGAAATTGTTGGAAATAGTCTGGGTTCTAATGTAAAATCATGTAGGCCAAGAAAGAAGAATACCTAAACTTGGAACTGGGCTTGAACCCCTTTAGCTGTCGGCACATCCTCTCTGCAATGACTTTCACAAAGTCCATCAGTAGAGCCTCTTTATTCTTTTTTAGCATGAAGCCTATGCTCATCTAGAAGCCTGAGACTTCCTTATCCATGTCCAACCCACATACTAACACCAACATAGAGAAAATAGAAGGAAAGCCTACTCTAAAAGCACCCAAACTAAGAGGAAAGCTAGGAGGGACAAAGTTATTCAATGGCTCACCCGTTTTGGCAATGAAAAATTGTTACGCTACTCTCAGCGTCCTCCAGTAATTTTGTAGCCTAGAAATATCAAAATCCTCAACACCCTCAAGAACATTCAGAGGGATGCACAACATATCTTGGAGCGCCTAGTGACTGATCGCCACTTTAAAATTACGGTTGATTATAACTCCTGAATTGGCGTTAAAAATTCTAGCATAGGCAACTACAATCTCTAGACAATAGTGCACCAAAGGGACCATCTATTGATGGAGGCCACAATTCCACAATTGGCTATGAAAAGGATCACTGATGTTTTTCATCTTTTTGCATGCAACTTCTCTTAAACTTTTGGGGTTCTGAGATAACTCTGGATCGCAGACATTATCCCAATCCTCTGAAACCAAAGCTTGGTTTTGAGGAGAAACTGTGTTTAACATTTTTTGGTCCACCAACTTAGTGAAGGGCCATGAAGGTTTAGCTGGAATGCCCGGGGTTGCATAAGAAACCTAGGCATAGATATTTATGCTAGGCACTTGCATCCTTTGTTCATCAATGTTGCTACCGACGACGACCTAAGTTGAGCTCTCTACAATTTCAGCCATTTCCCTCTATTTTAAAAAACTCTACTGCTTAGCTTTTTGAAATCCTTTCTTTGTCTCTACAAATGACTAAGGTGGTTACACGCTTTACCAACTTCGCAAAATTAATTCCTTCCACATGATGTTCCCATCTATCTTTTTGATTTTTTTAAAATATCATATTAGCAAGGGTACACGTTTTTCACATTGATTATGCCATGCACCACTAACCCTTTCATGCATGCAAAGTAGCCGCCAACTTACCAAAGGATTCCCCATATAAAGAGATGTGACCTCACATACGAAATCTCTAGTTTTCTTGGAAAAGGCATCAAAGCAGCAACACCATATCTTTCTACGAGCTTTTTGAAATTAATGATTACTTGATTGCAACATGGCACATCAACCAACGACTTCATCCTAAAATATTTGCCTTGATTTAATCAGGATGGAAATGTTCCTTATGGTGACAACTGTCCCCCTCTCTACCTTTGAACAAGGCTTTATTTGAACAAATTACAGTTGCATTTGATTATCTTCATTATTTCACACACCGCAACATAGCCTGTTAGGACTCTTTCATACCATTTGCTTCTGACGTAAACATACCTTGCTCAAAAGAGAAGCCTCTCCCCATCTATAGAAAGGCCTACTATGGCACTTTGGAAATCCATATTTGTACCTAGCATTCTTAGTGATTGGCCCTAGGATATAGTTGGTAGCTTTAGTACTTGGCGAGAGTAGCGGTAGTTATGGAAACTCCAATTAGGCTTACATGCAAGGAAACCCAAGCTGCCTTTTTAGGAAAAATTAGGTGCAGGCGACCGAAACGCATAACCAGCGTGAAGAATTTCATGTATGTGAAATCCATAAAGTGGGTTTTAGGTAGAGACTGCATAGAATATGAGGATTAGTATAGGGTAAACACCAGTATTTGTTCCCATTTTGTAGCTTCCTTGTTGGACATTGGCATTTCCAAAAGGAAGATTCTAAGGCTGACCAAGCATGTATTTCCCAAGGCTACCTAGAGGGGTTGGAGAACATCGTGAGAGCTGTTGAGATTGGCTGCGAAATCCCATCTGTTCACAACTTGTGTTGACTTGCTAAGGGAGGAGGGCCTATGTCGACTAGGCCTACTCAACATAGAACCCTTCAATGAGGTGCAGTGGTACAAGAATTTTGATAGGATGGTTTTTCCTCATCATGCACCACCTACCATTGTTGGACCTTCCAATGCCTAAAAAGACACTTAGAAGACCTCTTTTTCCTTCTTGTGTTTTAAAAATTTCTCTACAACACTCGTTAGCGATAATATATGTATTTTGGAATACGACCATGGGCCCCACTAAAACAATATGTATACCAATGTAAATATCTCCATAATTAATACAACACATATGTTTCCTATATTCTGGTTTCTTCTTCATTTCATCTCATTTTCATGCACCAATATGGCTGTTGATTTTAAAAAGCACTAAGAATGACCCAAAACTAACAAAGCAGGGAAGATATATACATATTTACAAACTTACTGCAAAAGCTGAATTAATTGAATTTTTTGAGGTGTATTCCATTAATTGGAATACCCAAGGCTTCACCCTCCATTATTTCCAACTTGAATGATTTGTGTTGTTTTCACTGTGTGATTTTGAATGGTCCTTCCTAGAGACTATCGAACTTGCCATGTTGACTGGGTTTCGCTACGCGCTCACTAAACTTGAGCACCAAGTCTCCACATTGTAGACCCTGGTCAAATGTTTTAATGCCGAACCATTTATTTACCACCTGTTGGAGGCAAGTCATTGATTCGAGAGCTTGCCTATTCTCTTGATCAGCCGGAGAAGATTCTTGTTTGTAGATTCGGCAAGGCCATTTCCTTGTGACTAATAGTTGGAAGATGTCTTTAGAAAGACTCCATATTTTAGTGCAAATTGGCTAACTTTGGAGCCAAGAAAAGCTCTAGCATTATCTGAGATAATTTTCTTTGGTGGGCCAAACCTGGCAACCAACTCCTCTAGGAAGTTCACAATTTTTGTCTTGATTGCATTTTTGAAAGGTACAACATCAATCCACCTGGTGAAATAGTCAGTTGTCGTTAGGATCCATTTATGTCCAGCTAATGAAACTAGGTTGATCATGCCAATGAATTCAAGACCCCATTGAGCAAATGGCTCTTCCACTACAATTGATTTCAATGGCATGGCAACATTTTTCCTTTTCCCAACAAAGAATTGACACTCGTTGCAAGACTTCACCAATGAATACGAGTCCTTAAATAACGTTGACCAGAAATAATCCACATGCATGACCTTGATTGCAGTAGTCTTTGCTAAAAAATTTCCTTTGATTGGGTCACTGTGATACTACTCCAATATCCTTTTTTCTTGCTCTTTTGTCACACACCTTAACAAGATGCCATTGAAGTTTCTCTTGAAAAGAACTCCTTCCAAGTGTACATAGCCATTATTCTGTAATCTATAAAAAAGCCTTTTAAATGAGGGGAGTTCAGTTGGATATCTTCCTGTTTGCATGAAATTAATTTTGTCATTCATCCAATCATCTCTGGAGCTCTCCTCATTCAGCAACATGGGTTCTGAGACTTCATCCTCAGATATTGCTTCATTATTTTCAGCCAAATATTTGCACAACCCCTTTCCTTTCATAGTCTTGACTGGCCTGATCTCGACATCATACTCCAGGATCTTGGTTATCCAGTTAGCCCACTTCTTAGTGATTTCACCTTCCATAATATACTCATGCACGCTAGGGTGCAACACGCGAACAATCACCTTGTTGCATGATATGAGGTGTCAAAACTTCTTCATCCCCTTTACAATAACAAAAGCTTGCTTCTCCACAAATTTATACTTCACCTCATAATCTTTTAGAGCGCGTGAATAGAAAACTAATGGGAAATTCTCTTTTATCCTCGTCATCCGTCTGCATCAGAATAGTAGCGATACTTGTGTTACCACCAAAGACATACATGAAGAATTATTTTGACAAATCCAAATTAACCAACACAAGAGTAGAAGAGATGACCTTTTTGATATGTTCGGAAGCTTTTTTGGCTTCCACTATCCATTTGAAAACCTGGTCTTTTTTCAACATTAATGTGATGGGCTAAACAATCTCTATGAAGTCTAGTATGAACTGGCTGATGAAGTTAACCTTTCCCAAAAAAGACTGAACTCCTTTTTGTTGATAGGCAAAGGGAGTTCTTTAATCACTTTAACCCTTTCTGGGTCGATGGAAATACCTTCCTTTGAGATGACATAGCCCAACAACTTCCCCTGTGAAACTCCAAACACACATTTCCTTAGGTTCAAAAAAATCTTGAACTCTTGGAACTTTTGGAAAACAAGCTCAAGATGATCAAAATGATCATCAATGGATTTTGAGAAAACCGTTAGTTCATCCAGATAAATAAGAATGATCTTATGTATTAAATCCCTGAAAGCAATGTCCATAGCTCGTTGGAAAGTGGCTTCGGCATTTGAGAGTCTGAAGGGCATCTTAGCATAAGCGTATGTTCCCCACTTGGTGGTAAACATTGTTTTGTGTTGGTCCTCCTCTTTCACCCAAATTTGATTATAGCTGGAGAAACCATCTAACATTGAAAACATCTCAGAGCCAACAATTGTTTGCAAAATTTCCTCCATGGAAGGCAGAGGGTAATGGTCCTTTAGGGAAGCTCTATTTAGGTCTCGAAAGTCAACGCACAATCGTATATCACCATTCTTCTTCTATACCAGCACCAAGTTAGATACCCAAGTATTGTGTTTGATCGGGAACACTCTCCGGGATTCAATCATCTTTTGTAATTCTTAAGCCATTAATGACTCGATCTTTGGATATACTGGCCTCTGCTTTTTCCACACAGGTTTTTCCCCCTCTAGTAGCTCAACGGTATGTTGGATAATCCTAGGATTATATCCCATAATATCATCATATGACCATGCTACCACATTTAGATACTTCTCACAAAAATCTTTCAACCTTTCTTTGTTCTTCTACGAGACTCCCTTTCTGACCTTAAGCTTTTTATCTTCTCTGATGCGCAAATCGGCATAATCACCTTTAGCAGCTACAAGATTTCTCTTGTCTTTTCTTGCATCATTGAAATCAAACAAATTCTTGAGAGTGACCAAACCTCTGGGAAGCTTGTTTGACCTCAATTGGACCACTTGAACTTCATAGGCCTTAGCGATCTTTGGCTGTAATTAGTCAAAAAATTCTTTGGACAACTAGAGAAATGATGTGATATGCTCATCACTATCAAACACTTGCCATTTTTTTATCATTATCTAGGACTATAGGCCGCACAATCACTCACACTAAATTTTTGTTATCAATTAACTCAGAATCTGGCTCAAATTGAGATCCGACAGTTGCCATTTGATTTGCCTTAGAGTTCTACTCTCTATGTATGACTTGGATGTTGAATGCTTTGAAGCCTTCAATCAGGTCCTAGACCCTGTGTTGTTATGATCGCATACGGACATTCTTGGTAGCCAATAGCCCTCAAACTTGATTAACCACCAATTTTGAATCTTTGAACAATTGTATTTGCTTGGAACCCATTCATTCTTCTAAACTCAAGCCATGCATAAGGCCCTCATACTCTGCTTCATTGTTCGAACATGCGAATTGGAAGCGATATGACCTTAAGGTCTTTTCTTTGGATGGGGACACCAAACATATTATGGTGCCAACTCCTACTTTGCATCTTGCTCCATCAAAGTGCAAGGTCCATAACTCTGAGGTCCCTTCACTTTCAGACCCTTTAGTCACTCTGGGCATAATCTAATCTTCCTCATGTATGAGGTATGTTCCTAGCCCAGTTGCATGATAGTTACCAAAAGGGTCTGAATCTATAAATTCATTTAAAAGAGCCTTTTCCTTCTCAGTCTAGGAACTACTCGCTTCTTCATCCTTAAGAAGTTTGACATTGGGCATCTCTTTCAAGGTAATTGAGGTATGTGTTGCCTCAAAATTGATCATGGATTCATCAGCCACATGCTCAGAATGTAAAGGTTTCACCTCTATCTTCATCTTAGCTCCATGTCTAGTTCTTAGGATCAGGTGCGACCAGTCCAAAGAGAGGTAACCTCCAACATTTTCAGTAAATTCTCGGGACAGATATATCCCAAACATAGGAGGGACATCAATAAGCATAGTATCTTGACTCACAGTAATGTTGGGGCAAGTAAACAATGTCATAGGTAATCCTTTGATTACTCTGATGGTTTCAAAATTGTTCCCATCGAATTGCATAACTCCCTTCTTAAGAGGATCATATTCAAGTCCCAAAGCTTCAGCTACTTGCTTGGGCACGACAGTGGTGTTGGCACCAAAGTCAACCAGACAATTATGCAGTATTTTTTTACCAATGATAAGTGTTAGAGAGAAAGGCTTGGTTTTAGGCTTACCCTCTTTTTTGACCTGATTTTCTATTGATTGATTTGCCAAAAATTTATCTGGGCCTAGATTGACTGGCTTATCTTTTTAGGGCTGCTCAAGCATCTTCATGCCCTCTTCTCCTGATAATGCCTTTTGTAATAGCTACTTTTGCTCCAGGATGATCAGGATATCCCATAGGGAAACATTGGAAAAAAATTTATTTAGTTGTTCCACCATGTTGAATGGCATACATGACTGATGAGCTATGGTACTTAGCTCCTTCTGCCTTGCAGCTGGTAGATTCAGTTGTGTGGCAACTGTCAGAGCAACTATAGGAGCTTTTTCTTTCAGAGGAAGTGGATTTTTGGAACCTAGAAAAGTGGCCCCAGTCTGTGGCAAAACTGATGACATAGTTGTCGATGAACTGGGCATTGGATTAGATGACCCTTTAGTTTGCAAGGACGTGAATTCTCTAGTGAGCCTTCGCTTGGAACAGGTATTGTAGTCCAACTATACTTGCAACGCCTGGGCCACCAAAATGTCATTCAGGTATGCCAACTCCTCTTCCTGCATCCAAGAAAAGAGCGCCTGGTCCAGAGCTATATCTAGCTCCTGCTCTATAGGCATCCCTTGCATTTGAGAAATGAGAAATACATTCTCCATTTGCTAAGAAGCATATGTATGACCTCTAGAATCAGGCATGATGCCTTGGCTACGTTGCTCTGCTATCTTCTGTTGTAAATTCTCTCGCGAGCAATTTTGGGGCATGTGTGCATCATTGCAAGGGAAGCACCATGGATTAATCTCCTCGGCAAGATTATTTTGTCTCGCTACTAGCTCTTTATTCGAACTAGGATAGATGGTCTACATCAGCATAGTCATGGGCACGTCTTGACTACTTTGTTGAGCTTGAGCATTACTGTGCAATCTATCCTACCATTGATTCTGCTAAAAAGGAAGTTTCCCGCCTTCGTAGTTTTGGTAAGTAGGCTTTTGGTAGGCATATTATTTCCACTTCATACTAGTTAACTCATTTGTCATGGTCTACAACTACTCCTTCATGTTGTTCATCTCAACTGCTAGGGGATTAGGCACTAGAGCCACGCTTGGCGTTGTTCTTGGGTACACATGCATAGACTGGGGGGCACAGGGGCGCTGGTTGAAGCTACCTCAGGTTCCACTGCAGTTGATTCTGGGAACAATGGCATGACAAGTCATGGCACCAAATTTATGGCTGCAATAAGATTGTTCTTCGCGATGACGGTAAGGCTATATGCATCAAGTAAGGTATTTTCGTTGAGGGCTTGCAACATCACAGAAATATCAACATTTATGGACTTCAAATAAAACACGAATGCCAGATCCAAAGGTGGTAGACTGCCGACAAGGACCTAATGCCAAGTCGAATGAAACTAAGTATTGAAATCATCCAAAGCTTCATGAGGAGCTTGCTTTATATGAGCCAACTGGTGATATAGCAAAGATTTGTCGCTATTATTTGAGAAATTCTTATAGAAAGGATTTCTGAGCTGATCCCAATTACCAATTGAATTAGCTGGAAGAGTATGATACCAATCCAATGCCTTCCCTTTGAAAGAGGCTACGAGAAATCACAAAGCCATAGTCTGGTTCATAATGACATGGACCAGAAAAACATCAGTCACATCTTGCAAGTGTTCCATTGGAGTTTTTGAATCATCCCTAGTGAATTTTGGGACAACCTTTAAAGCAGAAGTTGGGTTTGGAGCCCACACTGCGGGTGGTACAAGGGGTATCAAAGGGCTACTAGCATCCCAGACTACAAAATTTCTAGCCATCTACACAAGGGGTGGAGGGAGAGGCAGAGGTGATGTATTAGCTTGTTGACCTTTTGCCTTGATTGAAACTAGTGGTGGTACGAGCAGACCAGGGGTTTTTGCGGTTTGAGATATAGTGATGGGCCTATGGCTCATATACTCTTTTGGATTGTGAATGTTTTAGTTCATCCCACTGGATGTGCCAGAAAAAGAACTATTGATGCAAGAATTTGTAAGTAGCAGCTTTATGGGAAGCTTAGCTATTGGGGGACTTGTGCGCGTAGCTAAGTGACCTCTAGGGTTTTATCGAAGCCGACTCTTCATTTTTTTAATGGAGGGTGAGAAAAGGGAAAGAAGATAAACATTAAACAAACAAATCTAAGCTAAGGTGATGCACCGAATCAGTAATAAGATAAGTAGGCACATTGTAGAAACAAAGGCTCAAATAGTAACTAGTGTATATTAAAGAGATAATTCCCAACACTGCAAACATACGAGCATCAAACCATTTGTATAATATAACCCACATAGCATAAGCTAACACAAAAGAGTAGCAACATGATTTGTATTATGCTAAGCCATATAAAGATTACAAAATCTTGAAAAAAATGTTCATATATTCTTAGAAAATGCAAGCACAATCTAATGTCCTATCAAATGCTTGAAAACAGAGAGGCCGAATAGGTTGGCACAGTCTGCAAGTTCAGATTTAATATTAAACACTACATAGGCTAATTCTTAGAACTTTGAAACTTAGTTTGTCTAACAACAACCATAAAATGAAGAAAGGGTTGCTTAAAAAGAGCCAACCCACCACCTAGAGGCTCCAACAAAGCCACCAACAATAAAGATTCTCTTGCGGAGGCACCAACAGAAAGATGCAAGGACAGCATGCCAATAGGGATGGTCCGAGGAGTGATGGGCCATGCAATAGCAAGAGGAAAGGACATGCGGCAGCAAAACAGAAACCATTGCAACAACCACCGAACAAAAGCAATGAACGCTCGAACAAATGCCATGTGGAAAGCTCCCGACAAAGGTAACTACGATGTGGGCCCCATCTAAACAGAAAGTGGGTGGAGGCGATGTGTCAAGAAGTTAGAGCTTGGGAAAAGGAAAGAGAGCATCTTGAAGGGAAGCTTCGATAGGACGCCATGTGGCGACGGCTGGAAAGTTGTGAGCGATGCCAAAACCAAAGGTGGAGCTGCAAAGGAAAGAAAGACCACGAAGGAAAAGAGCGGTGTGTGAATAATTATTCACAAACACACAAATGGTGTTGATTTGATCCAAATTGTAATAGGTTAGTTTGAAGGGATTTGATATCTACTTATAGGTCTAGACAAAGCATTCCTACATGCCACAAGCTCCTAGAATGACTTCATCAAAGTTTGACAATTATTAGCTTTTAGGGCTCTTAAGAGACTACCTCAAATAAAGCACCCTAGAATAATTGAGTGACTTGGGAAATGAAAAGAGACCTTACCTAGTATTTAACTACCCGACTCGACATTTCCACGCTTCTCATTTGTCAAAATTACTAAAATTTTTACATTTTTTGCATTTTTTGCTCTTAAGGCTTTTAGAGAGTACCCTGGAAAGAGAACCCTATAATGATCAAATGACTTGAGAAATGAAAAGAGGCCATACATAGTATTTACCTCCCTACCTCAACATGTCCACATTGCCCATTCGTCAAAATTACTAAAAAATTAACATTTTTTGCATTTTTTTCTCTTAAGGCTCTTTACAGACTACCTTAGAAAGAGAACCCCAAAATGATCAGGTGACTTGGGAAAAAAAAGAGACCTTCCATAATATTTAACTATCTACCTGGACGTGTTCACACTACCCATTTGTCAAAAATACTGAAAACTTAACAATTTTTTAGTTTTTGCTCTTACAACACTTTCAAGACTACCCCGAATTAGTGCACTCTGAAATCACGAGGAGATTTGGGTGACAAAAAGGAGGTCTTTCATATCATTGGACTGCCCACATTGACACATTGGTATAGTTGGTTTCACTCCATTATGCTCAAAACAAAACAAAAAAACACTTCTTTCCATTTTTTTCACTGCTTTCCACTAACAATTTTTGCAAGAATGCATTTAACACTAGAACATACAAACGGTGTTGAGTTGACCCAAACCAAGAGAGGTTGGTTTGAATGGATTTAATATTCGCTTTTAGGCCTATACAAAGCATTCCTCCATGCCATGAGCTCCCATAATGAATTTGTCAAATTTTGACAATTTTTGGCTTTTACGGCTCTTAAGAAACTACCTCAGAAAGAGCACCCCAAAACGATCAAGTGACTTGGGAAATGAAGTCAGAACTTCCATAGTATTTACCTGCCTACCTTAAAATTTCCACTCTATCCATTCGTCAAGATTACAAAAAAACTAACATTTTTTGCATTTTTTGCTCTTAAGGCTCTTTAGAGACTACCCCAAAAAGAGTACCCTAGAATGATTGGGTGATTTGGGAAATGAAAAGAGACCTTCCCTAGTATTTACCTACCCACCTCGATGTGTCCAAATTTCCCATTTGTCAAAAATACTAAAAATTTAACAATTTTGAATTTTTTGCTCCCATGACGCTTTTAAGACTACCTTAGATTAGTGCACTCTAGAATCACAGGGGGACTTGGGTAGAAAAAGGAGGCATTTTGTAGCATTTACATACCCACCTTGTTGTGTTGGTATACTTGGTTTCACTCCATGATGCACAAAACAAAAAATTGCTTCTTTCCATATTTCCACTACTTTCCACTAACAATTTTTGTAAGAATGCATTTGACACTAAAACACACAAATGGTGTTGAGTTGACCCAAATTGAGAGAGGCTGGTTTGAATGGATTCGATATCCACCTGTAGGTCTAGAAAAATCATTCCTACATGCCACGAGCTCTCAAAACGAATTTGTCAAATTTTGACAATTTTTGGCTTTTAGGGCTCTTAAGAGACTACCCTAGAAAGAGCACCCTAGAATAGTGAGGTGACTTGGGCAACGAAAAGAGACCTTCCCTAGTATTTACCTACCTATTTCAACGTTTCCACCCTGCTCCTTTTTCAAAATTAGTAAAAAATTTACAATTTTTGCATTTTCCAATATTCATGTTTAATTTTAACCATTGTTGAGTCAATAGTAGATTCAAGTTTATGTTTCTTAACAATTCTTAACAAATGTAGGTCATTTTGGTGGAAAATACTATCGCATCAAGAAGAGATTCAAAACAAAAGTTATAATATTTTGCTTCAACATTGAGGACACATTACATGCAATTCATAAGGAGGTATCTTATTCATATACTTTAATCTCTTGATTTATAATTTTGCATTTGATTTCAAAGAATGACCAGTTTACTTTATTTTTCACGTTGTTTATAATCCATACTTTTCTAATATTTATATGCAAGCATTTCTCAACACAAGCTTTGAGTAGGACATGAGGTTCAATGGAAATGCATCCAGCATTGGAGTTCATGTTGCTTTCATTGTTCAATTACTTTTACATAGTGGTTTTCTATTTTTTAACAGTTTTTGTAATATTGCAATGCAGGTGTCTATGAGAGTATCAATGATTTGAGATGTGTTCTATGGAGCAAGGATATTAGGGGCACATATTAGTTGTGTATCTATGATAGCTTGATATCAAGATGCATCAATGTATTTGTACATGAGGACATTGATAAAATTATATGGCATTATTAGTTGTATTAATGATTAATATGATCTTTAAAAATTGATATGAGATGTATTTGTACATGAAGACATGAAATATATGATATATAAGCATTATTGGTTATATTTATGGTGGAATTTATGTTGTGTTATGATGATTATGAATGGCACGTGTATGTTGAAAAATGTCACATGTTTGTGTAATCATGATCAAGTGTGTCAAATGTATGCAATTAATGATGATTATGATGAAAAGATGCATAAACTAACAAATATTATGTGTATTCGCCTACTTATGTATGTTCATGAATGTCACATGTATATATCTTCACATCAAAATCACTCACACATTCCTACATTGGTTCATGTTGGCACCTACTTAATAGTCAAGCAATGGTGGAGATTTTGGACTTGTCTTTTAAATTGTATCTCTCTCATCAACCCCTAGGACAACGACAATATTTTATTCCTTTTCATGATCTTTTGACTTATTTTTCATATCTTTAACTTTAATATTTAGATAAGTTGATCCCTCATTAGCCCTTAGGACAACAACATCCATTTTCTTGGATTGAGTTTTCAATGTTGTAATATACCCAAATTTTACCCTATTGATTTTATGTAAGGTTTAACTCATAATGTGAAAATTTCAAGTTCTCAAAAACATGGAAATAAGAATTTTCCTTTTCAATAACACATTTGTGCATTGAAATAAACCATTTCATATTACATTGCATAAATGAAATAACATGACATATTCCCAAGTAATGAACTCATCTTTCAATTACAATTTACAAGTAGATTCAAGATCATATTTACAAATTCATAGATTACAATAGCTTAATGGTACAAGAGTATAATGGTCAAGATGTCCACATATGGAACACACATCTTCATCTTCTTCTATTTCGCAAGCCTTGGTTGTCAACTGCAAGAGGGAGAGCATCATCCAAGTGCTTTTCCTCCAACCATGGACTTAAGTGGTCTCCCACGCATCTCCTAACTAGTAGATGGCCCTACCTTTCAATGAAGAGCTTAGTATGGAAACCCTCTAGAAATTTCTACTTGAGTATGGTGTTTTTTCCTACATAACTAGTACTATCATACAACATATGGATACCCACCAACTATGCATGACACTCCTGACTAGCTATGCAATCCTGGCTCACAGTGAACCAACAAAGTGTATGCAGTGACTTATATGCTTACTTTGGCCAAAGTTTTGATACATATATCAAATCCACTTTCTAATAAGCAATGTTGTATGTTCACCCACCCCCTTACTCGACTTAGAAAATCTATTGGCCTGTGAAAACTCTTGTCTTGGTTTTGACCTCAAGATTTAAATAATATAAACAAGATTCTATTTCAAAAGTGATAACACACTTAAATTGATATAACTGAACAAATAGGTTTAACCCAACCTCTAGTTCATCCTAAACCAAGGGAATAAATTGTCCTACTTTTAGGGAATATGCGCAATCAAGAATGTAGGTTCTCCACTCATTGTCAAACTACCAACATAGGTGTTCATAACATCATACCCTAGGTAATGATGACATATTACTTCTACCATGATATCAATCATTTTCATTTCAAAACAACATAACTTATTCAAGTAATACATATACCATATTGTGTTATAGATATTATCATAATACCTTATATTTAGCTTCACTTTACTATGCCAATCAAATATTGAAACCAAGGTAGCTACATATCATGCTATTAAGAATCCTTAAGCCAACTTGTATATAATCTAGCTAAAGGCATAAGCACTATTCAATAGCTATATTAAGCAAACAACGATTGTACAAACACTTCCAAATAGTAATAAAACATAGTTTCAGAATTAGAAAGAGAAAGAGTTAACAATATCTAAAGCATACTTGGTATAAAATAGATCCAAGAAAATATCTTGCAACTCCATACTCAATGCAAATGGATAGGATTGCTTCCTCCTCCAAAATTATCCTATTTGCACTCTAAAACAACTATTTTATGCTCTCAAAACTCACAAAATAAACTACCCTCAACTCACAAAATAAGTTGCTTTCAAACTCACAAAATAAACTGCTCTTAAACTCTCCAAAAATAATACAAATGAACAACACGAATGCACTCCAAAATGAACACAAAAAATGAACAATCAAACACTATGATGCTGCTCTTTATTTATAATGAAATGGAGAGAAAACAAAATTGCTATAGAAAAGCTAACTGCATTGCCACCTCTCTCATTTGCTACCACCTCTTAGAGCTTTTTTCTAGTTGTAGCAACTAGCTAGGTAAGTTTTCAATTACAAATTTAAGAACTAAAAAGTAGCTCTACAATCTCCCAAGTTGGTTTGGCAAGCTGAGCGTTGCTTTCCTACTTGTTGGCAGTCCCAAGTTTGTAGAAAAAGTCTTATGTTTGGCACATACAAAGTAAAAAAAAAAAACTAGTTTGAAACTCTTTGTCGAGTTGTCTAAATCATGGGTAAAACCGTTGGACACATGATCTTTTTACCAAGTCAAAGTTCCTCTTTAAAATTTTGTGTAGTATCGCTTTAGAATTCAAATTATACTTTGCCTTATTTCATGGCAATTTTGGCCCTTTAAACATTGCAAGTTTCATGCCTATTGTTGGACGACTTCACAGTTTTATAACAACCACTTAATAATATTGTTACTTATGCCATGCATGGCATATCCACTTTCCACAATGTGTGGCTTTACTTTCCATTACTTGGCCTCTATCACAATCTCCATAATATGCATTCAATATGCTATATTGTATACACTTCCATCACATTATTTATATTAACAATAATATGCATATAACATCATTCACACACACACACACACACACACACACACACACACACACACACACACACACACATATTACAATAAGTTGAATATATATATATATATGCATTACCATTATTTAAACATAATAACATATCTATATATATATACTAATGTTCGTATACATATTGTGTATCTACGTGTCGATAGATGTAGAAATTTCTATCTACGCATGCTCATACATACATACACTCATATGTATGCACCATCACCTATATACATACATACATACATACATACATATATATATATATTCAAAATACACACACACGCATGTACCCATATATATATATCCAATACACAAAATATACATGACTCATTCTCATCAAAAGGATTTCAATTCTATGACTCAAATCAACTAAAAAATCAAAGACAATCAAAGACAATCATAGTAACCTTCCTATCAACCCAAAAATCTATCAACATAATTTAACACTTACTGACACATAGCTCAAATGACTTGACAAGGCTTGTCTAACCTAGGCAGTGAGTGTGTCTACTCAGATAGGTACTCCAGTGATTTTGACACCAAATTCCTCTCCTGGATGATACTCTCCCTCTCCTCACTGGAGGGTTCGAACCTTTCCTGCATTGAACTTAGTGCAACATAAATGAAGTTAGTTGATAATAAGAAAATCATATTCATCATATATCATTTGCATCATTAAAGCTTTTAAAAAGCACTCTCATTATATTGAATATTCATACATCTCATTCATTCATTGAAATTCATTAAAACATAATCATATATTCAAACATATTTACTCTTAAAAGGTAATAGTAATTAATGAATACACAATGGGCTGTAACAAATGTATTGAATAATTTTATGTAACTTTGCAACAACTTTTTTATCACCTTTGGGAGTGTCCTTTGGGATTAATTTTTATAATTCCTCATTATTTCCAAGCTATTTACATAATATTGGGATAACTACTTAGCTATAATATCCCTTTGTATCCTTGCAAACCTTAAATTGACCTTACTTCTTACTAGCAAAGCTCCTAGAATCATTGGTCTTTTTCCTAGACCTATTTTCAATGATTTTTGACTTCCCATGGTTTTACAAATATCTCATTCTTATTATCTTATTTTGAAACAAGTTTTCTTTTCACTTTGTTTCATTTCTTAGCTTGTTTCTCACTTTATTTAATAACTCAATTTTAAAACACTCTTTCTTGATCATCTATATATTACCTTGAATGCTTTGGAGTGTTGTTCATGTTGGTAGATCATTGTAAACTCATATTTTAATATTTCTATTGGGTGGTAATTTTTGTAAAGCTTGATTTGGCTCAATCATATCATATCATATCATATCATATTTAGGACTTGATCTCATTTCTTCCATCAACTCATACCATAGTTTATGCATCGCATATCTTGCATACTAGACATATTATAATTTTATAGTTTTATATTGTTGCCTTGCAAACTATCTTTTTCACTTTTCTATTTTTGAAGCTTATTTTCTTATCTTATTAAAAGCATAGAAATCAATGAACTTGTATTAGTGAAAACCTTATAAGGAAGGTCATTTAGGAAATATTTGTATTCCTAGTTGCATTCATCTTATCAAGAGAAAACAATAGAATACTACATTATTATACATAATTTATTTTCATACTTGGTACCATAATTTTTGGCATAAAAAATATCTATAAAATCCAAAAATAAAAAAAAGATCTCAAATCTATCAAGACACAAAATAGTCTTATTGCTCATCCCTTGCACTTTGATGTGCCTTGGGTATAGACCAAACATAATTCATGATTTTAATAAGAGGGAATTATCATTCCTACCAATCCCATCCTCTTTTTTGAGCAGCTTGGTGTGCTAAGAGAATATTTGTTCCCTCATCAACTTTAAGAGTTTGTTCCCAACCTACGCAAAGGTATAGGCACCCCAACATATGCCATTTGTTTTGATTCACTAATTTCAAAATATCCATCATTTCTAAAGGAGAAATCTAACTTTATTAAAAGGATAAATACTAAAATGAAACTATACGTCGAACTAAGGATGTTAATGGATCAAGGAATCAAAGGGTAAAGGATGTTGCAACTATAGAGACTAATGATAAAATGATCAAATTTGGTGAAGTTATCCAAGGAAACCAAATTTAACAGTACTATAACATGAGTGAAAATGATATGTCATTCATAAACTATTAAAGTGCAAGATTACAATAAATCAATATCTATATAACATGTTATCCATCATAGCTTAACTATTATGAAGTGATTATACGTTCAAAAATTAAGTTTAAAAATAGGAAACCATAACACAATGAACAAAAATGTCGAACATCAATTTTTATATATAAAAGTGTAAAGTAATTATGTATGTATATATACAAATTTGGCATATATGCCAACTCAAAACAATATTTGTACAAAATGTACCATATTTTATCTCATGGTCTATATATACAATATATATGTCAAATGGCTATGCCATGTCAAGAAAATCCTAATCTTGTGGTGGATCACCAAAACATAGGCTCTTCACACCACCTAATGGATGAGAAGATGCCTACATAAAAAAAATTCAAACCAAAAATTAGATTAATTAGCTCTCAATGGTAAACAACTTAGACAACTATTATGCCTTGTATAACCACCCCATTTTTTTCTGGAACAAAACAGGTCCCCCCTTTTCTTTTGTTTTCTTCGCCTTTGGTTGTCTGGTTTGGTCTTAGGAGTTCTTTTGTTTTCCTCCTAAGTTTGTCTTTTGTTCTGTCAAATTTTGGTTCTACTTCAGCCAGAGTTGGGTTTCCTTTTGTTAAAATTGAAGGCATGATGAACAATAGTGTATTTTATATGCTTTGGGGACTAATGGAGGTATTTGTGTTGCAGGATTAAATCATGCACCTAGTGATATTTCTGAAGGAACTCAGTTGGAAAGCATACCTTAGTCACATTTGGTATAAAACTCTTCAAAGGATAAAGTCACTGAGACCAGCTAGAAGTCTTGTCGACTAGAAGTTGGTTCTATTCATTTGAAATATATTGGTCGGCTAGACATTTTAATCGCCATGGGTTTTTATTTATCTTGTCGACCAAAAGAAGTCTCGCCGACCGTTACACACAAGTCTAGCGTCATCAAAAGAAATTGGGTTCGGGGAGAAGTCTTCCCGACTGATAGATGTCTCGACGAAAGGTTTTGCTTCGGGGAGAAGTCTGGCCGACAGGGTAGGGTCTCGCCAAAATGGAATAGTTGTCCCAGAATGAGCTCTCGTTGAAACAAGGTGGCTACAGAGTATGGTCCTACTGACAGATGAAAGTCTTTCCGACAGTTGTTCACAAGGCCGGTGTCGGGGAGAGTGTTTTGTGTTCGCTATGAGGTCTGGCCAACAAATAGAAGTTTGGCATAAGGGCGTGGCATCAGGGTAAAGTCACACCGATAGGGTGGACTCTTGCCAAAATGAATTTGCACTCGGTATAATGTCCTCCTAACAGCTGGAGGTCTCACCAAAAGATTTTGGGTTCGGCATAACGTCTTGCCAACTAAAGGAAGTCCCACCGAAAGAAGGGTTTGAGCTCAGCAAGAGTGGGCTGATCTCGGCATAATATCTCGCCGACCCGACGGTGTCTCACCAAAAGAAGTTTGAGCTCGGGGAGAATGGTTTACTTTTGGCATGATGTCCTGCCAATTTGAAGGAGTCTCCCCGAAGTGGTCTCAGCTCGCCGAAAGATTTTTCCTTCGGCATAAGGTCTTGCCGACCCATGGAAGTCTCGTAGAAGGATGTGGCCCTCGGTATAACCTATCACTGAATGGGGTGAGCTCTCGATGAAAAGAGGTGTCATCGGGGAGATGTCTTGCCGATGGTTGTTAGTCTCGCCAAAGGATTCTCCCTTCGGTGTAATGTTTTAGGTTCGGGGAGAAGTCTTCTCGACTGATAGAGGTCTCGGTGAAAGGGTTTGCATCAGGGTGATGTCTTGCCGACAAGCGATGGTCTCGCCAATGGTTTTATAACCTTCGGTGTGACTAATGGACCACGCCATGAGGTCCTGCCAATAATGGGGAGTCTTGCCGATAGCGATGGACTTGCCGATGGAAGGGGATATCGGTATAACTCTTGTTGCCCACCATGATGTATGGACGATAGCGGTATTCTAGGTGACAACTTTATGTTGCAGTATAACTCTTGCACACTCGCCATAACCTCTGGCTGACCCAATTGTGTCTCACTGAAGGATGAAGAGCTTGTTGGGACTCTTGGCTCAATGGTTTGCATTCGCTATGATGTCTTGCCAAATGCGGATGTCTTGCTGATAGAGGAACACAATGATAAGACTCCTAACGACTCACTATGATGTCTGGCTGATAGTGATTGTCTTGCCGATGGTTTTTGTGGTATCGATATAACTTTTGAACTCGCTATGAGGTCTCACCGACAGTTGTATGTTATGTTGACTATTGCTGAGAGGCATAATCGCATCGGGGAGACATGACAAGTGTCTCACCGACATGCAATTCCATTTGAGTAGCCTTTGACCACCTGGAAAGCCTAAGTGGCATGTGTTCAACCAATCATAGGGAGTCGAGGGCGAACCATTGATGGTTTGACTGATTGACTACCCCTGTGAAGGAGATCAATAGAATGTGAATGGTATGGATCTGCTCGGTGAATAAAGTGATGGATCAATTCAGTATCTAGTGGTGTTCGTTTGTAAGAGATCAACAAGAAGAAAGATTTAGAATAGGAGAAAGGCAGAAAGGAAGAATCCACAAGTCTTAGTGACAGTTGGGATCTCTACAAGAAAAGGTAGATTTCCATTTATGATAATACCCCAGGGCATTCAAAGCAACTCTGATGAAAGTTTGAAGGTGGACACGGAGGACAAAAGTTAATTTTGTGGTTGTAAAAGACCTGAGGGCTTCTCCTGAGGGCGATCCTTCACCGCATGGACACGAGGATGCACATTGAATGCATCATTAACTTCACTCCAAAAAGATCTGAGGGCCGACCCTTCTGAAGTGAGATATTTTTGTAAACCCAAAAGGAAGGGGCCGACTTTCTTTTTGGCACGTTCTGTATATATGGAATTTTTTCCTCTTTTAAGGAGATATGAGTAGTAGAAAAAAAGGAGGAGAAGATAGAGATTTCAGGGAGAGACATAGATTTTTCAGCAGTAGGGATTTTCTGAAAGATAGAGAAGACAGAACTACATCTTGTTTCTTTGTAATGGGAGCTTCTTTTGTCTTTTTAGTTAGGAGTTAGATTCAACATAGATAGTGATGTATCTTTCAAGTTTTCTTAGTGTAGATGGAGATGATTTGGAGTCATGGATTTTCTGTACACTAGTGATTGTGCCATATTTGTAAATGTTGCTTATCTGTTTCACTAACAGTAGAAGCAACTGGATTTAAATCTACTTCATATTGTGTTCCTGAATGGTATTCATCTTCAGTTAATCATTTGATTTGTAAAGCTTTCTAGGAATGAAATATTATTTTATTTTTTGTCTAAATGATGATTTAAAATCTGTTGTTGAAGTTAGCACTTTGAATGAATGAAATTGTGTGTTAATCACAAGTTAATTTTGTTTTGCAGTTTCAGTTAGCAATTCCTTGAAAGGTAACAAGTCTGGTTAATTTGGGTGAATTATTATTCTCTTCAGTTCCAAAACTTTGATCTATCTTTTTCTATTTCTTTAAAAACCCTGGTTAAAGTAGGTTTAAATTTGTGTTTGATCTTAGAACAATCCACAAGCTCAACACTAGCAGGCCCCTTGAACATTATAGTTCACATCAATCATTGAGTGAAATCAGCACAGTCGAGAACCGATTACAAAGACCTTGGGAGTTAGATATCCATGTGTTATTCTTTCTCTTTCAAGAGAGTAGAATAGTAATATCCTGCTTAACTGTTGTTGTGCTCATTTGAACCATCAACCGAAAACTGGTGCTAGAAGGGGGGCCTAGAAGAGAAAACTGGATAATACTATGTTTTTCTCACCAGAAAGATCCGTAGGGTTCTTTGATTAGTTGAAAATCCACCACCTTTGATAGAACTCAAGACCCCAATAAGACACAAGAGTCACAAGACTGAGGCAACCATCATACCACCCTTGTCAGCTCCACTCACTCCACCAGGATTTTCACCAATACCCCAATGGATACCTATCAATCCACCACTGAATCCATCTCAAGTGCCATCACAGCTGGTTCAACCCATCCAACAGCTGGCTTAACCACCACCACTGCTACCAATGGCATTTATTTAGAATAATCCCTCTCCATTGGGGACTATTCCTGGAGGCTTTCATGATATGCCTAATAATCCTGAGAAATTTTGTCTGAAATACATTCATGGTGAATCAAGGAGTGTTGAAGAGCACATACAAGCTTTTAAGGATGCTTGTACCAGAGCTTAGATAGCTCACCATGATGTAGTTTGTAGGTTGTTCCCTTATTCCTTAGGGGATATGGTGTACAACTGGTATCTTAATCTTCCACAAGGTTCTATTCTAACCTGGACACACTTGGAGAATGCTTTCATCAATCAATTTAGATTTTATGTGGATCCAGCCATTTTGTTCCACCAATTTTCTACCATTAGGAAGGAGCCAGGTGAACCTTTGCCCTTGTTTAATACCAGGTTTCAACGAATGTATAGGAGACTGCAGGACCCCTACCTAGTCACTGAGAATAGTGCCATTCAAGCATACTTTAGAGTTATAGACCCTTTGCTTGGCTTGTTCTTACAAAGGACTTATCAGCCCACGGACATTGATTCCCTATCTAAATTTTATCATCTAGCCATCAAGCTGCAACAACAAATTCGCTCCCAACAAGGAAGGTTGGGAGGAGCTTTTCCTTCAATGGGGTATCAGATGCCTAGCCCAACCCCTTTATTCAATATTGTCCCAGGGATGTCTCCTTCCCATTATGGACCTATGTCTGAGTTGCTGAATCAATCTCTTGTTCCATTCTTTGCCAATGGAGCTCCTGACTTCTTTCAACAATCACAGGCTCATCATAGTCTGCATGGTCATCATAACCAAGCTGGAACACCAAATCATGTCAGTCAACCACTTGTTGCTAAGAGTGTTGAAAGTGAAAAGATAGTTCAACTCACAAACGAGGTAGAGACCTTAAAGAAAACTTTGTCTCAAGTCACAAATGACATGGCTCAGCTTAGATTGAACCCTTCTCGAAACCAAGGTAATTATCCTAATCAGAGCAATAACAATCAGTGTAATTATCATAATCATAACAATCACAACCAAAGGAGTTATCAGGGCCAAAACTCCCCCAATCAAGGCTATCAAAATCAAAATAGAGGATACAACCAGAGACCAAATAACAACCGACAATGGAATACAGGGCCAAATAACGGCGGAGTTTCTCACAATTATCAAGCTAATGAGGAAAGGTCACATACTACAAATGTGATTAACCTTAATTTTATGACTAACTGGTGTAGGCTGCATGATACTGCAACCCATTCTGAGGTAAATTGCCCTGAAACGGAGAAAATTGTCAAGATGGCATAGGCAGATGCCCAAACATTCCAAGGGAATTTAAATAAAGAATGTGGCTCGGTAGATGCAGCAATGACTTATGACCTCTTTGAGGAAGAACCTTCATTCCCAATGCAAAATGAGAATGAACTAGAGGAGGATGCATATGATGCCCAAGCCTTTCAGACAAAGGGATGACACTTCCTAATAAATTAGAATAAGGGTTTGTTCACTACATCAGCACTGCCTAATCACATGGTGCCTACGAATCAAAGTGTTGATAACAACCCTCCTCCACGAAAAGGTCCACCTGACTTCCATAACAAAGGTAATTCACCTGGGATTATAAAAAATAATGCAAGTTATAACACAAATTTTGATATTGTTTCTGAGATGCAGAAACAGAAAACCTCCTTATCATACTTTGACATCCTAAAGTGGTGCCCTGCTCAATGAGAGATAGCGTTGAAAGCTTTGGAAGAAGTTGATAAACCAAAAGGGAAAACCAAGGTGGCTCTTGCAACAGACATGAACACAACTTTGTACAGAAGTAAGGTAGGTACCCCACCATTCCTTTTAAGTTTGAAAATCTATGGCAAGAATATACATAATTGTCTGCTAGATTTAGGGGCTTCTTACAATGTTATGCCATTTTCTATATGCAATAAATTGGGATTGAACTCTATCCAAACAAACAATAAGGTCATCTAACTTGATAAAATAGAGGTTAATGTAGTTGGAGAATTGAGAAATATACATGTGCAAGTAGGTTCTGACCCTAGGATTTTAACCAATATAGATATTCAAGTAGTAAACATTCCCGAAACTTATGGTATGTTGTTGAGCAAAGATTTAATGAAGAGTATAGGGGGATATCTCTCCCTCAACTTTTCACATATGTGGCTACCATGGAGAGGAATGCCTACATAAATTAGGATTGAAAGCGAACCTCGCCTCAAGCATATCATCACTGAATACGATTGTCCCAACGAGGTAGCTTATTTTGAAACTAAGATAGGGGTTTATAAAAGAGAGAAAATTCTGACCTTTTCGATTTTTGATTCTAAAGATTTGTCAATACAAAATTTCCCTGACCCCGTGATTAATGAAAATCAACAGGCATTGATCAAGAAACTTCAATAGGATCAGCAGGTCTTAGGAGAAGATATCGACTTGCAAAGTCTTTTACTCCCTAATTTGTGTAGGATACACTACCAAAATCATTTGAAATTGACCTGCCAACCCTGCATCAGCATTTCAAATCATGTTTCCCAAGCTGAGGAAACTAGCTTAAGTCACATCGAAACCATTTCAAATCACTTCTCATTTGAATCCAAAGAATCAATAATGTTAACCAGGGATAAGATACCTTCAAAGGAAGTTATTTCTCAAATCGAACTTACCCCAGTCACATTTCCAAACCAACATATTTATGAGGAACAACCCCAAGGTTTGTTTGACACCCCCCAACTCACAAGTATACCAAAACCCAAGGGATTAATCAAAGATACGAGTGGCTGTCAGAAGGATAGCCACAAATTATATGATATATCTGTGAAGGAATTGGAAATTACACCTGAGAAACCTATTGAACACCTGTTCCCTATATTTGATACAAAAGATCAAGTAGCCCCACCTATGGCTCATCTTATACAAACGCCCACAATAACCTCCAAAGGATCAACCCCAACTCATGATTAGTTGTGGACCCTCATGTTTGATGGATCCAAATCCAAAACAGGTTGTGGTGTTGGGATTGAATTAACTAGCTCGAAAGGGAAAATTTTCTTTGCTTCTTACACATTGCAGTTTGGATGCACTAACAACATAGCAGAATATGAAGCTCTAGCTCGGGGGCTGATGTTTGCACATAAGAAGAAAGTTATTGCACTAATGGTTAAAGAGGATTCAAAATTATTTATTGAAAGCAAGTGCACAACCAATACGCATGTCACGATAGAAGGTTGGCAGCTTACAGAAATTGGGTATAGAACTTGATTGAAGACTTCAATGCTTTGGGGATTAGTTTAATCCCTAGAGAGGAGAATCATATAGCTGATTCATTAGTTGTTTCTGCAAGTACCCTAGAACCCATGCAAGGATCCAAGCTTAAGAGATTCTCAGTGGAATTGATTTCCACCCCAGTTGTTCCTGATAACATCAAGAAATTTCAAGTCTTTGGTGATGATCGACATATCCTTGCTTTTCTAGCAAGCTCAGATGTTTTTGAAGGGAAGATCATTGATGACTCCAATAGAGATCAAGGGGATTGGAACCCTGAAGATTGTGATATAGAGGGCGTCCTCAATTTAAAAGTAATAGCATTCCCAAGGGAATGGTAGCCTTAGAATGAATTTTTTATTCAAACCCAAGGGCTCAAGAGAAGATATCAGCTGAAAATAAAGGAGGCGAATATCAAACTGTTAACCTAATTGATTCTAGCCTGGAAAGAAATGTTTACATAGGGAAATCTTTCCATGAAGCAATCAAAAAAGATATACTGAGGGCATTGAAGAAGGACATTGCTGCAATAGCCTGGGGGTATGAAGATCTAAAAACATTTGATGCTTCTGTAATGACTCATACTATTCCTTTGAAGCCTGAAGCCAAGCCATTTCGGCAGAAGCAATGACCTACCAACGCCCTGATTGAACCACTGATCTTTAAGGAAGTTCAAAAATTTCTTTCTACAAGAATAATCTTCCCTGTACGACATTCAACATGGGTGGCTAACTTGGTTCCAATCCGTAAGAAAAATGGAGAGATCAGGCTATGTATAGATTTTAGGAATTTGAACAGAGCCTCAGAAAAAGACAACTACCCACTCCCTTCACTGAACAAAGTCTTGCAGACTTTCAACAGGTCTCAGATGATATCATTCCTGGATGGTTATTCTGGATACAATCAGGTGATGGTTAACTGTGAAGACAAAATGAAGACAACCTTCACTACTAAATGGGGAACATTTGCTTACAGAAGGATGCCATTTGGTCTTATAAACGCTGGAGCCACTTTTCAATGTGCCATGGACGTAGCGTTTAAAGATTTGATTGGAAAATGCATCATCGTTTACATGGATGACTTGATAGTATTCTCTAAAGATAGATTGAACCACACTACAAACTTGGCTAAAGTTCTTGAAAGATGTATCCAGTATCGCATCTCCTTGAATCCTAAAAAGTGTGTGTTCGGGGTTTCTAAAGGGAAGATTTGGGACGCATAATCTCATAAAGGGGAATATCGATCAATCCAGATCGAGTTGAGTCCATTATGAAGATAACCAGGCCAAGAAGCAAGAAGGAGATGAGATCTTTCTTTGGAAAGATCAACTTTGTGAGAAAGTTTATCACGGGTTTTACATAAATTGTAAAACCATTGAATGAAATGATGAAGAAAGATGCCAAAATAGAGTGGGGTGATGAGGCAAAGGCCACGTTTTCTCAAGTCAAATAATCCATTTCAGAAGTGCCCATCCTCACCAGCCTTGACTACTTGAAGCCATAATATATTTATTCTTTTGCTTCTAAATTTTTTTGTGCAGTCATCCTAACTCAACGAAGAGAAGAGGCAGAGGAGAGGCCAATTGCTTTCATGAGTTCTCCATTTAAGAATGTTGAAGTTAAGTACCCACCTCTTGAAAAAAAATCTTTTATGTTGGTTAGGGATGTCAAGAAGTTCAGACATTACATCCTACGAAGTCAAATCATTGTTGTAGTTCCTGATGTTGTTGTGAAGTATCTACTTATGCAGAGCGAGCTGGGGGAATGAAGAGGGAAATGGATGGCCATTTTGCAAGAGTTCGATTTGGAGATTCACCCTATGAAACTTTTCTAAGGTTTGGGCCTGTCTAAATCCATAGCTGATGTTGGTGAGAACATTATTTTCCAGCAATACACAACATAGTTTTTTTCCAACGACCCTTGGTATCCCTATATCATTTATTTCATGCTCAACAATTGGTGCCTAGAGGGAATGAATACAACTCAGAGGAGAGCATTGAGAATGAAAAGATCTCATTATATTCTCAAAGGAGGATTGTTGTACAAGAAGAATTTTGAGGGGGTGTGCCTACGATGCCTTGATCAGCGAGAGGCTAAGCATGTAATTACAAAATTTCATGGAAAACACGGCACAGGTCATGGGCCTGCAAATTTGTTAGCACATCAAATTCTCAGATCGGGTTATTATTGGCTGTGTGTGTTCAAAGATGCCCATCAACATGTAAGAACATGTCACATATGTCAAATTTTTGCATCAAAAGAATGCCATCCAACCATTCCATTGCATCATGTTTACGAGGTAAGACCATTTGCCCAATGGGCACTAGACTTTATTGGGGTAATTAACCCAAATTCTTCTACAGGTCACAAATTTATTTTGATTGCCACCGATTACTACATGAGATGGACAGAGGATATACCTTGCAAGAACAGCATGACAAAAGTAGTAATCAAGTTCCTCACCGAATTCATCACAACTAGGTTTGGAGTACCTTTTGCATTGGTATGTGACAATGGCTCTTCCTTTTCTTCTGCTGAGTTCATTTCATGTTCTTATGATCACAAAATTGTCTTAAAATATTCTTCAAACTACTACCCACAAGGAAATGGAGTTACAGAATCAACCAATAAGAATCTCTTAGGGGTAATTAAAAAATTGTTAGAGAACAATCCTAGGGACTCGCATACCCAGCTAAGATTCATGTTATGGGCAGATAGAACTAGGATCAAGGCTGCTTTAAAGACTTCACCACTTAAACTAGTGTATGGACAAGAGCCTATGTTCCCTATTCACTTGCAAATACCTATCCTTGAGTTCATGCATAAATTCTACTCCGGTGATGATAGGATAGAAGCAAGATTAGCCGGCTTGTTGAAATTAGAAGAGTAGAGGGATGTCGCCATGCAGCGATTCTTTAGACACCAGGCTATTGTCAAATGTTGGTTTGACAAAAGATCCAAAATCAAGGCTTTCAGAATATCAGACCTTGTGCTGCTATGGGATAAAGCTAGTGAAAAGAAGGGCAGTCACCAGAAATTTGATAAGCTCTGGTTAGGTCCCTATCAAATTGTAGAGATCCTAGGAGAAAATGCTTTCCAGCTGAGCAATTTAATGGGATAACCTATTCCATTGCCTATCGATGGACAATTTCTTAAACATTATTTTGAATCGTGAAGTTTGGTATTCTTGTTGGCCTGTGCATTTAAGTAAATAATTGGTTTTTCTGTCTGTAAATAGTTTGTTTGTTTTATGTACATTTATGTAAATAATTTGTTGTAAATAGTTTTTTTGTTTGTTTGTTTTTTCTTTCTTTTTGTCCTTTCATTTCCTTTATTGTTTGGTCTTTGTCTTGTTTTGTTTTTTGGGGTTTCTCTATTCTTTCCATCTTTAAATAGTGGGTTGTTATCTGAAGGATGCTTTAGTTATTAGGAGAGAAGTGGTTTAGGTATTTTTAGGTTCTGAGTGGATGATTTTGTCCTAAATTCGTTGTTTTATGCCCATTGTCAATAAGAGTTGTGGAAAGTCTTGAAAACAAGGCACAAAGTAAACAATCTTCATTAGCTACCTTTGAATATGTCACAAATCATCAAGATCGTCTCCTTTTGTAATGGTATATTTGTCCAAGGGTGATAGTGTTGTAAGATTTGAGTGAAAAATCTGATTCCCAGATGTTGTTATGAGGTCCATAGTAGTTTTCAACCCTAAATAGATGTTTGGCATCTGACATATTGAGAAAAATTGAATGAAATATCTGAAACTCCAAAAGAAAAAAGAAAAGAGAATTATCTAAAAGAAAAGAGGACTCAATATGAATGGGTGATTCCAGTATCTCTACCGAGGCTATGGACACCTGGCTGGCAGTAGAGCAATGCTGTGAGAAAACTAGAGGTATCTCCGTCAAGGCTATGGATGCCTGACTGGCAGCGGAGCAATGCCCAGGATATCATTGCACAACAACTAAAAGGAATCAACTCATGTAGCTCAAATCATGCCTATTGTTGTTCGAAAGATGAGGAAAATTTTATAAAAGGGTGATGAACCATCAAGTACACACTTAGATTTAGGCATAGCTAGTGTTGATTTACATTTGAGATTCTAGCTCAGCCTTGGTTGTTAAAACTGACCCAACTGGAGTTGTGATGTTCATAAACCAGGAGTTCTTGGTAGTTGAAACCTTCAGTTTCTTGAAAATGGCTAAACCATTTTCCCAACCGAGTCACCATTTTTTATTCCTTACATAACCACCCCATTTTATTCTGGAACAAAATGGGTCCCCCATTTTATTCTGGAACAAAATGGGTCCCCCATTTTATTCTGGAACAAAATGGGTCCCCCATTTTCTTTTGTTTTCTTCGCCTTTGGTTGTGTGGTTTGGTCTTAGGAGTTCTTTTGTTTTCCTTCTGAGTTTTTCTTTTGTTCCATCAAATTTTGGTTCTACTTCAACCAGAGTTGGGTTTCTTTTTGTTAAAATTGAAGGCATGATGAATGATAGTCTATTTTATATGCTTTGGGGACTAATGGAGGCATTTGTGTTGCAGGATTAAATCATGCACTTGGTGATATTTCTCAAGGAACTCAATTCAAAAGCATACCTCAATCACATTTGGTATAAAACTCTTCAAAGGATAAAGTCATTGAGACCAGCTAGAAGTCTTGTCAACTGGAAGTTGGTTTTGTTCATTTGAAATATACCAGTCGGCCAGACATTTTAATTGCCATGGGTTTTTATATATCTCGTTGACCGTTACACACAAGGCTAGCATTACTAAAAGAATTTGGGTTTGGGGAGAAGTCTTCCAGACTAATAGAGGTCTCGACCAAAGGGTTTGCTTCGGGGAGAAGTCTGGCCGACAAGGTAGGGTCTCGCTGAAATGGAATGGTGGTCCCGGAATGAGCTCTTGCCGAAACAAGGTGGCTTCAGAGTAAGGTCATGCCGACAAATGAAAGTCTTGCCGACAGTTGTTCACAAGGCCGATGTCAAGGAGAGTGGTTTGTGTTCGCTATGAGGTCTGGCTGAAAAATAGAAGTTCAACATAAGGGCATGGCATTGGGGTAAAGTATCACCAATAGGGTGGACTCTTGTTGAAATGAATTTGTGCTCGGTATAATGTCCTCTCGATAGCTAGAGGTCTAATCGAAAGATTTTAGGTTCGACATAACATCTTGCCGACTGAAGGAAGTCCCACCGAAAGAAGGGTTTGAGCTCAGCGAGAGTGGGATGATCTCAGCATAATATCTTGCTGACTCGATGGTGTCTCACCGAAAGAAGTTTGAGCTCGGGGAAAATGGTTTACTTTCAACATGATGTCTTGCCAATTCGAAGGAGTCTCTCCGAAGTGGTCTCAGTTCACCAAAAGATTTTTCCTTCAGCATAAGGTCTTGCCGACCCATGGAAGTCTCGCAGAAGGATGTGGCCCTCGGTATAACCTCTCACCGAACGGGGTGAGGTCTCGGCGAAAAGAGGTGTCATCAGGGAGATGTCTCGCCGATGGTTGTTAGTCTCGTTGAAGGATTCTCCCTTCGGTGTAATGTTTTGGGTTCGGGGAGAAGTCTTCCCAACTGATAGAGGTCTCAATGAAAGGGTTTGCATCAGGGTGATGTCTTGCCGACAATCGATGGTTTCGACGATGGTTTTATAACCTTCAGTGTGACCAATGGAACCTGCCATGAGGTCCTTCTGACAATGGGGAGTCTTGTCGATAGCGATGGAGTTGCCGATGGAAGGGGATATCGGTATAACTCCTGCTGCCCGCCATGTTGTATGGCCAATAGCAGTAGTCTGGGTGACAACTTTATGTTGCGGTATAACTCTTGCACACTCGCCATAACCTCTAGCCGACCCAATCGTGTCTCGTCGAAGGATGAAGGGCTTTCCGAGACTCTTGGCTCAATGTTTTGCATTCGCTATGATGTCTTGCCGAATGCAGATGTCTCCCTGATAGAGGAACATAGCAGTAGGACTCCTAATGGCTCGCTATGATGTCTGGCTGACAACGATTGTCTTCCGATGGTTTTTGTGGTATCGATATAACTTTTGAACTCGCTATGATGTCTCACCAACAGTTGTATGCTATGTCGATTGTTGCTAAGAGGCATAATCGCATCGAGGAGACACAACAAGTGTCTCACTGACATGCGATTCCGTTTGAGTAGCCTTTGACCACCTATAAGAAAGCCTAAGTGGCATGTTTTCAACCAATCAGAGGGAGCCGAGGGCGAACCATTGATGGTTTGACTGATTGACTACCCCTATGAAGGAGATCAACAAAATGTGAACGGTATGGATCTCCTTGGTGAATAAAGTGATGGATCAGTTCGGTATCTAGTGGTGTTCATCTGTAAGAGTTCAACAAGAAGAAAGATCTAGAACATGAGAAAGGCAGAAACGAAGAAACCACGAGTCATAGTGACAGCTGGGTTCTCTACAGGAAAAGGTAGATCGCCATTTATGATAATACCCCAGGGCATTCAAAGCAACTCTGATGAAAGTTCGAAGGTGGACATAGAGGCTAGAAGTTAATGTTGTGGTTGTAAAAGACTTGAGGGCAATTTTTCACCTACATGGACACGGGGATGCACATTGAATGCATCATTAAGTTCATTCCAAAAAGATCTGAGGGCCGACCCTTTTGAAGTGAGATATTTTTGTAAACCCAAAAGGTAGGGGTCGACTTTCTTTTTGGCACGTTCTGTACATATGGCATTTTTTCCTCTTTTAAGAAGGAGATATGAGTAGTAGAAAAAAAGGAGAAGATAGAGATTTCAAGGAGAGATAGATTTTTCAGCAGTAGGGATTTTCTGAAAGATAGAGGAGACAAAATTGCATCTTGATTCTTTGTAATGGGAGCTTCTTTTGTCTTCTTAGTTAGGAGTTAGATTCAGCATAGACAGTGATGTATCTTTCAAGTTTTCTTAGTGTAGATGGAGATTATTTGGAGTTATGGATTTTCTGTACACTGGTGATTGTGCCAGATTTGTAAATGTTGCTTATCTGTTTCACTAACAGTAGAAGCAACCAGATTTAAATCTACTTCATATTGTGTTCTTGAATGGTATTCATCTTCAGTTAATCATTTTCTTTGCAAAGCTTTCAAAGAAAAAAATCTTATTTTATGTTTTGTCTAAATGGTGATTTAAAACCTGTTTTTGAAGTTAGCACTGTGAATGAATGAAACTATGTGTTGATCACAAGTTAATTTTGTTATGCAATTTTAGTTAGCAATTCCTTGAAAGGTAACAAGTCTGGTTAAGTTGGCTGAATTATTATTCTCTTCAGTTCCAAAGCTTTGATCTATCTTTTTCTGTTTCTTTAAAAACTTGGTTAAAGTAGGTTTAAATTTATGTTTGATCTTAGAACAATCCACAAGCTCAACACCAACAGGCCCCTTGAACATTATAGTTCACATCAACCATTGAGTGAAATCAGCACAGTCGAGAACCGATTACAAAGACCTTGGGAGTTAGATATCCATGTGTTATTCTTTCTCTTTCAAGAGAGTAGAATAGTAATATCCTACTTAACTTTTGTTGTGCTCATCTGAACCATCAACAACTACTAAATAGAAAATTATCTACTATTTTTTATAACTTTCAAAGTAACATCTAATCACTAGACAAAACTATAAATTAAAGTCAAATTCAATTCTTCATTACCTCAAACATTTTTATTTGGTTGACATACGTTCAACAAATGATGGTACCTTAGGATGCTCAAGAGTCCTGCCATATTGTCTTGGTCTTGGATCCATGAACATGGATAGGGGCATAATTTATAAGAAGAAAAATAAAAATGAAAAAAATAATATATAATTGCTGACAAAAAGCATAAACTATCTAACATATATCTACATATATATCCACTAGATATAAAAAAATCCATATACTCGAATCGGTGATGCAACTAAGTTTGATTGAGAAGAACTTATCATGGTAAAAGGTGTCGCATCAATCACATCTAGAGTAGACTGCAAAAGTAAAATAAGATCAAGATATATGTATTTAATTAATCATTATTTAAATGATGTGTACAATAAAAAGGTTTTACATGTATTAAAAATTATACCAATATGTGTAGGCCAAATTCAATGGCTGAAAGAGTGTCATGATGCACATCTTTAATCTCTTCTGCCATCATCAACTATTCAATCCCATTTAAATATATATTAGTAACATGTACTATTTGTTATAATAATTTTAAATGAAATGCACTATGAAATAAATTTAAGTTCTACCTTTACAAAAGATTGCTCTTGATGCTCCTCATCTCCAATAGTGGACAACACTACATCTATTCCTCCTCGCACGTCTTTGTTGCATCTATAGTATGCACTAGTGCCTCATCTCCTCCAAGTGACACATCATGCAACTCATACTCATATGTGTCTAGGGAAGGCTCATCCCTATCTCCCATAGGACCTAGACATGTATGGTTGCATGTACTACACTAATGAGTAACACAACTATGTCTGGATGATGATGTTGCTCTAGCTTCAATTGAAGCACGAGGAGATTCACTATCAGGTAGCTACACAAACTATGACGACTATGTAATCAAATGGCCAGTCAAAGAGTGTATGGCTAAGAGACTATGATGGGTCACATCAACAACAAGGTCTAGATGGGGTGTTAGAGGTGGGGGAGGAAGATGAGGAGGGGGAACATAGGGACCTTGCATCATATGCATTGCCCCAAGTCTATCTTGGGGAATTCCCATACCCACTCCTTGAAAATGTCTGAAATCAAAATAGTTAACATGTCTTCCTAAAACAAATTTTGCATATAATTTGCAAAGAAAATATAGAGGGACATCGAAATTGTTGTTGAGTGGTTTATTAAACACCATCCACCAACGATCCCAAAGGTTTGCAACTATGCCCTGATGGGTGCACCATGTTTTGGAAAATTTTATTTGTGTAAACCAACACGTCTTGTTCTTGGGTTCACAAAATGTTAGGCTAAATCGACTTTAAATATTTCTAATTTTTTAATGTCATCATACCCCAAGCCATTTGCATATTCCAACCTCTTCGCATCTCTCCAATGTTGAAATGCAGAATGTTGGCTAGCAATGTCCTTAACATGACTAATTATGGCCTCTATATTAGGTGCGACTAATCACTAATGTTGGTGGTTACAGTCTCTCTCAGTAATGTTTCTCATTTTAGTAATATTTATTTTAATTAGATCCTGAATTGAAGGAGGATTTGGTGGAGGAAGGTTTTCTAAATCAACTTGTTCCATTTTAAACTTGTTAAAAATTGCAATTTTTAAAATTAACATAATTTCCAACTAATTCCTAAAATATCTACAAAAAACCTAATATAAGGGTAAAACCACAAAGTTGCATCATAATTTTGGCCAAATAAATAGTTTTAAGCAAAAAAAAATTGGCTTGAAAGGTTTCAACCAAAACCATGTGGCCTATATGTGGAACACAAGGTTTTAGCCGAATAAAAAAAAAGAAAAAAGTTCCTTTCTTGAATTTGAAATTGGCTTATTTTATGTGTGGGGTTTCTATAGAAAAGGTTTCGGTCGAAACCCTTTCTATAGAAACCCTTTCTACCAAAACTATCTATGTGGCATCCTTGTTGGCAGCCAACTCAACATTTTTCAGAATTTTCTGAAACTTTCAACTTCAACTAGAAGTATTTCTTCAATCAGAATGATGTTTTTTAGAAAAAGAAAAATACCATTTTTTAGAGTTTGAAGTGGTGGATCCAAATATGTAATATTTTTAATATTTTGATTAGTTTTAATATATATATTTTTAAAATAATGCAAGTAGGTTGTTAAAGTTAAAAAAATAGGCTGGTTAGAATTTGAAAAAAAAAATAGTAAAACATATTAATTTTTTTTTAAAAATATATGGTGCACTAGAGGAGAGAGTCCTCTTCAAAAGGGAATGATTTTTTTTTTAAATAATTAAAAAAATAGACAATAGTTGACATCCCATGAAAACTATCAAATTGTGACAAGTTTGACTTTAAAAGGTTATTACGAGAAAATATACATGAAAATTTGATTTTTTTTCCATGCACTAGATATTGAAGTTACCTATTTGGAGAAAAAAATTAAGGAAAATGCAGTTTTTTTCAATTTGTTTCTTGACATCCTATGAACATCACTTTTTTTTCTGAAATTTTCAACATTCCAAAATTTGTTCTTAAATTGATAAAAAAATTAATGAAAACAAATTTTAAAAAATCTAAAAAAAATATAGGAATAAACTTCATCAAAAGTTCTACATTTCATTAGTTTACACCATTCTGAAATTCAAAACATAAAGACCACTTTTATGTGGTCGAAGTTTAAATTTTTGTTGTTGTTGTTGGTTGATTCCTTTATAAGTGTGACACAGGTTTGTGCTTTTACCCATATTTGTTCTGATTAAGGGAAAGACAGGTTTTGAATGGACCCAAAACCATTTACAATAGGTTTTGAATGGACCTGAAACCATAGGTTTTGAATGGACCTAAAACCATTTTAGGCAGGTTTTGATAGGGACTTGAAAGCCACACAAAGAATAGGTTGCACAAGGAATCAACATAGACAACCAACAACAAGCCAACAACATATCAAAAGAGATACACCATGGCATCCCAAATCTACTCGAAACAAAGGTTTTGATAGACACCTTAAACTTGAAGCAACCGGGAATTACAAAGTAATTTGAATCCCAAAACCACCTAAGATGGTCAGACAACCATCAGTCTAAATCAGCCAAACTGCAGCATACCTCTTGCCAGTACTAACTAGCTGAAAACAAACAGTCAAAAAACCATCAGCAAGAACCATCCAAACACCATAGACATCCAAGAAACCATCATCCAAAACCAACTAGACATCAATAAAACACTTGTCACCACCTTCTAACGAAACGAACCTCCCCACCTCAATAGGATAGTTAGGAAACATAGAGGAACACTAGTGATTCATAACATAGTCATCAAACCAGTCAACCAATAGCACCAACCCGACCTCCACCTCAATAGGAAGGGGCTCCCCTCTATAGGAGAGGAAGAAGTGAAGCCCAAAACCACTGAAAATAGACCATCCCAATCGATCCACAACCCACCTCTTCACCTCAATAGAAGAGGGTTTCACCTCTCAAGAAGCAGTCTCCACCTTCAAAGAAGACCATAGCTAAAAAATCCAACGGGAAGTAACCACACCCATAGTAGAGAGCACCACAACCTCCTTTGGAAAATAAGAAGACTAGATCATAGAGGAGAACATAGAGCACTCCACGAGAAGAACAATCCCAACCGAGATCACAAACATAAGGACCAAAGCAACCCAAGATAAAACAAGCTCATTGATCCACAACCACAAATTGGAAGCACAACACTCTGAGCCACCAAACCCCTGTCTAGAAAAATGAGAAAAATGACCCAAGTGAGGAGGAGCAAAGAGAGTAAAAAGCATAACTAGCCACCCAAGAGAACTAAGGCAGCCACAAAGACTAGCAGCCCTAGCAATCACCCAAGAAATAGGAACAACAAAAATCTAAAGGAGCCCGAAATAGGAACTAGCTCCAACGAACAAACTAAGAATCCAAAAGGAGGAACAAAAATTCAAGGAAAACCTCCAAACATCAAGAGTAGAAAGCCAACAAGACAATGAAAAACTACCTCCAACCCTACACACCGGTCAGGGTCTGAAACATGCCAAGAACTTTACACCAATAGATCCTCTAGAGAAAGACCAACAGCTACAACCCAAAACCATGAGCACACCCTCACAAAGGAGAAAGAGCCTAGAAAGCCAACTGACAAAGAAAGAGAAGTCGAGACACAACAATACAAAACCACTTCCAACCCGACATACCAACCAAGGTCTGAGATAATGTCATCCAACTCCTCAAACAACCCATCAACAAGAACCCCAAGCTCATAACCAGCACAATAGAGGGACCAAAAAGAAGAAGGATAAGGCAAGGACAACCACCAGGTACAGAGAGTAGAGAGTCGACTAGACAATAAAGAACATCCTCCAACCCTGCGAGCCAAATAAGGTTTGAAACAAGCCAAAAGCTATCCATAGGCCACTCCACCAAAGGCATCCCAACAACCACCACATC
The DNA here is from genome assembly GCA_007258455.2 of Sequoia sempervirens. Lineage (NCBI taxonomy): Eukaryota > Viridiplantae > Streptophyta > Pinopsida > Cupressales > Cupressaceae > Sequoia > Sequoia sempervirens. The sequence continues at coordinate 207,604 of VDFB02262788.1, forward strand.
CCAAAAAAATGAAATCCCCCTCACAGAAGCAAAAAAACTCCCAAAAGGCTAGAGAGGACTAGGAAAACCTGCAGACAGAGAGAGAGGAGAGAGGGCACAACAAAACAAAACCACATCTAGCCTTGCTCACCCAGCAAAGTCTAAATACAGGCCACCAAACTCCTCAAAAAACTATCAGCAAAATCACTCGACATAGCCTCCAACACCACACACAAAATCTCAAAGAGCCACACCTCAAAGATGAACCGCCGTCCAACAAAGAGCCACAAGGGAAACCACTGCCAGAAGCAGCAATGAGAGCACAAGAAAAAGGGCCTGCAGAGAAAGCAACACCCACAATAGATACACAAAGATAAAACTACAACCTGGGAGAAATCCCAACAGAAAACAAGCCTCTCCACACCATCCCCATCCCCATCAGAGTTGTCTCCACTAGTACTAGAGATCCAACCACACCAACAAAGTTGCATGAGGCCATTAATGACAATAGCTTGGATGCATCTTCCTCTAAAGACACCTTCAACATCCCTAACCCAACCATCAGGAATGCAAGTTGGAAAGAAGAAAAGATAACACTCCCCCAACAACCGCACATACTACCACAAGGGAAACCACACCAAACAAACCACCCAAGACCAACAACTTCAATCGGGTGGAGATCACCACAGAAAACATTCATAGGAAAACAATCCACTAACGAGCCCAAGATACAAAGCCACAGGTCCAAAAAGGATAGAGGGAGCCTCAACAGACCATCAAGTCCATCTGCTTCTCCATCGTTATTTGGATCAGCTTCATCACCATTGCAAGATTTGAAATTAGCTTTCCCGCCGACTCCACTTCACTTGTTCTCCATGTGGCTGGGGGGGTTGAACCTTCGACCTCGCTTGCACTAGAACTTCTCTTCACCACTAAGCCATCATATGGCTCTTACCCATATTTGTTAAAAAAGCATATAAAATAATTAAAATAATCCAAAAAAATGCATTTTAACATACCTCTTGAGCTTATTTGCTGATAAATTTGAAAGGGTTGCAAAGAATTATAACTTTGAAGGGTGAAAAACAAATATCAGTTATTGCAAATATCCATTTTCGCTCTTTTGTCCACACACAATCACTAAAAAAATGACTTAAACATTGGTTTTTTATACTAGTAAAAAACGGATATCCATTTGCTAAAAGAGATCCGTTTTTGAGAGCTTTGTTAAGCTCTCTGAAGCAGATATCTATTTCAAAGAGCACTTTAATTTTTTAAAATATGACATGATATAATATTAATATATATTATTATAATATATATAATATATAATATATAATAATATATTACATTTATAATATATATAATATATAATATTATCATATATATATAATAAGATATTAATATTAATAATATATGAGATATTAAGATTACATAAGTGAGATATTAATAATATATATAATATATTATATGTATCATATATATATTAATATATAATATATATTATGTGGGCGGTTGGGTGGGAAACTTTCCACACTGATTGTTGTGGAAAGCCTAAGGGAGGCATAGCTTTGTATTGATTCAAATAATACCCATGCAATGGCATCCATTGACATTGATCGTGCTTTCCACAAACAACATTGTGGAAAGCTATACTTTATGAATAGTCTCTCCAGGTTAGCACATTGGGTCAGGACATTAGTTGTCTACTTGGCATATGCAAATTCATATTTTCTATGGCATGAATGCAGGTTTGATGAACCGTTAATACTTGGTAGATCTTGGTGCATTATCCTTAATGGCTAGGTTGCATTTGTGGTTGCCACCTCAGGTTGCCACTTCAGCGCCCATTGGCACTGTTCATGTAAGTGTTGTCATTACACTCTGGCAGTGATAGATCCTTGGTCCTTTCCAATCAATGAACTCATTCTAAATTGCATATGGAGTTATAAAATTTATTCAGTCCAGAGATTGGTATGTCTTGTCACATGCATATCAACATTACTCTTTGGACATCTCAAGAGTGAATTGGAAGGATAATATGATTGTTTCTTCCTATTTAATCAAACCAATCCATTCCTATAATCAAATACATACAATCATCTAATCAATCTAAGCACACCAATCCTATCAAGTTCAATCAACCATTTGATCCTATCCAATCAAACTGATCTAGCACTTTAATAAAATTCATCAAATCATCTACTTGATCCAATCATCCATCTACCAAATCCCACCAAAATCAAAATCAATCCCATCACATCATCCAATTATCCTAATCTGAGCTTTAATCCAATCCTGATCTGAGCTTGACTTAAATCCTGATTTGAGCTTTAGTCCATCATCTTTGATCAATTTTATTTATCCTATCATCATCATGAATCCTCATCCTCCATCAATAGTAGTCAAGGGAAACCCTAATTACATTGACGACGATAACGAAAGTCTTGTCGATCAAGAGGTATACGACATAGATCCCCTTGACACTATCATATCTAGTAAGCTTTCTCCACCCACTTTCCAAAATCTAATTACTCCTCTAAGCTATCCCATTATGCCTTCATCCATGCCTAATCATGTTCCTTATGCTACCTTTGACAAGGAGTATCCAGTACCTTCCCCTTCCCCATCTACATCATCCTCTTATTCGACATCCACATCCTCTTATCCTAATCTTCCATCACAATATTCTTATTACAATTCCCCATACATGACCCCCTATCCTAATCCTCTTTCCCAGTCTGCCCATACTAATCTTACATCCACACCTTTTTACCTTAATCCTACATCCACATATCCTCATCCTAATCCACCATCCCCATACCCTTATTATAATCCATCCCCCACATCCTCTTGTCCCACTACACCACCTATATCCTCTTGTCCTAATCCACAATCCATGTCCCCCTATCTTAATTCACCACTCCAATATCCTTACCTTAACCCTCCATCCAATCCTAGTCCTCCATCTACTCCTAGTCCTCCATCCAATCCCATTCATCCATCTACTCCTAGTCCTCAATCCAATCCTTCCTCCATCTACTCATAGTCCTACATTCAATCTCATTCCTTCATCTAACCCTAGTCCACCAATCCATAATCCCTCATCCATTTCTACCACCCCAACCAAGCCAACCATATGCAAGTCTCTCATTTCAGAAGTTCTCCAAGGACTCATGACAAAGAAGCCATCCCCAACTCCACATCTTGAAGTCATGGAACCATGCCATCCCAATCCATCATCCACGGTAACTAGTGATGAGAGCCTTCTCCATACCACACCTATCATTGTTGTTAACACCCCTAGCACTGATCAAACCATTGACACCATTGAACCCACTAAATCCATTGAACCCACATCTCCTACTATGGGAGCCACTGAACCCATCAAAGACACCCAAGTCCAATCCACTCCCTCTACTCCTAGATCCACCCAAATCCAATCCACTCCTCCCACCCCTAGTAGCACCAAAACCCATTCCAATGAACCTCATGAATCTTCCATCCCTCCATCTTCCCCACTTGAAGAGTCCCAACAAGACTCCATTATCATGCCTCCCGCACACGATGAGTCATGCCAAGAGCCTAATCCAAAGCATGCCAACATATCCCCTTCTCCAGATCAAGATCCTACCATCCCATCTAGTCTACCTCAAGATCACAGTCTCCCATCCATTCCATCCCATGATCCTCTTGTTATTCAAGATTTCACCGCTTCATCTCCATCTCCATCGCATGAGCCTACTACCACAAATCCAGATCCTATCATGGCCCCTACTCCCTCTCCTGATGTTGCTATCCCATCATCTCCTTCTCATGATCCCCCATCATCACCTAAAAATGCTATCCCCACACCACTTGCATATCCCCTTGGTCCTCTCACATTCCTCCATGGTGGTTTCCTTGCAAAAGAAAAACACAGTGTATATACCACCCATCATCCTCCACCTAATAATGGACTCGCATCATGTTTTTAGAATAACAAAAATCCTATCATGGATTGAATGCTCAAGAACATGAACTATCAAGGAAAAGGTCTAGGCCTTCATGAGCAAGGAATTATAGAGCCCATCCAAGCTAAAGAACATTTGTATATGCGAGGTCTTGGATGTACTACTCACGACTCGCAATCCAAAAATGTTGGTACAATCTCCACATATCTTCCTCGATCCTCTTCTAAAAAGATAAAAGGATCCTCCCATAACCCCACTAGATCGTTTGTTGCCATCCCCCCTCCTCCATCATATCGCTTCAAAACAACCATCCATATTCCTCCTTCATCCGCTCCATCCATTTTGGGTGCTTATGTTCCCTTGTCCCCCATCACATATCCTTCAGGTCCTAAGTTTATTTTGGGCCCTTATATCCAAAAATCACCTCCTCCATCTCATCCTATTATCCATCCATCACCTATCCATGTCACCCATCATAACTATCCCACTCTCATGTTCCCTAATCAGGATCAACAAAGGCATGTACCTATACATCATCCATTCACATATTATCCTCAAAATCATACCTCTGTCCCTCCATCCATATTCCCTTCATATCATCCATGCACTCACACCCATCCCATTGCTACTAAAAGCACTTTGGATGCCAAAATACAAATTCATAAATCTAAACATCCACATGAATCAAAAGATCCTCATGTCCCCTCTAAAAGGCATGGTAAAGAAAAGAAAAATCAAATCCAATATCAAAATCAAATCCATAGGTCACAAAGGCCCACCAAAGCAAAAATAAAAACCATGTGGATCCCAAAGAAAATAAATGAAGCCCTCATAAACACATCCAAAGTTGCTACTCCAACAGCTAATCGTGAAAATCCTCCATCTCCTAAGTCCATTTTGGGTCCTTATGTCCCAAAATTTTCTATCACCTCTCCTCCATTATCTCCACATCCTCCATTACACTCTCCATTATCCCCACATCATCCAACTATTAATCCTCCTATCCTTTCACACCCCCCACCACCTGTGCCAATGTTGGTCTTGAACACACCTCCCCATCATAGGTTTACTCCATCATTCCATCCATACACTTTCCAACATCCCATCCATTATCCCACATATCCCCCCATCAAATCCCTTTAATACCCACCCTTGCATAATTCCTCCATTGTCCTAACCGTGGTTGTACCAACATCTGATAGTCACTTCAAAACCTGGGCTCTTAATACTTCGTATGGAATTCGATGCTTGAGTCCTTCGGCCATATCTTTATCACATGTCTACTGCATCCACTTATCCACCTCCCTATACTTATCCATCTCCACCCACATTTTATCCAAACATCCAAAGAAATTGAAAAAAGCAAAAAAATGGTCAATAAGATAAAATAGTAAAGAGAAATCATTCATCCAATGGTGAAAACTTGGCAAACAAGCACCTTGGATAAGTACCATGATGAAAACCTGGTAAACAGGCGTCATGCGTAAATCCCCTATCTTCTACAATTGGGGACACTTGCATCCCTTTCCCCCACCTCCTTCATCCCACCTATCTTACACATCCTTTATCTCACTCCCTCCATCCTCCTTGTGATCTTGATATAGCTAGGAGAAAACATATATACATGCTTTGGACACCTCTTGGCATACTTACCCTTCATCCATACATTGTCATATTCTTTGTCCACCCATCATGATACCATGCACTTACCCCCTATCTTATTCCTTATCCACATCCATTTACCTCCTTTGTTTATCCATCATGCTACCATCTGTATCCCTTCCTTATTCAAGCATCCTCCCTTCATTCATCAAACTCCCTTGTCCACCCATCTTATCCTCCTCCAACTATCTCCTTTATCTTCCCATCCACTCATCTTTCACCCCTTTTTCCTTATCACACGACATATCTAGAGTGGGGGGCATCCACTTCCTTTGTGACGTAAGTCTTTGGTGACATCATTCATCAATCCTATCTAAAGTTTCATCTTCCCATCCTTATCTTCCTATCCATCCATCCAAACAGTCCCTTTCCTACCCCATCCTTATCTTCCTACCCATCCATCCAAACAATCCCTTTCATATCCCCATCTTTGTCTTCCTACCAATCCCTTACGTCTCCCCATCCTAGTCTTCTCATCCATCCAAACAATCCTTTCAACCCCCTTATCCTTCTCCATCCATCCTAGCATCTATCCATCTATCTAGCCAATCCCATTAATCCATCGAATCTCTTCTACCCCCATCCTTGTCTTCATATCCATCCACCATCGCATCCTTTTCCATCTCCCCATTCTTATCTATCCATATACCTAGCTAATCCCCTTAATCTGTTGAATCTCCTCTACCCCCCATCACATCCTTGCCATCTCCCCATCCTCATCTTCCTATCCATCCCTACCTCTATCCCCATCCCTTTCATCCCCCATCCCTGTCTCCCTATTCATTTCTCTATATCTTCATCCCATCTCATAATCCCTTGTCATTGGTCTCTGGTTATAGGCTTCTCCCCATACACTCCACTTCCATCCATCTAATCATCATTAGTTCTGCTTCTTTCACACATCTTTCTAATCCTTTATCACTTTTCATCACTCTATCTTGACTATCACTTTTCATCACTCTATTATTTCTCGTCGTATCGGTCCCATCTTTTTTATCCACTTATTATATCATCTCATTATCCTTTATCCATCATTTGTCATTTGTCATTGGTCGAACTATGTCGCCCCTGCGCTTTCACGTAGGCAAGGTTGATCATTTGATCCGCCCCTGGGGCTTTGTCCATCTGTTCCTCTATCATATATCATTGGCCTTTCTGCTCTCCCCATCCACTCCTTTATCACCTATCATCAACCTTTCTACTTTTTTCTATCTAGTCTTTGTCATCCATCATCATTTTTCATCATCCTCTTTCCGCTTTTATCCATGGTCAGTCATCAGCCTTTTACCGAACTACACGGGCTCTACACTTTCACGTAGGCAAGGCTAATCTTTGATCGGCCCTCAAGCCCCTAGGTCGCTAGGCTGTGTCAGTCTTCTATCTTGTGTCATGTCTCTTGTGTTGTGTCATCAAGCTATGCCCTCATCTAGCTGGTTCTTAACAAACGAGATTCGTTAGTATCAGTAGATCCAATCCGTTCCAAGAATCCCATGCTATATTGATCTTTTAGTTTAGTATCCATCATCATCGGTCTCAACAGGATGCATCCTTCCGAACAGACCTCATCAACCCCATCCATCCTCTTAATCCTATGGCAAAGGACATTTCAACTTTGATTGTGATCTTTTGATGCTTTTGGTTTTTGTTTATCATTTGAGCTCCCTATCACACCTCGTCATGGTCACCTTGGTCCATCATACCATGGTGTGCTATGGCTGGTCATCATAGGGGCATATTTTGATCTTTTATTGTTGTTGTCTGCTGGGTTGCCCCATGTAGTACCCACCAAGATCCATGTGATCTTGTGTTACATTGGGGCATCCTTTTGTGCTTGCGGTTATCCCAATACCTGGCCCGACCAAAGTCTTTGTCACTTTGGGGTGTTAGGATAGCCTTCTTGTCTATTGTGTTTGTTTTATGCATTAGACACTAATCTGCCTTGGTCCTTCATACCTTGGTGTAACGTGTCTTATGCTATAGCAAAAATTAGTGCTCCGAAGATGGCAAATTACATTTAGAATTGCATTTCATTTTTTATTTCATCATCTTGCATGTATCCCCCATCCCTTCATCCTTCTTCACAATCCCCCCATCCCTCCATCTTTTCGATCTATTCCCTTTCTTTTGCCCGACTCTACTGTCGGGGTAGCTCTGCCCTCAGCTGGGGCGGATCGGCTCCGCCCCCGGGCGGCACCGCCCTCTTCCAGGGCGGCACCACCCTCTGCTAGGGTGGCTCCGCCCTCTACCGGGGCGGCACTGCCCTCGGCCAGGGCGGCTCCGCCCCCAACCGGGGCAGCACCGCCCACTGGCAGGGCGACACCGCCCTCTGCCGAGGCGGCTCCGCCCCTGGGTGGCACTGCCCTCTGCTAGGGCGACTCCGCCCTCGATAGGGGTGGCAGCACCTACGCGCAGGGCAGCTATGCCCCTACCTCGCCGACCTTTGACTCTCGAGAATTGACATTTTCACTATTTTTTTTTGAAAAACTAATTCTGACCCATTTTGTAATTTCCCCCCGCCATCAAAACTCATGTGTTGAAATTTTAAAAATTTATCAAAAAAATATATTTTCGAAGGTTTTGATTTTTTACACCGAAACTTCTAGAGGCCATAACTCTTAACTCGGGTGTCCGTTTGAGTTGAAATTTGATGGGTGGTTGCGTTATGAGATAACAAGTGGATTTCCAATGGAATTCATTGGAACCCATTTTGCCACATTTTCGGGGCCTCAAACTTTCATCTTAACCCTCAAAATCTCAATTTAGTGTTTTTTCTAGTATTTTAAAAAATTGTTTTCACTCATAACTCAAAATGCATATCTCGAATTTGGGATGTTAGTTGGCAATTCATCCTATCTCCATATTGGGTATTTCTTGGAAAAAAATTGGACTCCCAAAAGTATATCCATGAGGTTTCCTAAAATGGAAAAATTTGATAATTTTTAAAAATTGCCAAATTGGGAAAAATCTGATTGTCAACACTTTACGTCCTTTAAACCCCAGAACTTGGTGTAGAATCAATTCAATCATATCCTTCAATCATTCTAGTCTTCAATACAATCCTCATCTGAGCTTTAATCTTATCCCAATCTGAGCTTAACCAAACCCCTAATCTGAGTTTTAGTCCATCTGCAGTCCAAATCTTTGGATATCAAACCAAATCTTAAGATCCTTCTCTCCATCTCACATATCAATCTTCTCCTCATCTGTTCCATGTTGCACAAATCACCTAATCAAATCCTTGGTTTTGCCCCTAGTATCGTTACCAGCCTTGACCCATCATCATCATCATCATCCATTAGTATCCTTCCCTATCCCTTTGGTGTTGTTTTGGGATGTATCCTTCCCTCATCAACAACACTTTCATCATCATCATCAGGAGGTATTCTTCCCTATCCTTTAGTGGTGTTTTAGGATGTATCATTCCCTCATCAATACCACTCAGTGGGATGTATCCTTCCCTATCCTCGTGTTGTTTCAGGATCCTTCATTCCATCATTGACAACACTCCATCCATCATCAACCCATTTTTGCTTGTACCTTGACTAGGGCAATATCACCTTGTGCTTCATCCATCTCCATGTCACTTACTCTCGTACCCATCACCTTGCATCATCTTCCTCATCTCCCCTTGCATCACATCATCTATTTCGAGAGCACACACGTGTTCTCTTCAACCCGCATGTCCTCTCGAGGGGGCATCCTCAATCCCTAATCTTCATCTTCACCCCATCATCTTTTTTCTCAATCAATCCTTTGATGACTGGGGCATCTTTCCCAATCTAACCATCTTTTTCTAGGTTCTATATTTTAATATTCTTTGAAATGATGTTACTTCATAGCACCATCTCAAAGAGGGGCAAAATGTAGACATCCAAATTTAGACACTTAATTTATCCAAATTTATCACTTTTCGTCTAAACATCCTTTTATCTGAGTTAATTAAATAATATTACTATTATTTAATTAATACCCTTAATTCTGCCAAATCCCTAAGGTATTTAATTAATAATTAAATACTTTACCCTCTTTTAATCCTCCTTTCATCAAATAAATTAAATAAATAATACATTTATTTAATTCCTCACATGTCATCTTCATCTAATCCTAATCCATCTCTTAATTTCTTCATTAGGGATGTGCACATGCCTAATCCTTGACTAAGATGTGTTACATCCTCCAACTTTTGTAAGTTGGCTTCTTATCCTCATTTATCTTCTAATTATTGATTAATTAATCTTAATCAGTACCTTGGTCAACTCTCTCCATCGCCCAAGGAATTTTTAATTCCTTTTTATTCCTCCAAGAATCCCCTTTTCCCATGCATCTTCTATAATCTTTGACTTCTCACATCAAGTCACATGTGACAAACTCCCACCTTTTGGGAACATTATCTTATCCACTAGATTCTTCTAATCATTGTGAATTTAAAATTCATTTTTATTCACCCAAGATTCTTCCCATCTCCCAATGTACTTGCAAGGTACTTGTACTTCCTCCACCTCATGTACCTTTCAGCCACCTCACTTACACCTCATCTCCTCTTACCCACTTCACCATCCACATGTCAAGATGTGAGGGCTTATGAGTTCTCAACCCACCATAGCCCTTCATCTTGACCTTGTTGGATGAATCTCAATCGTTGAATTCTCTAGAGAATTCAAATTTTTCTATAAATACCCCCTCCTCAAGGGCATTTTCAACACATTTTTCATTTTGAGCAACCTTATGCTGTCAATTTGCATTTTCAAGCATTCACTATCATTTAACCATCCACTTTGATCATCTTGCATATTCAATCTTGCATATAAATAAAATCATGGGTTATGTATTATGCTATAGATTTCAGTCAAAAATCACCACATGCTTTGTATCCAAGGTGGGTCTTTAATTCATGTGCATGAATTCAAAAACATCCATATTTCATTTAAAAATTGATAATAAAATTATTCTAACCCCCAACAACCTTCTCTTTTTAATATACTCTTCTACACTTGTTGACAAGAATGTTGCAAAGCTTCACAACTTCAATCTCCATTTGAAGACCTCTAATCATCATTTGAAGGACCTTGATGTTGTGATATTCACATTTAATTTCTTATTTTTCTTGAAGATTATATGCACATATCTAATAATTTTGCATTGTTATGAAGCTTGTGATTAACGAGATAAACGAATCAACTTGAACACTTATATAGGTCATGAAGCCCTTGGAAATATACTTTGTGGGTCCTCAATACAAGGTCAATTTTCAGATAAAATATATATATATATTTTTTTTTATCATTAAAAAATATAAAATTATTAGGTTCACTTGAAAAAATATATATAATATTGTATACGTTGAAAACTAAAAACTAAATGACTTAATCTATAAATTCAAATCAAAATTTTAGCATATCATCAATAAAGCCTTTCCAAATGAATACAAATACAAAATGCAAACTAAACTATGTAAAACTAAAATAAATGCATTCAAAGGAAAATTAGCTCCATTGTTTTGCTATTTCACCATGATTCTTGATTTATGTTGTAGACACCTAAATTTGGACAATTAAATTTGCCCAAATTTATCCTTATTCATCTAAATATTCGTTTATTTGCATTAATTAAGTAATATTGTTATATTTAATTAATACCCTTAAATTATTCTAAATCCCTAAGGTATTTAGTTAATAATTAAATACTTTACCCTTTATCCCCTAAATTCTCAAATAATTAAATAAATAATAATACATGTATTTAATTCCTCACATGTCACATCTTCCATCACTTTTTTTAATCATAATCCACCTCCTAATTCCATCACTAGGGATGTGCACATGTCTGATCCATGATTAAGATGTGTCACATTCTCCAACTGTTGCAAGTTGGCTCATAATATTCATTAGCCACTAACTGCCTTCTAATAATTGATTAGCTAGTCTAATCAACATCTTGATCAACTCTCTCATCTCTCAAGGAATATTAAATTCTTTTTATTATCCCCATGTCCTAAATGGAATTTTAAATTCTATTTTATATTTTCAAGACTCTCCTATTCCCCATGCAAGTTGTTAGGAGTTATAAAACTCCTCACTTGTCACATAAGTCATATGAGGACAAATACTTACTTTTTTAAGGACCTTGTCTTATCCTTAAAATATCCCTAATTATGTGGATTTAAAATTCATTTTTATTCTTCCAAAGCTCTCCCCTTCCCCATGTGGATCATTGAAAGGTAACATCAGTCACATCCCAAGGTACTTGCAAGTACCTTCACATCATATGTCTTTTTCCACATCACCTGTCCTCTTGACATCTCATCTTCCACATGGCAAGATGTGAGAGCTTGTGAATCCTCAACTCACAATAGCCCATCATCTTGCCCATGTTGGCAAGTGTATATGTCTAAAAATGGTCATGATTAAGCTTGTTAATTAATTAATTAAAATTTATTTAATTAATTCCTTTAAAGTCATCTACATATAAATAAATTTAATTATTTATTTATATCGTTCATTTTTCCAATTCTTCTACCTTTAATTAAATTAAGTACTAACATTTTCATTTTTTCGCTTAATTAAATTAAATAAATTTTTATAATTTATTTATATTTAATTATCATAGCATTCCAAAGTTTAATATTTTTAATATTTAAATAATGGAATATCTTCTTCATTTCATCTTTTACCTTTCGCTTGATTAAATTAAATAAATTGTTATAATTTATTTATATTTAATTATCATTCTATTCTAAAGTTTAAATATTTTTTAAATAATGGAATATTCTTCATCCCATTTTTGAATTTTAAAATATTGAATATGATATTTAATATTTTCCACCTCACTCTAATTTCATTTTTAAAACATAATTAAATAATTTATTTAATTATGTGGCTTTCCATTTTCGATTCCACTTCCCAAAATTCTAACTCATGCTAACTCGCCCTTCTAAATTCGTATCTTATCTTTCGAAATGGAAGTTTTCCTTCGAAACTCAATGACGATGTTCGAAGAGAAGGGAAACCTTCCATTCTTCTTTCCACTTTCGAAAATCTCTTGCCGTCAGATCAAACAAGTTTAATTAGGACCGTCGATTGATTCAGCCAATCAAACTTGTTTGAAAACTCTATAAAAGCACGTGCAAATCCAAGCCTTGGTTAATCATCCACCTACATTCTGCATAATCGTTCACATATGCACACTTCGTATACTTATTTACACAACCATATTTTCACCAGCCTTTGCATGCATATTAGTTTTAATATCACAGCAATATTTCTCATACTAGCATAGCTTTCTTGCATTTTGCATATTATGCATTTTTAGATTAAATCTCGTTCTTCATGCTGTCATTTTGTTGAGCTCAATCTGCTGATCTGAGAGCTATTTCGAAGCAACAAAACAGTGAAGATAGAGGAGGATAAAATGATTTTGAAAGGCTGTTGTTACGGTTTGCACGTTTTTTTTTTTAGCTTTTTGATTTAATGTTTTATTAACATGTGTTGATTTTGAATTTGAATTTGATCCAATTTTCTCACACACATTAAAATGGTGCCCACCGTGGGGCTCGAACCCGCGAATTTAACATTTTCTGCAAGTTTATTTTGATAGTTTTGGCTTTCTGGAATCGATTTTACAGAAAAATTTGACGTTTCGGTGCATTCAAAAATTCCTGACGCGCATACAGAATTTTAACTTTTTGGTTTTGCAGAATTTCGACGCACATCCCGTGACTGTTTCGGTGCATCCCGTGACTATTACGGCGCATCTCGTGACTGTTACGGCGCATTCGTGGCTATTTCAGTGCATACAGTAACTGTTAAAGCGCATATAATTTTTTTCACATGCACAGTAATTGTTTGGCTTTTCTTATGGCGCATCCAGTTTCTGTTTAGGCACTTATAGTATCTGTTAGGGTGCATATGATTTCTGTTTAAGCGCTTTTTGCTTCTGTTTTGGTGCATTTAGTTTCTGTTTAGGTGCATATGTATTTCAACGCATACAACTTGTGTTTAGGCGCATATGTATTTCGGCGCATATAGCTTCTGTTTAGGCGCATATAGACTGTAACAAAAATCATAGAATTTTGAGTCTGACGCATTCCGTAGACAGAATTCTATTTCATTTTTTTTCTTCCTAAAGTTTTAAAATGAAGCAATCCTAGGGTAGTCACATCTGGATTAAAATGAAGCAATCTAGGATAGTCACCAAACAATGAATTTTGCAGTCTAAAAATGAACAATCTGTTTTTGGTGAAGCAACATCTTCCCCTAGATTAGCTCATCGTTATTTGGGTTTTAAAAAGAACATTTGCTTGCTGTGATTGTGGCAATAGGTCTATGCTCTCCCCTTAACTGGGTGATCAGAATACCAGACTTGCCTTTTAATTTCATGCAATGTTTATTTTTCAATTACATCCTTTAAAGAGCCTACCATAGTGGGAAAAAGTACTCACCCTACGGGAACGACTCAAGTGGGTTCAAGCCAAAGCCAGGCTATTCCGTCCCACTATAAAATTTAAAGTGAATTTGGGGAAACCCTCTTTTGCCGGTAGTGTGCAAGATAACCATCCCCAAAGCCTTTGTTCTAAAGGTTGGGAGGTCTCCTGAGGGAGTTTATTATTGCCGCACCGAATGGAAATCCTTACTACGAACCTAGTGTAGTAGCCAGTCGAGTCAATTGCCAAACATTCTGATAATCACAGTGCAAGGGGAGGGAAGAATCTGCCCCCAAGATACTCACCATATAACTGCCAAGGACCGTTTGCTCAGGGGACCCGGTATCCACTTTCGTAACTCTGAGTACGCGCTTGGAAAAGACAAAAACACGGGCGCCCCTTCGGGGGTGACACGGCTGTGTGAGTCGACGCAGTTCTAAGATGTGGGCTGTTGATTACCATAATGACCTACTTGAGCACTTAAGAGTGAGTCTATCTGAACTGTCTTTCATGTGAAATACCTGTGAAAACATTTGATGAAAAATATTTCTTGAATCAAACACTTCATGTTAGTATAGGGCTTTAAGAACAATTGTTTTCAAAAATGTTTGTTGTGTCTCCCATTACATTAATTCAGATAAAGAGATCATCCAAATGAAACATGAAGAACAACAATTGAAAGCCACCTAGGAATTTTGTCATATCATTGTTTTGAAAACATTTTACCAATATCTTTCTTCCATGCTTAGGAATTGGAAGTCAACAAAGTTTCCCAAGAAATCAATTTCCAAGAGAATCAGAAAACCTAAGAAACCATTAGGATACAAGAAAACACTGCAAAAGAGGAAATTCTTGTACAAAAGTCGACAAGTTTTGCTTCATTATCGAGGATTCCTTCACAGATATCAGGATTTTGTTAGAGGATTCACTGATGAATATGTTGTAGATCCCTTAGATTCTCGAGCCTATTATCAAAGAAGAGCTCTATCACAATGACATAATCATAACCAACCTCTTGAATTTGACAACATACCCCAACTTTCCATCAAATATCCTTCACACCCAAATCATATTCTTCAAAGATCTTGAGAGAATCTCCTTCAAAACAAAGATCAAAATCTTTTAGAGTGCACCCATCAAAACAGCTTTTTAATTTTTGGCTCAAGCTTCCCCAACAGGATTCTAAAATCCTTTATCATCTTGGAAGCTACAACCCATAAGTCAAGAGCTTTCTTGATCATATCAATAAGATTACCTTATCTTATCAGATCAAGATATCATCACCATTGCACTCATCAAAAACTGTGATCTAAGTTTAGAGGAAATTTTCAAAAACATATGCCTATCTCCACAAGATCTCAGCACAATAAATTGAAGGATACGAACCAAAAAGAAAGTCATATTCAGGACATTCAAGAAGAAGGAGAAAGCAGTAATCCCATTTTCAGCATAAATCAAAATCCAATTTTCAACAACATGGACAATAAAGAAGAAAATCCTCCCCATCAAGTGGATAGTGATGAAGAACAAGAAGAAGAACGTCTTAGAGAAGCTGAACAAGATCCAAAATTCCATAAAGCCATTGAGAAGATCTTGCAGTGAGATAAGGAAAAATATTTTCACTATCTAGCCGAACAAGGGGCTAAATTACCTCATGACTTTGACACTGAAAATTTGAAAAACAAACCTGAAGAGACACCCCTTTCAGATCTTAGTGCCTTGACCCAACAAATCAAGGCACTTCAAGGACAAGTTAGAGAATTACAAGGGGGAACAACCACAAAGAAATACACTTTGGAGGACATATGTCCTTATCCTTTTGACAGAAGTTTAAACATGATTCATTTTCCCAAGCATTGCGAAATACCAAAATTTGATTGCTATAATGGGAAAACGGATCCAATCGATCATGTTAGAGATTTCATAAACTTGACATTGGAGTTTTCTTACGAAGATACTTGATGCGATTATTTCCTAGAAGTCTGGGAGTACACTCTATGGAATGGTTATCCAAAATCTCACCTCTCGTTAGGACATTTGAAGAGTTGATCAATTTATTCATATTACAATACACCTACAACATACAACATCAGATCACCATGATAGATCTTTGTAAAATGGCGTAGAAACCTGGTGAACCCTTCGTTACGTTTCTCCATAGATGGAGAAGAATGTTTGCTAGATACCCACATCCTGTTCCAGAGAAAGAAAAGATGGTTACTTTCATCAACAGTTTAAACTCAGAAATGAGCTATCACTTGAACTTACACTGTCCTTCTTCTTTTGAGAAAATGATCGAAGATTCCTTAACCATTGAAAGTGCTTTGGTCAAGAAAGGCATAATAAAACATGACAAAGAAAACCCTAGCTCCTCCAACCATCATAATCAGGACAAATCCAAATTCTGGACCCGCAACAAAAATATGGTGAATGATGGTGTTGTGGATGCAAATCATGCTTCAACCAAACCATTCGTCCTCACTACCCCAAACACTCGCAACAACAATGTCAACTCAATTGCAAATCACGGAAATAATCCTCCTTCTCAGAGGAACAATACAAATCAACACTCCACTTCCCATCAAGGGACTTCAAACAACAACCAGGGTTACCGAGGAAACAATAACAATCATAATTCTTTAGGGAACACCTCAAATTCAAATCCGCAAAGATTTTCGTTCTTCTCTAGTAGAAGAACTTTCACTCCATTAGGTCAATCCCTAGAATCCGCATTCAAAGAGTTGATGGCCAAAAATGTCATTACTTTACCACCTCAACGAAATTTTGAACCCAGTGTAAAGCCTCCATCATGGAATGAGGCATACTATTGTGATTACCATCGATATAAAGGTCACCGCACCAACAACTTCCAAGCCTTGAAAAATTCCATTCAAGACTTAATTGATAATGACATCATCACAGTAGAAGGAAATCAACAAACCAATGCAGACCACCAAGCATTCGCAATCCTTTACCTAATTGTCAAAAAGGTGAGTCTTCCGACAAAGAAGTAAATCACATCAATGATGACCATATAATCAACCATCTCTATGCGGACGATGAGCAGGTGAATGTCATAAAAGTCAACCAGAAGGTGGAATATAGAGAAGTCAACACAACAACAAGAGTACAAGCCAAAGTTGTCTTAAAGGGCACCTCCTCGAGATCCACTGAACCTCCACCTCAACATCAATATGATCTGGTCAATCAACTTCGAAAAACCCCCGCTCAAATTTCTATTTTTGAACTATTAAAGATTTCTCCAGCCCATAAAGAAATTCTTGAAAAGGCCCTCATTGAAACCAATGTATCTACTGATTTGGATGTGAATCAATTTCAAGCCATGGTAGGACATTTGTCCTCACCCACTTGTCTTTCATTTTTTGATAAAGATGACGTTTCCATAACCCATCCTCATAACTCATCTTTGTACTTAGAAGTCATGGTTCATAAATTTTGCATCAGACGAGTTCTAATAGATGGAGGTGCTGGTTTGAACATCTGTACCTTAAAGTTGGTAAAAGCCTTAGGATTTTTTGAGGACTCTATTGATTTCAGAAGAAATATTACCATAAAAGCTTATGATGATGAAGAAAGAGCATCTAAAGGTCTAATCATGCTGCCAATCAGAGTGGGCCCTGTTATAAAGAATACTTTTTGTCAAGTACTGGACCGTGATCTGGCATATAATATCTTGCTGGGTCATCCTTGGATCCATGAAATGCAGGCTGTCTCATCCACTTACCATCAATGTCTCAAGTTTCCTTATGATGGACAAGAAATTACGATACCCGCTGATAATTCCAACACTCAAACTTGTGCCAACATAAAGGCTAGTCAAGATACTTTGGTCCCTAATAATCGAGAAGCTCATGCTAGTACTTCTCTAAAGATTGACACACAAATCAGTCAATTGACCAATAGCTTTGACAAAAAGATGAAATTCAAGGATCATGGAGTTGGAGAATACTCCCTTTGTCTTGTCAATTTACCTACATCATCTCGATCACATGGACAACCATCTATTAGAGAACACCAAATATCAGCAGCATCAGCATCAAAGCAAATGCCAATAGAGCTAATTACAAAATTTAATGGGCAATTCATCAAAGAAAAATTCCCCATGAAAAACCCTGAGGATACTGAAATTCTAAATTGGCTCTACAAAGATGAAGATGAAGTAGTTTCTAATGTCAAATTACCCACAGATAAATATGGAAAAGGGTATTTAATCATGCAGAAGATGGGTTATGATGAGGGACCTATTGGAAAAAGAAAGGAATGAGTAGTTGAACCCATTCATCTCCGTGGACTTGCTGCAAAAGAGAAAACTGGACTAGGTTATGGAAATCACTCCAAAGAAAAATAACTGCATAGCACTGTCTTTGCATTGCAAGAAAGCTCAGATTCATAAGAGGCATGCTTGACAACAATTCAAAATTTCCTAGACAACAATTCTGACACAGACTCTGCTGAATATGAATGGGACACCATTTACAATGATGAGTTATGGAGAGACAAAGAGGTTGATGTAATACACCAGTATGCCCCAACTCTAATTGAAGGACAAGGTTCAAGGTCCCAACTGCGAGAATCTGAACCACAAGTCGACTATGATTCTAGTGATACTGAATTAGATCTAAACGAACAAGATTATCATGAGGATAGTATCATCATTGATCCACCTTATACCTCGGATCCTACAGACCACTCTGTCATGACCTTAACCATAGCCGATCTTACACAACCTAACGACCCTCTACCTTTACTCCATCCTGACCTTATTGGTTGGGATTTTACGGAATCTATTAACATACCTATGTTTCCAAGTGATGAAGCTATTGTAAACTTCCTTTTCGCAGATGATGCAAATGATTGTTCCACCAGTGATTTTCGACATAGAGTTTTTGATCAGGAGAGTGTCAAGTCTCCTAGCTGCAAAAATAAAAACAAAAAAAGAAGATCTAATGGTGAAAACCAGAATCTGGCAGTATTAGATCAAACAAAAGATAAAATAAAGAGCGTATCAGATGGTGAAAACCTCTTTGAGGCGCCAGATGATGGGACTCTTGACACTCTCCCGGAACATTACCATGAGTGATCGCCTATTCTGATTGAGCCTACAAACGCTGTTGATCTTGAAACTTCTGACAAACCAAGAATTTTACAGTTAGCCGCATCTATGACAGAGAAAGAAATACCAGAGTTTTGTGGAATTCCTGAAAACAAATCAAGTCAATTTTGCGTGGCTTATGCTGACATGCCTGGTCTTGATCCTGGTCTTATCATGCATCATTTATCTATCAAACCAGGGGTCAAACCGGTAAAGCAAAAACTCAGAAAGATGCACCCTCATGTTGCATTGTTGGTTAAAGAGGAACTGAGAAAACTTCTTGATGTGGGCTTCATCAGACCAATCGACTATGCAGAATGGATCTCCAATATTGTACCTGTATCCAAACCAGATAAAACTGTCAGAATATGCACAGATTTCAGAGATCTTAATAAAGCATGTCCTAAGGATGACTTTCCACTACCAAATATTGACACCATAGTTGATCTGACAGCTGGCCATGCCATGTACTCATTAATGGATGGTTTTTCTGGATATAACCAAATCAAGATTGCACCTGAAGATCAAGAGAAAATAGCTTTCACATGTCCATGGGGAATTTATTGTTGGAATGTCATGCCTTTTGGTCTAAAGAATGCTGGAGCTACCTACCAAAGAGCCATGACTACCATATTTCATGATATGATGCATGTCTTCATGGAAGATTATGTGGATGATATATTGGAAAAATCATACACCAGAGAAGGACATCTTGAAGTATTGTCCAAAATATTTGCAAGATTAGAGAAATTCAAAGTTTTTCTTAACCCTAAGAAATGTATTTTTGGGTTCAAGTCTGGAAAACTCTTGGGGTACATTTTTTTCGAAAAGGGAATTGAAGTAGATCCAGCAAAAGTTCAAGCAATCATGGAAATGCCGCCGCCAAAGAACATTAGTCAGTTAAGATCACTACAAGGACGACTTCAATCTATACGGAGGTTCATCGCACAATTGGCTGACAAGAGTTTACCATTCACACATCTACTGCATAAAAATGTTCCTTTTAAGTGGGATGACAAATGTGAATTGGCTTTTCAGAAAATAAAAGAATATCTAATGACTCCACCGGTTCTCATATCACCAGATCCAGACAAATCGCTCATCTTATACATTGCTGCAACAGAAACATCTCTAGGGGCACTGCTAGCACACCGGGAAGGAACGTGCAATCTACTACATTAGTAGAACATTAACAAGTCATGAGCTCAACTACACTTCTATTGAGAAGGCTTGTCTGGCAATAGTCTTTGCTTCACAAAAGTTTCGGCATTACATGCTGACCCATACAGTCAATTTGGTTTCGAAGATTGATCCACTCAAGTATTTGTTGAGCAAGGCCTCATTGATAGGAAGGCTAGCAAAATGGGTAATGATTCTAAGTGAGTTTGACATACACGATGTTGACCACAAGGCCATAAAAGGAAAAATTATAGCTGATCAATTAGCTGACGCACCACTACAAGTGGATCATCCCTTGCACATTGAATTTCTAGATGCAGATGTCTTCGCTGCAGAATCCAAACAACCATGGTCTTTATACTTTGATGGTTCTTTCACTCAACATGGATCGGGAGCAAGCATACTTTTTGTCACCCCTCAAGGACACACCATTCCTCGTTCATATCGGCTAATGTTCCCATGCACCAACAACATAGCTGAATATGAGGCATTAATCACTAGACTCAAGATAGCGCTGGAATGGAGAATAACAGAGCTACAGGTGTATGGTGACTCACAATTGGTCATTTGTCAGATCAATAATGAGTACCAAACCAAAGATGAAAAACTGCTACCTTATAAAAAGATGGTGGATGACTTTAAGAAATACTTTGTGGACATCAAATTCACACAAATTCCAAGGCTTGATAATAAAGCAACTGATGCTATGGCTACGATTGCATCACTGTTACAGCTCCCAGAAACTCAGAATCGTTATGAATTTCTAGTGGAACAATCATTTACACCTGCTTATGATACACCTGAAAGCCAAATCATTTGCCACTTAGTAGGATCCGATTCACCTTGGTATGGAAAAATTTATGCTTACCTCAAAGACGACATCCTACCACCCGATCTATCTCGTAATAAAAAACACAACTTTATTCGTCAATTCGCGCCTCATCGCTGATACCCTTTATCGCCGTGGTCTTGATGGTACTTTACTCCGATGTCTTAAACGCGAAGAATCTGACAAAGCTTTACAAGAAGTTCATGGTGGCATATGTGGTACTCATTCGAGTGGACTGACCTTATCTAAGAAATTGATTACTATTGGCCTACAATGGAGAGGGAATCATTCACTTTTGTGAAAACATGTTCCAAATGTTAGATCCATGGGAATCTCATTCATGCTCCTGCACAAGAACTTCAACCGTTTACACCAACCTGGCCATTTTCTCAATGGGGGTTAGATCTAGTGGGCAAGATTCATCCTTCTTTATCAAACGGGCATAAATTCATTATCACAGCAACAAAATATTTTACCAAGTGGATTGAGGTAGTCCCTCTTACCAAAGTTACCAGCAAACAAATATCATCATTCATACTTAACTATATTATTTGTCGGTATGGCATTCATAACTCTATTATTACGGATAATGGACGTCCGTTCAAAAATTAGGATGTCAATGAACTTTGTGAGAGATTCCACATACAACATAGATACTCAACACCTTATTATCCACAAGGGAATGGCCAAGCAGAGGCCTCAAATAAAACTATATTGAAAATCTTGAAAAAGACTATGAATGCATTAGGGAAAGATTAGCACATTCAACTCAATCCTGCTTTATGGGCCTACAGAACCAGTGTCTGCACGCCAACAGGAGCAACACCATTCGCCCTTATTTATGGAGCAGAAGCCATATTGCCATTAGAATTGGAGATTCCCTCACTCAGAGTATCATTGAAAGGCCTCACAACAGATGATGAATACAGAGTTTCCCGCCTTCAAGAACTAGAACTTCTAGAGGAAAAGAGACAAAGAGATGCTGATCATTTGAAAGCTTATCAACAAATGATGTCTCGCAGCTATAACCACAAAGTAAATCCATGTACCTTTCAGGTGGGTGATCTTGTTCTGAAAGAGAACCCACGCAATCAACAAGATAGAGAGAAGAAAGGAAAGTTTGAACCAAATTGGCTAGGTCCTTATGTGGTTATCACAGTCTACGGTTCAGGAGCCTACAAGCTGTCAACACCAGAAGGGGACCTGTTTAACAAGTCGATCAACAGCATGCATCTGAAGAAGTATTATGTCTAAGACGGTCAGAAAAATTCCTAAAGAAATATCAAAAAAAAAATTAGAAAAAGTCCTAAAGAAATATCAAAAAAATCAGAAAAAGTCTTGAAGAAATATCAAAAAAAATCAGAAAAAGTCCTAAAGAAATATCAAAAATCAAAAAGTCCTAAGAAATATCAAAAAATCAAAAAAAGTCCGAAGAAATATCAAAAATCAAAAAAGTCCTCAAGAAATATCAAAAAAATTAGAAAAGTCTTGAAGAAATATCAAAAATCAAAAAATTCCTAAAAATATCAAAAAAATTAGAAAAAGTCCCGAAAAATATCAAAAAATAAAAAGTCCTAAAAAGAAATATAAAAAAAAATGAAAAAGTCCCAAGAAATATCAAAAAAATCAAAAGTCCAAGAAATATCAAAAAAATCATAAAAAGTCCAAAAATATCAAAAAATAAGAAAAAAGTCCTAAAGAAATATCAAAAAATCAGAAAAGTCCCGAAGAAATATAAAAAAAATCGAAAAAGTCCCAAGAAATATCAAAAAAAATCAGAAAAAGTCCTAAAGAAATATCAAAAAAAAAGTCAAAAAAAACCGTCATAGGGTGAAAACCGGCAAAACAGTCGACCTGGCAAACAGGCAGTCTATTGACAAGAAAAGTGCAATAAAAACAAATAGTGAAAATCTGGCAAACAGACGCTATTTGTAGCTCTCCATCTATTAGGTCACGTTTGGCACTTAACTTTTTAGTTTTCATTTTCATGCATCTTTTCCATCATCCTAGGGTTACACCAACACCATGCTATCATCATTTGCCTCGAGCGATAATGTCTTATCATGGCTTGATTATTGTACATATTCATTTCAACAAGTTGTGTTGATACCTAGGGCAAATATGGGGCATACTGGGGGCAAGCAACTTTCAACAGTAAGACAATGACATCGAAGCCAATCACACGCAAAACGAAATAACCAACTCAAATCAAAACATCCAACCATTGATCCATATCGCAGTGGCTTTCAAGTCGCGTACCTTATCATGACTCATATCTGGATGATCTCTAATTTGAATAATGTTTGGAATCACAGTATTTCATTTTTGAATAATGGTTGTTGAATTTTTTGACATCATTTCTCTGGAGCACACTCAATGATGTATTAAACTAGAGTGGCGAGGAAAGAGGATGATTTTTCTTTGTCTGCTGGCTGGAGGTTAATCATTTATTTGTTGCAAATATGTTGCGAGACATGATTTTCCAAAGATTATCATTGATGACAGTTCCAAATTTGCATCAGAGGGTGGTTAGTCTTTGTCTGTTTATGCAAGAAATGCTCAGGTCATCTCGGTTCAATTATACCTAGATGCTTGTGTTCACTTGCTATATCAAAAATCATGAAAGTTGTACTCAGGTCATCATTGGTGCTAATTTCCCCTTTGATGCTTGTACATACTTCCAATATTTTCAAATGCTCTATGATGATTTAAGCAGGCCCACTAAAAGGCTCAACAAAATGATCGGCTTCATTTAGTTGCATTTCATTTTAGGTCATTGTACGTAACTGCATGTTGGGTTTGGCATCTTGAGTTTTCGAAAGGTCAAATGGCTGTCATCTTTTGGACTACTTGTGGAGGACAATGTAAATATTTGTATCATCACCATTGCATTTCACCTTCATTTCATTTCATCATCATTAGCATTATCATTTCATCATTACACCCATTATTATGTTAGTATCAGTATCATCTTCTTAGGTGCATTCCATATCATTTCATACTAGTTTCATTATGGCATCCATATTCAACATCTCATATTAGTTACACCTCCATTGTTATTTCATCAATATTTTGTTCGCAATTCATTTTCCTCCTTGTTTTCAATCCATATCATCATTATCATTATCATTTAGCATTGCATTATCATCTCTTTTCATTTCATACTAACATCACATCATTATCATTTCATACTCATATCATTTTCATATCATTTTATCATCATCGCATACCCATCATTATTGCATTTCATACAATTTCATATTAGTTTCATTATCATTATTGCATCCATTATCATTCCATATTGTATCATTATCATTTTATCAGCTCATTATTATCATTTTAACGACACATTACCATTATCTCATTCATTCCACTTTGCATTATCATTATCTTTTTATCCCATGGTAGTTCATATACGTTTTCTTATCATTATAATTCTTTCATTGCATTCACTTATCCCTCATTCCATCCATTCGTTAGTATTGTATGGTCATCTTTTCATTATTTCATTATCATTATCATTTATTGCATTACCATCTCATTATCACCTCATTTCACTGCATAATCATCCTTCATGCTATTATTATATTCCTTCATTGCATTTCATTCCATTTCATATCATTTATCATTTATCATATCATTACATATCATTTTATTTTTATTTCATATCATTTATCATTTATCATATCATTTCACATCATATCATTTATCATATCATTACATATCATTTTATTTTTATTTCATACCATTTATCATTGCATTTCATTCCATTTCATATCATTTATCATATCATATATCATTTCTCATCGCATTTCATTTCATATCATTTATCATATCATTTCATATCATTTTATTATTATTTCATATCATTTATCATTGCATTTCATTTCATATCATTTATCATTTATCATATCATTTCATATCATTTTATTTTTATTTCATATCATTTATCATCGCATTTCATTTCATATCATTTATCATATCATTACATATCATTTTATTTTTATTTCATATCATTTATCATTTATCATATCATTTCACATCATATCATTTATCATATCATATACCATTTATCATCGCATTTCATTTCATATCATTTATCATATCATTTCATATCATTTTATTATTATTTCATATCATTTATCATCGCATTTCATTTCATTTCATTTCATATCATTTCATATCATTTTATATCATTTATCATCGCATTTCATTTCATATCATTTATTATATCATTTCATTTCATTGCATTGCATTTCATTTCATTTCACATCATATCATTTATCATTTCATATCATTTATCATTTATCATATCATTTCATATCATTTTATTATTATTTTATATCATTTATCATCGCATTTCATTTCATATCATTTATTATATCATTTCATTTCATTGCATTGCATTTCATTTCATTTCACATCATATCATTTATCATTTCATTTCATTTCATATCATCGCATTTCATTTCATATCATTTCATTTCATAGCATTTATCATATCATTTCACATCATAGCATTTATCATATCATTTCATTTCATAGCATTTATCATTTCATTTCATTTCCTAATCATTTATCATATCATTTCAGTTTATAACATTTATCTTTTCATTTCATTTCATTTTACATCATGTCATTGCATCATTTCAAACAATAACATTTCGTATCATATCATCTAAACACTTCCATTATTTCATATCATATCATTTAACATTTTCATCTAAACTTCCATCTAAATTTCACATTTCATTTCATACCATTTCATTTTATCATACCATCATCTGCATGACATTGTTTGTACACATCATCAGATAATCATAATCATAATAAAACAACGAAATCAAACCATCCTGCATACCATGTTAGTCATCAAATCATAACAAAATCCATCACATATAGACATCAATGCATATCATATCATCACATCAAAAAGGAATATCATATCATCATCAAAATAATCATTGCCGCTGCATATCATCACTCATCAAAAATAATACAAATGTCCCAGTGTCCAATGAAACTATAATGTCCACTACATCAAATAGGATCAAAAATGGCATATACATGTTCTGCACTATAAACTCTAGCTGGTGGATACTCCTGATGGTGCTGGTCCGAAGGGAGGTGGTCTACCGCTGGTGCCTGCATCTGGATCCTGTCGTGGCCCTGTCACTCCCCTGCTCTAGGTGTGTGTCTGTGATCTACTCCGGGTCCTACTGTGGGATCGCGGATATGGCTCTCTGCGCTCTGGAGGGCATAGCTCCTCGTATCTGACCCTGTAATACTCAGCCTCACGTGCCATCTCCATACCCTCTGCAATGGCCTCTCGCAAGGATACACTCTCCACTGTGCCCATCAATCTCTGAGCCACGCCCTCAGCCTCTACTGCTCATCACCTAAAGGCATCCCTCTCAGCAATCACCTGAGCCAACTGTGGGTCCGAGGCAGGTGCCTGTACCTGTGCCTGTGCCTGTACCTGCACCTGTGCCTGTGCCTGAGCAAGCTGTGTCTGTAACTGCACAATAACAGCTTGTGCCTGTGACAGCTGACCCTATAGCTGACCCTGTTGCCCCTATAATGTCTGCACCTGAGCCTGCAGAGTAGCTATCTGTCCCTGTTGTGAAGAAGAGGCCAGCCGGATCATTGTCCGCCTCCCTATCCCTGTCCTCGGGCGCCGCATAATCCGTACACCCCTCAAGATATCTAGTCCCCCCGGTGCCGGTCCTCCCATCCCCCCATCATCCCCACCATCATCATCATCACCATCTGATCCCTCCTCCTCTCTGCTCTCCTCCTCCTCTCCTCCAACAGCTCCCTGCTCACTGCCGGCCACATCTGCCTATCCACCCACTCCGAGCGGTGGTACTCTCACAATCGGCGCTGGCTCATCGGGACTAGTGAACCGCGGAAAGGGATGTGTGTGGAAATAGGTGGCATACTCATCGGACATCTCGTCATCCACTACGTCTCGTTTGTCCACTCATGCCTCAGGTGCTAAAGCTATGTACTCTGTATAGGCGGCCTGGTACACAATGCATGGCCCCCATCCGGCCTCGTCTCTGCTCCGCGCATAGTGTGCAATCCCCTGCGGCATCCCCCGTGTAAATCCGAACTGCCTCTGCACCCGCAATGCCAAAAATCTTTCCAAAATAAAGGGAGTCCTCCCTATCAAAAACCACGACATACAGACATAGGGCATCTCAATATCATCGGTCGCCCATGGCTCACAATCTAAATATGGTCGTCATATGACTGTATCGATGTCATCTAGAAGTCGTCTCTAGTAGTCTACCTTGCCCAGCTTGGGCTGGGTAAGGAACTCAGAATACGTGTAAATGTATGGCCTACCTCGTGCCCTCACTCTGGGGCATGCCGGCCTCGTCATAGCAAAATGCTCCCAGGCCCAGATCTGTAGCACTGTCACTCCGTAGGATAGACTGGTGGATCCCCTGTAAACCACCTGGTGCAAATCATGATAAAGGTGAGCTAACATGCAGCTCCCCCACGCATACCTCCTCGATTGTAGCATCATCTGCTCGAGAATCCTGCCCCATCCCACTGACAACCCCTTTCCCTGGCGATCCGGACAAAGGAGACCTCCAATGAAAGCACCCAAAACTGCTGGCAAGACTAGATACCCGTGAAAATCTGCCCATGGTACCCAATACCCGGCTATCCTCGCATCTCCATACACTCTCCTCAGAGCATCTGTACCTCAATCTCCTTGTGATCGTAATACACAAGGGCTCCAACCACTGGAATGCCTAGGATCCTGTAAACATCCTCAGGAGTCACTATCACCTCACCGGTCGGCATGTGAAAGGTGTTGTGCTCCGAATGCCATCTCTCTGCGAGGGCTGTCAACAATCCTCTGTTAACCCTAATCGGCGGCATCGCCAACAAAGGTCTCAAACCACAAGCATCAATCATTGCTCTGTCCGCAGGGGTCAACTCGGGGATCCTATCCCATCCTGCTGAATGTCGCTCCTTGATCTGGAGGTTTTTGAAAACCTCCTATTTTTCATCACACAGATCATCAATCAGAATCATATCAAATATTCAAACAACATCGAATCAGACTCATATCTATCAGTGAACTATATCAGACCCATATCGAAGACCCATATCACTGCAACAAAATCAATGACCCATATCACACTATCAGTCCTATCAATCAAATCAAATCACCTTTATCAAGCTGGATATCATATCACATCTATTCTATCACCAATTACTATTTATTTTCTATCGCAAGAAGCAAATTTATCAGAAGTCATATCAGTTCCATCTACTCCTTGTTTTCTATCCTAGGAAGCAAGGTTATCAGATCAATCATTCTTTTTTCCTATCATCCCTACCCATATCAGCATGAAGACATGACAATTTACCTATCTATTGACTAAGGAAGCAATACAAAATCATCATTTTTATCACAACATTCATTCGGGTTGTTTACTGGATGCGCCATTCTTTTTACCAGATGCACGCTTTCCCGTATGTGCCGTTCTTTTCACCATATGCGCTAAAACAGTCACCAGATACGCACTTTCCTGTATGCGCCACTTCGTTCACCATATGCGCTGCTGTTTTTGCTGAAAGCGCACTTTCCCGTATGCGCGTCTGTTTTCCCTAAATGTGCTCTATTCCTAAATTTTTGAATCTGCCTTATATGCGCGCTAGTTTTTATGGGATGCGCTAAACTGGTTTTCCTACGAAAATTAAAAATAAACCCTATGCGCGTTTGTTTATACTATATGCGCGCCTATTTTTTTCGAAAGTGCCTAAAGATTTCTATATGCGCGCAAACATAAAACCTTAAACTAAATCCGCGAAAAACATGAAAATTTTTGATTCAAAACAAAAAATTTGAAAGCACAGAGGGTTAGATTGACTCACCGGTGGTTCGTACGCTGCTGGCCTCTGATATCGGCGCGATCTCTCGAATCTATGACGATGATACAGAATCTCCATCTTGCAATGTCGCTTTCAGAACTATAGTTTCACCACAGTCAAAAGTGCAAATGACTCGTCTCTTTCAACCTTTTTACCTTTTAAAGGTCAATCAAGGGTAAAATGTGACTTTATTTTTTCAAAATGGACATTTATTTTTCTGTCGTGAGCTAAACCACTTCATCTCTCCTCCGTGATTTACCTCCCGAGGGGGCATCATCAGCAGAAATATCGAAAGAATATCAGGGGCAAAATCTTATTTTTCTTTGAAGCAATGTGTTTTACACATCATTTCAAAGAGGGGCAAAATGTATATGTCTAAAAATGGTCATGATTAAGCTTGTTAATTAATTAAATAAAATTTATTTAATTAATTCTTCTAAAGTCATCTACATATAAATAAATTTAATTATTTATTTATATCGTTCATTTTTCCAATTCTTCTACCTTTAATTAAATTAAGTACTAACATTTTCATCTTTTCGCTTAATTAAATTAAATAAATTTTTATAATTTATTTATATTTAATTATCATAGCATTCCAAAGTTTAATATTTTTAATATTTAAATAATGGAATATCTTCTTCATTTCATCTTTTACCTTTCGCTTGATTAAATTAAATAAATTGTTATAATTTATTTATATTTAATTATCATTCTATTCTAAAGTTTAAATATTTTTTAAATAATGGAATATTTTTCATCCCATTTTCGAATTTTAAAATATTGAATATGATATTTAATATTTTCCACCTCACTCTAATTTCATTTTTAAAACATAATTAAATAATTTATTTAATTATGTGGCTTTCCATTTTCGATTCCACTTCCCAAAATTCTAACTCATGCTAACTCGCCCTTCTAAATTCGTATCTTATCTTTCGAAATGGAAGTTTTCCTTCGAAACTCAATGACAATGTTCGAAGAGAAGGGAAACCTTCCATTCTTCTTTCCACTTTTGAAAATCTCCTGCCGTCCGATCAAACAAGCTTAATCAGGACCGTCGATTGATTCAGCCAATCAAACTTGTTTGAAAACTCTATAAAAGCACGTGCAAATCCAAGCCTTGGTTAATCATCCACCTACATTTTGCATAATCGTTCACATATGCACACTTCGTATACTTATTTACACAACCATATTTTCA
Organism: Sequoia sempervirens; assembly: GCA_007258455.2. Lineage (NCBI taxonomy): Eukaryota > Viridiplantae > Streptophyta > Pinopsida > Cupressales > Cupressaceae > Sequoia > Sequoia sempervirens. Next base: position 237,838 of record VDFB02262788.1, read on the forward strand.
CTAGCCTTTGCATGCATATTAGTTTTAATATCACAGCAGTATTTCTCATACTAGCATAGCTTTCTTGCATTTTGCATATTATGCATTTTTAAATTAAATCTCATTCTTCATGCTGTCATTTTGTTGAGCTCAATCTGCTGATCTGAGAGCTATTTCGAAGCAACAAAATGGTGAAGATAGAGGAGGATAAAACGATTTCGAAAGGCTGCTGTTACAGTTTGCACGTTTTATTTTCAGCTTTTTGATTTAATGTTTTATTAACATGTGTTGATTTTGATTTTGAATTTGATCCAATTTTCTCACACATAGCAAGATCTTGAGCATTCAAATAACTAGAGGTCTTTCCCATAAAATAGAGGATTTTTGGTTTCATTCTCTCATTATGCATCTTCAAACGCAAGCATTCAAACTTCAACTTTCATACACTCATACTATCATCCACCATTTTGAATCCTCAAGCTCTTGCATCTATTTGGTTGATCCATCAAAATACCCACATCTCTCATTTGAATCCTTATCAAAACCTCATCATTTTGCATCTACTTTTAGCATTCTTTCCATCAAAGGAGCACACAAAACATCAATCATCAAAGGGCCAACCAAGGAGCAACTTGAGCAAGGTAAAAAATAGCTTTCTTATCTTTGTTTTGTTCGGAGTTAATGTAGCCCAATCTTGAGGTATTAAGTGTTCTTTCTTTCTTTTGCATTATGTTTTGCATTACTTAGGCTAGGTAAAAAGCACTGATCACATTTCTGGCACGCCCAGTGGGACCCACAAACAATGTCCCTTTCTTTTATGTTTTTTGTTGTTTCACATTTTGTAGTTTTAGGTTGTAAAGAGGCGACTTCGTCCAAGATAGAGATGACCCCACCCATAGTTGGGTGAACTTGACCTTTGGAGGGGAAAACCTGCCCTATAGAGGGGTGAACCTGCCCCAACTTGGGTGAACCTACCCTCAACATGGGTGATTCTACCTTGCAGAATCGCCCATCTATGCATCTGACAGTTTTTTCCTTCAGTTTGTTGGATGGGCGAACCTATCCTACAGAGGAGCAAACCTACCCCACAAAAGCCTACCCTACAAAGGGGTGAGCCTACCCCAGACAAGGGCGATCCTGCCCAAACAAAGTTGTTTATAAGGTAAAACAATCGTTTAAACTTTGTTTCATCTTCTGTTTCTTATCGTTTTGAGGTACTAACCCCCTAACGTCATTTGTTGGTGAGTGTGTCTATCTTTTTTCCTAACATTTGTGTAGCTTGTTTCACACTTGTTGAAGATGGGAGATCGAACTACTAACACCTTTCTTGCAGAATGATTGGTCTCAACGTTGTTTTTCTAGTTTGCTTATCATTTTTACTTGTTAATATAGGCACAAAGATCTAATTAGGGCGAGTCAACATATTGTTTGTTGTGTTTGGAAAGTCCTTTCAGCCACCCGAGGGACACTACATCATCTAGGCATTCCCCTTGCACTTCGTGTGAGCCTAGGGAGTAGTTGAAAATGATTAGTGTTCTCTTCTTAGTGAGACCTACTTGGAGATTTCATCACCCAAGGGATGATCCCAACCACGCATACTAGCGGGGTATATAAAGAGGGGAGAGCGAAAGTTGTACCTCAATCCAGTTACATCATGTCTGGCAGAGTGTTGAAGCTAGGGTGATACCTAGATAAGATGTGAAGAGTTGGTCTGAGCCTTTAGTACCTTGCTGGGGTTCTCGACTCATGCCTATGACGGGTTGGTGTTCAAAGTTGTGCCTCATGTACCGAGCGTATATCAAGGACTCCCTAGTTGCCTTGTTCAACCTAGTTAGAGGACCATGTTGGCCATACCCTCTTCACTAATCTTAGGCTTGTGTTGTTTGTACTATTTTTCTTTGTGATAAACCAGTGCATTTTTGTTGAATCAAGTCAGCAGGTTATCATTTGCTCATTGTTTGCTGTGTTTTTGGCCCTTTGCCATAACCATTTTTCATATGAATTAAGTCCAAGTCAACTGGCAGAGGTGACCTTGCCCCCAATAGGGGAAAAATTTCCCTCGACAGGGGAAAACCTACCCTTAACTTGGGAAAACCTACCCTAACTTGGGAGAACCTACCCCAACTCGGGGGAACTTGCCCCCTAAATAGTCATTTTCACTTTCTGTTCAGTCATTTTGGGCATTTTTTTGCCTATTTCGACCATCCATTCCCTCGTTTTGAGCATCTATTTGCTTTTTCTGAGCATTTGTTTCTCTGTTCCAAACACCTATTCCCCATCCCAAGCATTCGTCTCCTCAATCCAAACATTCATCCCCTTGTTTCAAACACTCGTTCACCTAATCTGATCACCTGTTTTATACCCATCTTTCATCAATAGGTGAACCTTCCCTTAACTTGGGTGAACCTACCCCAACTTGGCCGAACTTGCCCCCAAAAGAACCATTTTCACCTTCTGTTCAATCATTTCGAGCACCTGTTTCCCATTCCGGACACCCGTTTTCCCATTCTGAGTACTCATTTACCTGTTCCAAACATTCATTCCCTTGTTTTAAACATCCTTTCCTCATTTTGGGTATTCATCCCCTTGATCCAAGCAATCGTTCCCTCATTCTGAGCACCTGTTTACCCAATTCGAGCATTTGTTTCCCACCTATCTTCCACTAAATAGGTGAACCCAACCACAACTTGGGTGAACTTGCCCTTAACTTGGGTAAACCTACCCTAACTTGGGCCAACCTACCCCCTAAATAGTCATTTTCACTTTCCTTTTAATCATTTTGGGCATTCATTCACTTGTTCCAACCATCTGTTCCCTCATTTTGAGCAATCATTTGCTCATTCCAAGCATTTGTTCTCTTGTTTTGAGCATCTGCTCCCTGCTCTGACCATTCATCCCCTTGATCCAAGCATTCATCTCCTTGTTTTGAGCATCTATTTTCCTATTCCAAGCATCCGTCTTCTCGTTCTGAGCATCTATTTGATCATTTTTAGCACTTGTCTCCTCATTTCGAGCATTCATCTCTTCATTCTGAGTATCTATCTCCTCATTCTGAGCATCCGTTTGCTCGTTCTAATACCCTATTTCCTTGTTTCGATAGATCGTTCATTTGTTGCGATAGTTCGTTTCATCCCTTTTCTGGTTTAGGCATCACCAAAAGTTAACTTGGGTGACCTTGACCTTGACTTAGGCGAACCTGACCTCCAATAAGCAAACCTGACTTTTACTTAGGCGAACTTGCCCTTCAATGGGTGAACCTGACCTCCAATAGGCGAACCTGACCTTCAATGGGAAAACCTAACCTTCAATGGGTGGACTTGACCTCCAATAGGCAAACCTAACCTTCAATGGGCGAACCTAACTAGTAGATAGGAAAACCTAACCTTCCTCCAGTCATTTTGCATGCTCTGTTCATTCATAATCTACATTTCAATTCATCAAAACTTTTCAAAAGTCATCATTTCATTGACCAAATCACATAGGGGCTTCTTAGAACATTATTAGAGTCCATATCCATCATCAAATCATCCATCCCAATCACCTAGACTTTGTTTCAAGGATTTTGATTTAGACACAAAAACTTCTAGAGGCTATAAATTTTGACTCAAGTGTCCATTTGGGCTGAAATTAAGGTGGCATGTGGATTCCCAACAACTCTTTGTTGGTTGGCCCCCATTTCAACACATTTTTAGGGCTTGAAACTTTCATCTTGACTCTCAAAATCGCAATTTAGTTTTTTTTTTCAGTTTTAAAAAAATTGTTTTCATTAATAACTCAGAATGCATGTCTCAAATTTAAGATGTTAGTTTTCAATTCATCCTACCTTAGTTTTAGGAAGCTTTTAGAAAAAAATTGGACTCTCAAAGATACGCCTGTGTAGTTACCTAAAATGGAAAAATTGGATAAATTTTTAAAACTACTAAATCTGGAAAAATCTAATTGTCAGCACCTTACATCATCTAGTTAAACCCTTGAACCTGGTTTAAAATCAATCCCATCACATCCTCCAGTCATCCTAATCTGAGCTTCAATCCAATCCCAATTTGAGCTTTAATCTAATCCCACTCTGAGCTTAACCTAAATCCCAATTTGAGCTTTGGTCCATTACCATCCAAGATCTCCTAATATCAAAACAAATCTTAGGATCCATTCCTCCATCTTCTAGTCTATCCTATCTATCCTTTCATCACCTTTTCTTTCCTTCTAATCATCAGTTCCCATCTTTTCAATCCATATCCATCTAATCTAACACTGTGAATCCTTATCCTTCACCAATGCAACCAATAATAGTAGTCAAGGGGAATCCTAATTGCATTGACGACGATAACGAGAGTCTTGTTGATCAAGAGGTATATGACATATATCCCCTTTATGCTATCATTTCTAGTACTTGATTTCTGCAACCACTTTCCAAAATCCAATTACCCCTTTGAGCTATCATGTTAAGCCTTCATTTTCACCTAATAAAAATCCTTATGATACCTCTGACAAAGGATATCCATTATCTTCCTCCTTTGCATATTCATCATATCCTTCATCTACATCTTTCTCTTATCCAACACCCACATCCTATTATCCCAATCTACCGTCATAATCTTCTCATCCTAACCTACCATCCCAATACTCTTATTACAATCCCCCATCCATGTCCCCATATCCTAATCCTCCTTACCCATCTACCTATCCTAATGCTACAATCACACCTTCTTATCCTAATCCAACATCCACATATCCTCCATCCATGTCCTCCTATCTTAATCCACTATCACAATCTTCTCATCCTAATTTTCTGCCCCAATACCTTTATTACAATCCACCACCCACATCCCTTTGTCCTAATACACCACCCATATCCACATGTCCTAATCCTCCATCCTTGTCCTCCAATCCTAATTCACCATACCAATATCCCTACCTTAACCCTTCATCTAATCTTAATCGCCCCTCCAATCCTAATCCTCCATCTATTCTTAGTCTTCCATCCAATCCTATTCCTCCATCTAATCCTAGTCCACCAACCCATAGTCCTATTCCTCCACCAATCCCTAATCCTTCATCCACTCCCACCACCCCAATTAAGCCTAGAGTATGCACAATTCTCACTCTAGAAGTTCTCCAAGGACTCGTGACAATTAAGACATCCCCAACTCTACACCATGAAGTCGTGGAACCATGCCATCCCAATCCATCATCTACGATCATTAGTGATGAGACCCTTCTCTATCCCACACCTATCATTGCTATTACCACCCCTAGCACCACTCAAACTGTTGAAACCATCCAATCCACCAAATCCATTGAACCCCCATCTCCTATGCTGAGAGCCATCAAACCCATAAAAAATAACCAAATCCAATCCCCTCCTACTCCTAGATCCACCCAATCCATCGAAGATACCCAAATCCAATCCACTTCTCCCACTCCTAGTATCACCGAAATCCATTCACATGAACCTCATGAATTCCCCACTCTTCCATCTCCCCCACTTGAGGAGTCCCTCCAACACTCCATCATCATGCCACCTACACAAGATGAGTCATTCCAAGAGCTTGATCCAAAGCATACCAACATATCCCCTCCTCCCAATCAAGATCCTGCCATCCCATCTAGTCCATCTCAAGATCACAGTTCCCCATCCATTCCATCCTATGATCCCCTTATCACTCAAGATCCAACTGCTCCATCACATGAGCCCTTATCACCTACTGACATAAATCTAGATCTTATCATATCACCTAATCCCTCACCTGATCCCTTACCACTCACTCTTTCTGATCAAGATGTTGCTATCCCATCATCTCCATCTCAAGATCCAACATCGTTCCCTAAACTTACTATCCCCTCACCGCTTTTATATTCCCTTGGTACTCTCTCACATTCTTCCATGGTGGTCTCCTTGTAGAAGAAAAACAAAGCATATATACCACCCATCATCCTTTGCCTAATAATGGATTCACATTATTCTTCCAAAATAATAAAAATCCTATCATGGATCGAATGCTCAAGAACATGAACTATCAAGGAAAAGGTTTAGGCCTTCATGAGCAAGGTATTTTAGAGCCCATCGAGGTAAAAGAACAAATATATACACAAGGTCTTGGACATATCTCTCAAGACTTGCAATCTAAAGATTTTGGTACAACCTCTATACGTCCTCAACGAGTCTCTTCCAAAAGAAATATAGGCTCTTCCCATCGCTCCACCAAACCATTTGCTGCCATCCCCCCTCCTCCATCATATCACCTCAAAACAACCATCCATATTCCTCCTTCATCTGCTCCATCCATTTTAGGCCCTTACATCCCTCCATCCACTATCTCCCATCCTTCATATACTCCATCCATTTTGGGCCCTTATGTCCATCCACCCACCATCATGCATCCTCCAGATACTACGTCTATTTTGGACCCTTATATCCCAAAATCACATCCTCCATCTCACCCTATTCATCTTTTCATCCATCCATCACCTATCCATGTCACCTATCATAAACATCCCACTCTCATGTTCCCTAATTAGGATAAAAAAAGGCATGTATCTACACATCCTCCATCCACACATCGTCCTTAAAATCCTACCTCCATCACTCCATTCATGTTTCCTCCACATCATCCATCTCCTCGTACCCATCCCATTGCTATTAAAAGCACTTTGGATGCTAAAGTAAAAGTGCATAAATCTAAACATCCACATGAATCTAAATCTCCTCATGTCCCCTTAAAAAGACATGTTGAAGAGAAGAAAAATTCAATCCAAAATCCAAATCAAACCCACAGGCCACAAAGGCCCACCAAAGCAAAGATCAAAACCATGTGGATCCCAAAGAAAAAAAAATGCAATGCCTTCAAATGAAAACCCTATAACAACATCCAAAGTTGCTAATCCAAAAGCTAATCATTCTTATCTACCATCTCCTAAATTTGTTTTGGGTCCTTATGTCCCAAAATTCACTGTCCCATCTCCTCCATTATCCCCACATCATCCATCCATTAATACTCCTATCATTTCACATCTACCACCATATGTTCCAATGTTGGTCCTGAACACATCCCCCATCACACATCCACCCCATCATTCCATCCATACACTTTCCAACATCTCGTTCATTATCCAACATATCTCCCACATCAAATCCCTTTAATCCATCCTATTACATAACCCATTTATCCTAATAAGGTTGTACCAATATCCAATAGTCATTTCACACTTGGGCTCTTATTACCTCGTATGGAACTTGATGCTTGAGTCCTTCATCCATCTCCTTATCACATATCTTCTAAATCCACTTATCCACATCCTTGTCTTTATCCATCTCCATCTGCATACTATCCAAAAAAATCCAAAAAAAAAAAGTCAAAATAAATAAATAAATAAACAAGTCAAAAAAAAGAGAAAAAAAAGTAAAGAGAAATAATTCGTCAAATGGTGAAAAATCAGAAAACAAGCACCTTGGATAAGTACCATGATGAAAACCTGAAAAACATGCATCATGTGTAAATCCCCCATCCAGTTTACTTGTACACTTGGGGGCAACTATATCCCCTTCACCCATCTCCTCCATCCAACCTATCTTATACATCCTGCTTGTCATATCCCATTTATCCCAACCCCTCCATCCTCCTTGTGATCTTGATATCGATAGGGGCAAACATTTATACATGCTTTGGACACCTCTTGGCATACATTCCCCTCACCTACACACTATCCTAATCCTTATCCACATCCATCTACCTTCCTTGTCCACTAGTCATGCTACCATCCATCTACCTCCCTCATCAACCTGTCATATCCTCCTCCATTTATCTCCTTTATCTCCCCATCCACTCATCATCCATCCCTCATGCCACATCATACATGACATATCTAGAGCGGGACATCTTCATCTTTGTGACATAGTACTTGGAGACATCATTCATCGATTCTATCATCCTTTTCCATCTCCCCATTCTTATCTTCCTATCCATCCATCATAGTATCCCTTCCATCTCCCCATCCTTATCTTACCATCCATCAAACCAAAAGTCATTTTCCATCTCCCATCCTTATCTTCCTATCCATCCAAACAATCCCTTCCATCTCCCCATCCTTATCTTCCTAAATATCCTTATCTCCTTACCAATCCAAACAATCCTTTTCATCTCCCCATCCTTATCTCCTTGTCCATTCATCTCTTTCCTCATCCCATCTCATAATCCCTTGTCATTGGTATCTGGCTATAGGATTCCCCCATGCAACCCAATTCCATCTATCTCGTCGTCATCACTCCCACTTCTCTCACACATCTTTCCAATATCTTATCACTTCTCATCACTCATCTCTTTGTCATGACATCCTCCCAATTCATCTTTTGATGATTTGGATAACTATCCCATTCCTGAGCTACACATGATTACTACCATCCTATCCAATATGTCTATCTTGTCTCATTGTATCGGTTCTATCCTTTTATCCACTTATCCTGGTCATCTCGTCATCCTTTATCCATCGTTTGTCTTTGGTCTTTTATCAAACTACGTTGCCCTTGCGCTTTCATGTAGGCAAGGTCGATCATTTGATCCACCCCTGGGGATTTTGACTGTCTAGTCTCTGTCCTCCATCGAGGTCTCCATTGTCCTCTTTCCCCTTTTAATCTATGGTCTTTTATCGAACTACAAGGGCTCTATGATTTCACATAGGCAAGGCTAATCTTTGATCGACCCTCGAGCCCCTAGGTCTTTAGGGTGTTTTAGTCTTGTGTCTTGTCTCTCTTGTGTCGTGTCGTCAGGTTATGCCCTTATCTAGCTGGTTCTTAACAAACAAGATCCACTAGTATCGTCTGATCCAATCAGTTTTGAATATCCCGCATCATATCAATCTTTTAGTTTAGTATCCATCTTTGGTCTCAATAGGATGCATCCTTCCTAACATACCTCATCAATCCCATCCAACCCCTTGATCCAATGGCAAAGGATGTTTGAAATTGGTTGTGATCTTTTGGTGGTTTTAGCTGTTGTTTATCATTTGAACTCTCTATCATCACTTGTCATGGTCGCCATGATCCATCATATCATGGTGTGCTTTGACAGGTAAACATAGGGGCATATCTTGATCTTTTGTTTGTTGTCTTCTTGGTTGTCCCACATTGTACCCGCTAAGATCCCTTCAGTCTTGTGTTACGCTGAGGCATCCTCTTATGCTTATGGTTATTCCAATGCCTGGCCCAACCAAGGTCTTCATGAATTTGGGGTGTTGGAATAGCCTTCTTGTCTGTTGTGTTTGTTTCATGCATTAGACACTAATCCACCTTGGTTACATATACCCTAACACTTGGTGTCTTATGCTATAGCAAAAATTAGTGTTCCAAAAAAGGAAAATCACATTAGGATTGCATTTCATGATCAATTCCTCCATCGTTTTCATTCTTTTCATTCATCTCACATCTAAATCCAATCCTTATCCATCATATCTAACACAAGTCATCTAGTCACATCCTTGGTCTTGTTCCCAACCTTGCTACAAGCCTTGATCCAATCATCATCATTGTCTTCATAATCGATATGTATCATTCCCTATCTTTTGGTGTTGTTTTGGGATGTATCCTTCCCTCATCAACACCACTTTCATCATCATAATTGGGATGTATCCTTCCCTCATCAACAACACTTTCATCATCATCATCAAGATGTATCCTTCCTTATCCTTTTGTGTTGTCTTGGGATATATCATTCCCTCATTGACAACACTTCATCCATCATCAACCCATTTTGGCTTGTAGCTTGACTGGGGCAACATCACCTTTGTCCTTAAATCCATTTGTGCTTCCCAATCTCCTATCGCTTATCATCCTTTCTTATCCATAACTTTGCATCATCTTCCTCATATACCCTTTTCATCGTGTCATCCATTTTGAGAGCACACCCGTGTTCTCTTGAACCCGCATGTCCTCTTGAGGGGGAATCCTCAATCCCTTATCTTCATCTTCACTCCCATTATTTTTCTTCCTAGTCACTCCTTCAATGACTGGGTCATCTTTCCCAATCTAATCATTTTCTTCTGGGTTCTATGTTTTAATATTCTTTGAAATGACGCTACTTCATAACACCATCTCAAAGAGGGGCAAAATGTAGACACCTAAATTTGGACACTTACATTTGTCCAAATTTATCCCCGTTCATCTAAATATCTATTTATTTGTATTAATTAAGTAATATTTCTATTATTTAATTAATATCCTTAAATTCTTTTAAATCCCTAAGGTATTTAGTTAATAATTAAATATCTTACCCTTTATCCCCTAATTCCTCAAATAATTAAATAAATAATACATTTATTTAATTCCTCACATGTTACATCCTCCATCACTTTTGTTTTAATCATAATCCACCTCTTAACCCCATCATTAGGGATGTGCACATGTCTAATCCATGATTAGGATGTGTCACATCCTCCAACTTTTGCAAGTTGGCTCCTAATATTCATTAGCCACTAACCGCCTTATAATTATTGATTAGCTAGTCTAATCAAAATCTTGGTCAAATCTCTCATCTCCCAAGGAATATTAAATTCCTTTTATTATCCTTGTGTCCTTCCAAATTCCATTTTATCCCTCCAAGACTCTCTTCTTCCCCATGCAAGTTGTTAGGAGTTCTAAAACTCCTTAGTTGTTACATCAGTCACATGAGGACAAGTACTTACCTTTTTAAGGACCTTGTCTTATCCAAGGTATTTCTCAGCTTCCTTTTTGAGAACCTTGTCTTATCCTTAAGATATCCCCAATCATGTGAATTTAAAATTCACTTTTATTCTTCCAAAGCTCTCCCATTCCCTATGCGGATCATTGAAAGGTCACATCAGTCACATTCCAAAGTACTTGAAAATACCTCCACATCATGTCATTTTACACATCACCTGTCTTCTTGACATCTCATCTTCCACATGGCAAGATGTGAGGGCTTCTGAGTCCTCAACTCACCACAACCTTTCATCTTGCTCGTGTTGGCAAGATCTTGACCGTTCAAATCACTAGAGGCCTTTCCCCTAAAATAGAGGATTTTTGGCTTCATTCTCTCATTATGCATCTTCAAGCTCAAACATTCAAACTTCAACTCTCATACACTCATACTATCATCCACCATTGTTGAATCCTCAAGCTCTTGCATCCATTTGGTTGATCCATCAAAATACCCACATCTCTCATTTGAATCCTTATCGAATCCTCATCATTTTGCATCCACTTTTAGCACTCTTTCCATCAAAGGAGCACACAAAACATCAATCATCAAAGGGCTAACCAAGGAGCAACTTGAATAAGGTAAACAATCAACTTTCTTATCTTTATTATGTTTGAGTTAACGTAGCCCAATCTTGAGGTGTTAAGTGTTCTTTCCTTCTTTTGCATTCTATTTTGCATTACTTGGGCTAGGTAAAAAAGCACTGATCATATATGAATTTGATGCTCAATTTTTTATGAGCACAAGTGCAACGAGAAACTGTGACGAGTGGTATAGAGATTGAAATTGAATTTCGAAATAAAAATGTGTGTCCCCAAAAAGTGAGAAGGAGGAGATTTTTTATAGATGAATGCATAATGTGAAAACGATAAATGAGAAATGAGAAATGAGAAATGAGAAATGAGTGGAGTGATTTATGCCATGATTCAAGTTTTTAAGCTCAAAATGTGCAATTTTGAGCGAATTCCATGGAAATGATTTATGAGTTTAATGTGCAATTTTGAACTAATTTCATGGAAGTTGATTTATGAATTTTAAATTATTTAATTATGAAATATATGAATGCATTTTAGTGATTAATGCAAATGGTCAAAGTGAAATGATTTATGCAGATGGATGAATTAATGATTTATGAAATGGTTAAATGATTTATGAATATATTGATGATTAATGAAATGATAAATATTTATGAAATGAATTAATGAAATGTGTAAATGGATAAATGACTAAATGATTATGTAAATGGATTATGGTTCTGAAGAAATGCTTATAATATTTTAATGGTTTTATGGAGATATGATTATGCAGATGGTCAATTAAAATGTGCAATGTATAAAAATATTAAGAGGACATTTTTATGCATCTAAATTTTGCTCATCTTTAAGACAATGCAGCCTATTGCGTTGTTTCAAAGAAAAAAATATTGATTAATTGATACATGCCTCGGGGATATCCTAGTAAGGATGATGATAAGGATGATATGCCCCCTCGAGAGATTGATCAAACAAGCCGTGATAAGATTAATCTCTTGATAGATCACAAGGATAAAGTTTGATAATTGATATTGTACAAGTAATTAAGTAGTGATGTACATTTGATGAAAATGCATAGTTGATGGGCATAACTGAACAATTGATGTAAATGATTAGTATAGCCAGGTTGATAAGTTGATTAAGATGATTGAGATTGATGCTAGCGCAAAACAATGATTTTATGATAGGTCGAAATGTAGTGTTAGAAAGCAAGCAACAAGTAAAAGAGTGCAAATAAACAACTTAAAACAACATACACCTCAAGATTAGCCTAAGTTGGAAACAATGCAAGAAAAATCAACGAATGGAACTCTATACCTTGCGTCAAATCGATCCTTTGGTTGGCCCTTCGATCTTCGATGTGTACGCTCCTTGGATGGCAAGTAGATGCAAGATAAATGATGTTGTGAGGATGAGTGCAAGTGGATAAAAACAAGAAAATGGCTAAGTATAAGATGAGAAACAAATTTGCAAGAGTTTGGCTAGCACAAATGATCTCCCCTAAAATGAGAGAAAATAGGGGGTATTTATAGAAATTTTGAGAATTCATAGAGGAAATGGATGGTCAAGATTAAGCCACCAAATATCAAGATGTAGGGCTAAGGTGAGTTGAGAAATCACAAGCCCCCACATCTTGACATGTGGCATGTGAGATAGCCCTAAAAGGTGAAGTGGACATGAGGTGGAAGGAGAAGGACATGACATGGAGGGGGGTACAAAGTACCTTGGGATTGGACAAGATCTCCTCATAAAGGAGGTACTTGTCCCCATGTGGGTGAGAGGACATGTGAGGAATTAAAAATTCCTCAAATATTCTCATGGGGAAGAGGGAAGGAATTTAAAATTCCTTAAATGCATTGGGGAATTAAAAGGTGAATTAAAAATTCACAGGGGAAGGGAGATGCCTTGTCAAAAAAGAAAAACATTTAATAAGGTTGACTAAGGACACAAGTCATAAAAGACATGGGGAAGATAAAATGAATTTAATATTCTTTGGAAGGATAAAAGGAATTAAAAATTCCTTGAGAGGTTGATTAAACTAGTTAGTGAAGGATTAGAGGATGGTTAGGTGGCTAAGAAAGATTAGAGGCCAACTTGCAAAAGTTGGAGGATGTGACACCTCATAATCAAAGATTAGGCATGTGCACATCCTAATGATGAGATTAGAAAAATGATTAAGATAAGATAAAAATGATGGAGGATGTGACATAAGGAGAATTAAATAAATGGAATATTTATTTAATTCAATTGATGGAAGGAGGATTAAAGATATAAGGTATTATTGATTAAATACCTTAGGGATTTGGTAGAATTAAAGCTATTAATTAAATAATAACAGTATTACTTAATTAACGAAACTAAGATGAAAGGGGATGAATTTGGATAAATTAAGTGTCCAAATTTAGACGTCTACAGATTTATTAATAGATTGAGTGATCAAGGAGCAAATTGATGGATTTGGTATTAAAAGACAGGTATCTGTTAGATAAATTGAATAATTACTCTTTGAGATAAGGAGCATGAAAAAAATGAAATGATGAAGAAATGGATGATGGAAGAAGTGATAGATAAAAAGAGATATGAAGGAAATGAAAGTGATGAAGCTTCTTGTGCTTTATCATCATAGAGCTTATTATGTCACAAATCAGTATAAGCGTCTAGATAACATGAATTTCTAGATAACCTGAATACTATTTGCGTTTTTATTTAGCAGTGAAGTATAAGCATCTAGGTATAAGGACCTTAGATGACCTGAATACTTATTGCATGGAAGGCACTATCAGACAAGGAATGCTCTCATCCACAGTAGACTCATAGGTCCTCAATGTTTTTGGAGAACCATGTCTTAAGATGAGTCATTCTGTGAATAAGAACAATCCATAGACAACAAATAAGTGAACATGCCCCATCCTTGCCTCTCTAGTCCAAGGCATCCTCAAGAAGCTAAAAGACATGCCACCAAAGATAAAATCATAAAATAATCAAAAGACCAACAAACAGATAAACACCATGTTTCAATGTAGAACTAATTCTTGTCACAGTTTATGCGGTTGGTTGGATTTGAAAGATGAATTGATAGATATGTTGTTATGTTTGCTTGATTGTCAATCATGGCGTATTTTGATTTTGTTGAAGTTCAAAGCTCTGTGGCGATCTGAAAGTGTCATTGTTTTTTTTAGAATTTTTGATTTTTTTTTGGGGTTTTTGAAATATTTGATTTTTTTTAAGGACATTTTATGATTTTTTGGATTTTTAAGGTCATTTTATGATATTTTTTTAGGAAATTTTATGATTTTTTTTTTATTTCTTTTTTTAGGACATTTTATGTTTTTTGGATTTTTTTGGGACATTTTATGATTTTTTGGATTTTTTTAGGACATTTTATGATGGAAAGAGATGATTTGCAAGCAAGTAGACAAACAAAGGAGGTAGTTTCTTTGATAGTGAGGTGTTCAATAGTCTAACACATAGCCAAGGTTGAGGAAATGCCCTAGTGAGGGATAGGACCAACCTAATATGCATGGCAAAGCGAGCAAGCGAGGGGAATGTCAAACAATTCACAAGCCATGATGAGTGTGAAAAGGCTATTATGAAGTGGAGGGTGAATGAAAATGGGATGAAAAGATCAAGTAGAACTCTAAAGGAAAGAGGAGTGAAGCCTCTACTCATGACACCGATTTCTCAATTTTCACCATGGTACTTGCTCAAAGCGCCATCGAAGTGGTTTTCACCATTGAACGAATTGATTTCTCTTTTCTTTTCTATTTTTTTGTATTTTTTTTAGGACTTTTTCCATTTTTTGTATTTTTTTAGGACTTTTTCCATTTTTTGTATTTTTAAGCGATTCTCCCAATGATGTAAAGTTTTATTTAGGGAAGCTTCTTTGTTTTCTTTTCCTTTATCCAAAGATGAACCTTTAAGGTTGTAGACAGGTGATGATGTTTTAGTTGTTTTTTCATCAACAACTTCGTCATTGACTACATTCTTGTTCTTTATCCAAAAAGGTGTCTTGTTGCTTGAACTTGATTTTTGATCTTTGTCATTATTAAGTTTAATAGTTCCATCGTCAATGAGAGTTTGTTCAATTCAAATCCCATTTCTATGGATTCATCAAAGGAATCCAAGCATTTAAGGCAAAGTTCCCTTCCAACTTCTTTGTTCAAATTTTGACAAAAGAGATCAATCAATTCTTTGTCTAGAATGGTATAAGGTAATCATTTTGTTAAATGTCTCCATCTTTGTAAAAATGACACAAAAAATTCTCCTTGTTTTTGTTTGGTGTTAAAAATATTTTTCATAGTCACTTTAAGGTCATAGTTGAAACTGTAATTGAAGAAAAATTTATCAACCAATTCTTGAAAAGATTTGATTGTCGGGGGTAATTGTGAAAACCATTCCATAGCTTCTCCTCCTAGACTACGAGGGAATAATATCATAAGGTACATTTCATCAACTACAAATTCCATGGTAGTAGCACAAAACTCTCTTAGATGGTCTTTAGGATCTCCTTTTCCCTTATATTTTTCAAGTCTCAGTATGTCCCAATGACTAGGAAAAGGCGACATTGGTATGCTTGGATCGAAAGGATAAGGACATATATCATCAATGGAAAACTTGTGGGATGTTGTTTTACTATTCTTGAGTGTCTCCACTTCTTGTTCTAATGCTCTAAGCTAATTCAAAATAGGATCATTTGTAGGTGCAGGTTTTGATGTTTTTGAAGATCTCTTGTAACCAGGTTGTAAATAAAAGGGTTTGTGATCTCTGGTTCTATCCTCATTGTTTGTTTTGGTATGATTAGGTTCACTAGATTCATGTTTTTCATTCATCATGAGTAAGGACATGTCAAAATCGGGAGGTAGTTTGATTCCATCATCAACAAGGGCCTTGAAGTATTGTTGTGGGTTACGTTTGACTACCTCTGTAAGCAATTTAGTGAATCTATGATCATGAAGTGCTTCATCTATAGTGGATTTGGTTATTTCTTTGTCATCAGTTTCATTTGTTTCACTAGTTGCAACACTAATGTGGTCTTCCCCATCAAAGTCTTTTCCCCAAGGGTTCCCTTCTTCTTGAAACATTTTTGCTCTTGTTCTAAGGGTCATAGGTGATTTGTTCTGATCTTCAATCCAAGACAAGATAATGTATGAGACCTAAGACTAGGATGCAATAAAAAGGATATGACTCTAAGATGAGATATGAAAATGGTATGGTATGATATGTCAAGCTAAGAATGCAAAAGGCAATTCTAGGTTCGAAATTGGTTATGATGAAAGACTTCACTTGTGCTATGATGGATAGACACAAGGAAAAATGATCAAGAGGGGGTATATAGGAGGTGATGAACTCCAAAAAGATTGCCCTACTCAAGGATAATGGTATGTTCCCTAACTCAAGGATGATGAACCTCAAGTGATGCGGGTGGTAGATAGCCAATGGTTTGATTTCAAGACCTAGGAAGAGTAGCCTTAGTGCAAGCTAAAGGTTTGTTTGAGTGATGCAAGAGTGGAAGATATGCAAGGGTGGAGGATATGCAAGGAAGGTGGAATGCAAGGATTGAAAAATCAGAATTGAAGGATGATGACCCCAAGAGATTTAAGTGATAGGTTCATTTTGGATGATAGGTTAATTTGAAATATACATAAAATTTGAACACATCATTATAATTATTTGGGTATAGCTCATCCATATTGTCATGATTGCATAGTATATCTTGAATATTTTGTTTTTACCAATATACATGTTTACTTGTTTCATACCTCCATTGATCGTATTGATAAGAAAAGTAAAAGTCTAAAGAAGGCTTGATGGATAAGGGAATAGTAGGATTAATAGATCATTTCTTTGGAGCATTCTCTTGTCTATATCACTCAAGTAAAAAAGAAGTTGGTCTAGAGAAAGGATAGGATGTTGAATACCATTTTATTTGTATGAGCAAGGTATTAACACATAGAATAAGTGGACATTGGCTCATAATAAATCCTATTCTAAATTGGTCTTTATTTTAAGGATTTGTATTATATTTTCATATTCTCATTTCCTTTATCATGTGCTATTTGATGTATGTGTTTGAACTATTTAAACTATTTGATCATTTGTTTCATTCTTTATGACTTCTCTATCATCTTGTTCTTCTATGGTAGTTATATGTGCTCTCCAATTAAAAGGTCTTGACTATGTTTTCTTAGCATCTTTAAGATATGAGGTAAAATGGAAAAATACTCTAGTATTCAATTTAGTGTTGTATTGTTAGCAATATATGGATGGTTGTCAATTGTTGCAACGTGAATAATACACCACTTTCTTAAATTTCACTTAGTAACATAGACCAAGTATTTCATTTAAAGATCTTAGACTAGTAAACCTTGCAAAAAATATTTTCCACTCATAAAGACCACTAAATTCCTAGATTTAGTTTTACTAACTTTTTCTTGTATGCACTTAGGTATATCAACAAGGAAAGATCCACCAACATGCATAGATAAGCTCATCAATAATGTTAAGATCAATTTTATTGATAAATTATGTGTAGATTGCTTAACATTACCATGATGAATCATTATTAATATCTCATTTCTCTTTTATCTAAGACTTAGAACAAAATAAAATAACAGATCTATTGATAGGCTTAAAATTTACTTACTATTAGACTCCAAGATTTGATGAAGAAAGCCTCTTTCTCCTTCATTGTTTGTCTTAAGATTTAATATTTGTTATGAAACTTCACAACTACTATCAATTGCACTAAAAAAGAAGTAAATTAATACATATGCTTAAATATAGAGTCACCCACTTTGATTTTGACTTATCCCCTTGCTTAATACAAATTATTGTGCAATCACCACAACCGTTCAACACCACTAATGACCATAGCCTCCTTTAATTATGCATGTTCGTAGATAGACAAACACTTTATTATTTAACTATTGAAAGTTGGTTAAGAATGTTTTTTTCAAAGATTGTATATGTCTATTGAGAATGAAATGGATATTAAATTCCATTTGTGTTATATCTAAATGCATAGATTTGAGTGACCTTGCCAATGGCATTCAAGTAGACAAAATAATTTAAAAGTCAACAATAGAATTTTATAGAAGAGGATTTCCTCAAGGGAGAATTAATTTACCCTCACAATACAAAAAAAGGTTGTATGATGCATAATATCATTCGAACAACAAAATATTAATATAGTTGAAACTTGATCAAACGAATATAAGATAGTAGAAATATAATATAATTTTATTGAAATTTTATTTATACATTGAATTCCTAAAAAAACTAATAGAAAAATAGATAACTAACATAAGCAAAAATAAAATAAAAATATTAAGTAAATTTACACAATCAAAATAGAAACAATACAAATTTACAATATGAATTGTGGAAACTTGATATCTTTAATAGATAACTAACATTTTATAAATTATTAAGTAAATTTAATTATAAACTATAATATTACTATTAAGATTTTTTAATTTTATATAATATTTTACAAAGTATATTTTCTTTTCCAATAAATGCATTAATATTACTCTAAATAATTGAAAATAAATTTAAATGTACAATATACCACTAAAAAAACTATTTTTTATATTAAACAAAGCTGGAAAAAAAAATACAATGAAGAAAAGAACAACAGCTCAACAAAGAACTGCTTAGAAATAAGAACAAAAATTAGTCACAGGGCAAAACTGCACGAAACAGTTAACGTGATACAGATCAGCCAAGAACCTCGGAACAACAATTAACAAGATACATGGCAGCATCCTAAAACATGAGACCCTTAAAATCTGATTTTGAAAAGATTTTGAAGATGTCTAGAAACACAAATATCTCTTTCATGCAACTGCAAAAACTGAAGCTTAATCACCTCCAAATGATTCCTCTATTTAATGACCTTCAAATTGCCACTCTTCAGTTGGGAACACAAATAAACAAATTGAAAAATGATGTCAGAGTAAAACTTTAGAATATCAACTTCTTGATGAACATGATTAGAAAACATTGACGAACATCTAGTCTTCCATATATTAAGTAAAATGACTTGTCTTATGGAATCAACAACCAAGTTATTTTGAAGACTAGTACCCAATATGGCTTCCTTCCAATACAACACATGATCAAAAATAGCAGGAAAATGCGTAAAAACAACTTTCCACTTCTGTTTAGCATGCACACAATCCCAAAAAATATGCTTCAAGCTCTCATAATGCTGACAAAAAAGACATTTAGCTAGCTGAAAATTCATTTTTTTCAGTCTGTCTCCTACAGGCAGCTTGTGATGTAAAATTTTTCATGACAAAATTTGGGCATTGACCTCAGCTTTAGTTGACCAAATCTGAGAACTTACGTTCTTCCACTTCCTTTCCTTGAATCTACAATTCCATTTTATATTAAGCCTTGGATTAAGCATCATTTTTGGGAGTAATTGAAGATAAATTCTCTTCAAAGGGAAACAAAAAAAGAGTATTTATCAAGCCATTGCCAATCTTTGAAGAAGCTACGTTGTACAGGTGTACAAAACTTCATGAGCAACTCCATGGGTACTAAAGCCATAACAAAAATAAAAAACCTTTGAGAATTGTTATTCGGCTTGAAATCATTACTAATATATTAGCCAATGCTTCTAGTCCAAAGAACTAAACTCCCAAATGTCTCCAAATTGTTGGATACCCTTTTTAAAAAGATAGTTAGATTGTTTAAGAAATGCAACAGCAAGTGGTTGGCCATGATACTGGACAAGCTTGTTCCACCAAATAGATGAATTAACAAAGCTAACTAAAAAACTATTTACATAAATACTTGTTAACTATCTCATAACACCTTTAATACTTTTCTACTTTTAAATATTTCAATTAAAAAACCAAACAAAAATATTCAGATTCAACCAATCAGGAATGCTCACAATCTCATTGAATCTAAACCGCAAACAACTAGTCAATATACGGATTCACGCACTTCTAATTTAATATGCAGGTTTCCCGAATTTCTAATAATTAACAGGTTTCCTTTCTATCTACAAAGGTACAGCACATCTTTTCGGCCTGACTGCCAATTACAGTTTTGGCAGGCTATATACCGTGTTGCCTGCGCTTTCCGATCACTATAAATATAAACCTTTCCGCCCACTTTGAACTGTGTTAGTTTCATATCCTATTTTTGTTGTTTCTTTGGCCTGAAGATACCAAGTTTCCACAATCTATTTTTTGATTTTGATCGTGGTGTTGTTTTCTCATCACACTACATGATCCATTAAGATGAAAGAGAGCTGATTTCAGATCTTGCTGAATACAAAGGAAGGGTTTTAGGGTTTTCATAAATAATTTTTTAATTTCTTTTCTTAAATTAAGGGTCATAGATTTGTCAAATGGAAGTAGATCATCCTGAAATAGTCTTTTTTGATGTGGAGACAAATATACCACGAAAGGGGCAGAAATTTGTGTTGTTGGAATTTGGTGCCATTTTAGTGTGTCCTCGTAAGCTCGTAGAGCTCAAGGAATATTCTACTCTCATTCGGCCGGTAAACCTTTCTGTAATAACTGAAGTCAGCGTAAACTGCAATGGGATCACTAGAAGCTCTGTTTCCACTGAACGCAGATTCGAAGAAATTGCTGACGAGGTATACGATCTTTTACACGGTAAGATTTTTTACTCGAAGCATTACGTTTTCATAACTGGAAAAAAACTTTTAAATAGTAGTTATTTCATTGATATTTCAATAACACTCCCGAGTCCTCATGTAAGACGAAATTCTTAATTTTGTTTTATATTTTTTCATTTTCTAATTTTGTTTTCTTAAGTTTTGTAGGGATTTACACTTTTATTTGGAGATTTGAATGTGATTATTTTGTTCAGGCAGAGTATGGGCGGGGCACAATATTAAGTGCTTTGATTGCCCTAGAATACGCGAGGCTTTTGCTGAGATAGGTCGGCCTGCACCCAAAGAAAAGGGGATTATTGATTCCTTGTGCTTACTGCAGGCGAAATTTGGACGCCGGGCTGGTAATTTGAAGGTTAGGGTTCATTAGCCCCAACCAAAAAGATATAATAATTTAATAGTACGATTCATCTTGATGATTCTGTAATGTGTGGTTTGAGACATTGATTATCTTATCATGCTATATGGAATTTATTTAAGAGATATTGTCTAACACTATGGATTGTTGAAGCTTGAAGGTTTAATTATTAATATGTGGAGCAACATTTTTTTAAAATAGAAAAAGTTATATTTCCTTAAAGAAATATTATAGGTTAATTATAAAAAAGATTAAGTGGTATGAAAGCATGCTACAAAGTTAATACGTTATGCTAAGTTCAAGAAACAAAAGAACAAAAGCTAAATAAAGATGAGTTAAAAGGCTACAACTTGAGCTGATAAAAATATTAAGCCCAAAAAATCAATGTTTTTGAAAGAAGGGATGATTCAAATGGCTTAGTTGTTAGTCTTATCACTAAATTGCTGATTTTTTTCAAAGCAATTATTTTCATCCAGTCTTCTCCTTAAACTGCTGATTTAAAACCAAAAGAAGCATCAAGGCTCCAAACTGAGGGGTGAGCCATGGTTTTTGAATAGAATAAAGCCCTCACCAGTCACCACTGCCTAGAGCTACAACAAGGTTAACCACTTAGTCCATTTTTGGAGGATCTATGGCTTTTTTATTACTTGTTTTCAATTACCCTATCACATTTTGCCTTTCTCTCAAACCAACCACAGAGTCTCCTTTCAAAGGGCTTTATTGTTCTACCTCCCTTTGCACTTTTGTTGAATTGACTTAATGATGATTATACATTTCTTCAAGGGCCTTGAATATTGCCTCCTGCTATTGCAAACTTGATTGAAACAATAATACTCCAATCTTGTTTTATACCTTTATTCTGGCGACCATTCTTTTGTTGGACATGTCTATTTGTCATGGCTGTGATAAAAGTGTGTTGAGAGTTTTGGGGTGCTTGAAGCACATTTTGTCATATTTTCTTTTTTATTGCAGTCTATTAGGGATTTGGTTGAAATTGAGAAATTGTTTTTTCTTGGGTTTGGGATGTATTTTGCCCATATTCACCTCTGGTATTTTTTTTGAAATCTTTGTAGATTAGTTTCCCACTTTCACTTGCCCATATGTCTCTTGGGTGGGATGCTTATGTTTTTTTAGTTTCTATGATCTTTTGCTTGTTGGCTTGTCAAGGTGTTTCATATTCTCGTACCAAGTATTGGTGTTAGGGGTTGTTTGACATACTTATGTTTTCTTGGAGTATATTACAATTTTGGAGTTTTGGGGTGGTCAATGCTCCTGTTCCATGGTATTGGCTGATGGAAAGGTTTGACGTATGATGATGGGGCCAATACAAAGAAATTGCATTGTTTTTCTTGGACTGTCGGAGTGGTAGATCTTCTCTTCTTGGCTTGATGTGTTTGAAGGACATTGCATATTCTTATTTATTGGAGTGTTAGGGTTGTGCATGACTTCGTCCCAAGTGCCAATTAGTGATGAGAAGCCAATAGAGAAATATAGAGGCGTTGTTGTTAGTTGATGCTTGATGAAATGAGGCACATGTGCTCATCGGGGCTTGATGAAGAGTCTTGCTCATGTCTGGCAACTCGACAAACAAATAAAACTAGCCTATGTTGGGGATTTGCAGGATTGCATAATCCTTCCAAAAGCCCACGAGTTGTAAGGAGCTTGATCCAAGCAACATGGATGCCAAAATAAGTGGTTATAGATAAATTCTTTAAATGGTGGGTCAAATAAATATCCAATGGAAGCTTGAATATAAAGCTAAATCTTTTAAACTATTTCAAACGTTGAGTGCCAAATGAAATGATGTGTTTTCTCCTCCACCCATCCTACCTACTGCCATTATTGTAGGTCATTTTCTTAGCTATTGTATTAATTTGTCTCATCTCCTTGGCATCTTGGGTGTCCGTTTGGGAGGTAATGCATTTGTGCCATTTAATTTCAAATCACCATATGTTGCGATTAGGGTTGATATCCTGTAATTGTTAAAGAGCAATTTTTGATCATTTAAAAAAGGAGGTTGGTTCTTTAGTGGGTCTTAGACTTTGCAAGTGCAGGGATTTTCTATGGCTAGAATTGTGCTACATCCTTTTGAAGAAAGGGGGTGAGGATTTGAATCATTTGAAGGATAAATTTGTAATGTCCCCTTTTTGGGATAACCCTAAACCTGCCCTTAATTAATCAATTTCAAGTGATCACCTTGGTTTTGGGGATGATTATAGTGCGATTAGGCCCTTGCAAAATAGAATTAGAGAATATTTACAATATATATATATATATATATATATATATAAGGAAAACAAAGAGAATAAGCTTAGTGATACAACTACTTGTTAAGACCTACAAGTATGTTAGTAAACATTTATAAATAAAGAAAATATCATATTATAAATATATCGAATTTCTTTGGGGTTTCTAATTCATTCTTCCTAGAACAAAATGATCTAATAGGGTGCCCAAGAAACCCTCTACCCTAGGCCCATGAGCAGTACACCCCTCTTGGCCCAATGTGGCTTCTTGCAATCCATATGGGGTGGTGTGCCTAGTGAGGCGTCCTATCACCGTTCCCCTTATCAAAACCATTATTGCTTAATCATGTTGAGAGGTTGTGGGTGCAACTACAACAAGGTGTCTTGGAAATCACTCCCTCTAAGCCCAAGAGTAGTACACTCCTCTTGGCCCACATGTGGCAGGCCTCAGCCACCCACCATGGGGTGGTGTACTTAGAGGATGATCCCAACACTGTTTCCGCTCCTCGTAGGCCCTTATCTCCCTCATCATGGCTAGTTGTTTACAGTTAGATAATATGAATATCATTCCATAATGTAAACACATGTATTCTATGTTTACATATTAAATCAATGACACAAATTCATCATTTGTATTTAACAAATATTGATAACTCAGGTTCATACATAAGTACAAGCTATCATTATCATGACCAAAAAATATTAGATCTTCTGTAAACATATTGTGTATACCATAATTAAATACATAACTTGCTCATCTTTAGTTTATATTGTATTCATAAATATCATAGGAAAGCATACCTTTG
Organism: Sequoia sempervirens; assembly: GCA_007258455.2. Taxonomy (NCBI): domain Eukaryota; kingdom Viridiplantae; phylum Streptophyta; class Pinopsida; order Cupressales; family Cupressaceae; genus Sequoia; species Sequoia sempervirens. The sequence goes on from VDFB02262788.1 coordinate 262,127, forward strand.
TTCGGCTGACGTTAGAGTCTTAACAGAATTGGGATTGTCTTCAGCACTGTCCGGGATGCAAAAAATGTGATTAATTCTTGCTGTTTCAACCTTGCATCGTTCTCACCTTTATCTCTTGATCAGGGTCTTCTTGTTGTGGATGCATCTCTTCCTAGAGAGCAAATGGACGTGTCTCTTCATAGAGGTGCTGCATCACTAAGTTGTTTCATAACATGGTCGACTCTCCTTATTAATTTGTTAGTAGTGTATTTATTCATTGCTGGGTTAGTTGGCCCTTCCTTAATTTTATATATTATATATTTTTCCTTATATTGGGTATCTTTATGGTATCTATGAATTGCATTTTTATCAACTATTTGAATCTTGTCTATTGATAATTGCGTCTAAGGAAAACAATTATAATAGTATTTAATTTCGTAATTGCTCAAACTTAGATTTTTATTTATATTTTGGTATATTTGAGGTTGTCAATTCGAGGCACATGACAGTCCTCCCCCCTTAAATTTGCTTGAACCCAAGCAACTTTAAATTAGGATGATCAAATATCTCAGGACCTTCCCAAGTTGCATCCTCAGTGGGCAGTCCTTTCCACTTGACGAGGTACTCTTCAATAGTCTTGTTTCTCAATCTTTTTTCTCGTACATTGAGTATAGTTTCTGGTTCGAAGATCAGTTTTCCCTCATCGTCTAATGGTGATAATTCTGGGCATGGGATGATGTGTTGCCCCAACACCTTTTTGAGGCGGGATGCATGAAACACGTTGTGAATTCTACTATTTGTGGGAAGTTCTAGTTTGTAGGCCACCTCTCCAATTTTTCTCAATATTTTGTACGGTCCATAAAATTGGGGCTTAAGTTTCTCGGCTCCACTGATTTTGATAGATGATTTTTTATATGGTTGTGGTCTCAAAAAGACCATGTTTCCTATCTCGAATGTTCGTTTAGTTCTTTTCCTGTCGGCATATATCTTTTGCTAATTTTGGGCATGATGTAGGTTATCCTTAAGTGAATTCATGATGTCCACATTCTGCTGTATGACATCCTTGGCTCCTAGTACACGACTCTTTGTTCGGATCAAATGACCAAAGGATGTGGCCTCGCATCTGTATAGTGCTCGAAAAGGACTCATCCCTATGGACATATGGTGGGTGGTGTTGTAACAATATTCTTAATTCTCCCAAGTGTAACCATTTAATCCATCTGCCCTGTTGCCCGATGACATAGTTCCTTAAATACCCTTCCAACCGCTTGTTGATGATTTCTGTTTGTCCGTCTGTTTGTGGGTGATAGTTGGTACTTGGGGTTAATTCTGCCCTTGCTAATTTGAACAACTCTTGCCAAAATATGCTAAGGAAGTAGTTGTCTCGATCGCTTACAATATTTCGGGGGAGGCCGTGCATTTTGAAAACCTCCTTAAAGAATATCTTGGCCACTTGGGGGGCTCTAAAGTCTGTGGATATGGCTATAAAGTGTGCATACTTGGTGAGACAATTTGCTACCACATAAATGCAATCTTTGCCTTGTACCTTAGGTAGTCCTGTTATAAAATCCATAGAGATGCTCTCCCACTTTTGGTTAGGGATGGGTAGCAGTTGAAGTAGCCCTGCGGGAAATGTGTGTTCTTATTTATTCCTCTGGCATACCATGCACTCATTAGTGTGTTTCAATACATCTCCTGTGAGTCCCTTCCATGTGAACCTTTCCTTGATGTGTTTGTACATTTTGAAGCACCCCTAGTGCCCAAATAATTGGTTGTCATGATAAGTTTTCAAAACCTCCTTCTTTAGCCGTGATTCCTTAATGATGTAAATTCTATCTTTGTAAAGAATGAGGTTGTTCATTTGAAAATTTATCTTTGGCATGCTCAGTAATTAGAGTTGTTCTCCATTTCGTGGATATTGCTGTCATTGAACCAAGGTGGGGTCTTTGTGATAAGGCATCAACTACTATATTGTTTTTACCTTTCATATATTGAATGTCAAAGTTGTATGCTTGTAGCTTACTTACCCACTTTTGTTGTCTATCATTCAAGTTCTTTTGGTTTAGGAAGAATGTAAGGCTGTTGTGGTCTGTTTGCACGATAAACCTCCTGCAGATTAGGTATTGTCTAAACTTTTTAAGGGCATGCATAATGGCTAGCATTTCTTTGTCATTAACTAAGTATGTTTTCTCTATATCCTTGAGTTTCGTGCTTTCGAAGGCTATGGGGTGCTTGTCTTGCATCAATACGACCTCGATGCCTTCTATCGAGGCGTCACAATATAACTCAAAAGGTGAGTTGAAATTGGGTATTGCTAGCACGAGACAGGAACTTATTGCTTCCCTTAGTTTTTCAAATGCTGCTTGTGCCTTCTCATTCCAAGAGAATGCTCCCTTTTTAGTTAGGTCAGTGAGTGGTGCAGCTAGCCTTGAGAATCCCTTTACGAATCTTCTATAATAGTTGCATAGTCCTGAGAATCCTCTGAGGTGGGTTAAGGTATTGGGTTTTGGCCAGTTTCGCATTACCTCAATCTTTTCCTCATCTACCTTAACTCCCTAGGCACTGATTTTGTGCCCCAAGTATAAAATCTCCTCCATGCCAAACTCACATTTGGACAACTTGGCAAATAAAGAATGTTCCTTGAGTATACCTAGCATTTCATCCATATGTTTTAAGTGTTCTTCCCATGTTCTGCTATAGATTAGTATCTCATAAAAAAAAACCAATAAGAACTTCCTTAGTTGCTTCCTAAAAATGTGGTTCATGCAGGATTGGAAGGTGGCAGGTGCATTAGTTAACTCAAAAGGTAGGACAAGAAATTTGAAATGCCCATAGTGGCATCTAAAAGTTGTCTTTGGTATATCTTCCTCCCTTAATCTGATTGGTGGTAACTTGACCTTAGGTCGATTTTTGAAAAATAGACTGCCCCGTGAAGTTCATCAATAAGCTCATCAACTCTAGGAATAGGGTATCTATTCTTTATTGTTTTTTGGTTTAAAGGCTTGTAGTCAATGCACATCCTCATAGTGCCATCCTTCTTCTTTGAAAGTACAATTGATGAGGCGAAGGGATTAGAGCTAGGTTGAATGTGCCCCATCTCTAATATTTCTTTTATGGTTTTCTCAATCTCTTCCTTATACTTGTGAGGATGGCGGTAACAGGTGGTAACAATTGGTTTTGTTCCCTCTTCCAGTTCAATGGAATGTTCAAAACCTCTTTTTGGGTGAAGACTGGGTGGAATGTCATTGAAGACCTTTTTATGCCCTTTTAGGATTGGTTGTATGCCTATGTGGACTGACTTTCGCTTGGTAATTGTTCTTTCCATCTTCCTTGATGAGATTACCCTAGGGGATCCGTTGGATATTCCATGTAAAGTAACTCTCTTCCCTTCATGTACAAAGCATATCTCTAACTTGGGGAGATCAAAGATAAAACGACCCAAGGAATGCATCCATGGGGTGCCCAAGATCACATCTGTGTCTCCCATATCCACAGCGTAGAACTTGTCTTTAATTGGGTGCCTTCCCAAGGTAATGTTAAGTTGGGAGATTTTCTTCCTGCAAGGAGTGGTGGATCCATTAGCCAAGGTTACAGTGAATCCTTTGAAATCTTTTGTTTCTAGCCCTAGTTTTTTAACTAAGTTTTCATCAATAAAATTGTGGGTAGCCCCACTATCTACTAGAGCTGTTACCTTTTGTCCTTCAATTACTCCTCAGATCCTAAAAGGATGATGCTTGGATGCTTTTGAAATGCAAGCTAGGGTTCCTCCTTCCTCATTATTTTGATCCAATTTTTCCTTCTTGCACGGGTTCTCCTCCCCTTTAGTTTCATGGAGCATTGCCTCAATCCCATGAGCTGGGCTCCCTTGTCCACACCTATGTCCTGGTCTCCATTTTTCCTTGTAGTAGTAGCATAAGCTTTTCTTCTTAAGATCCCTTCGACCACAAACATGACCCGGGCCCCAAGGTTTGTTGCACTTAAAGCATAATTTCTTCTCTTGGCCTTCCTTTTGTTTGCATATATGACCGGGTTCCCATTTTCCTTGGTAGTCAAAACATAGTCCTTTCCTTTGAAGCTCTTCTCGGTCAGTATAAGGAAGGAATGTTCTTTTGTGTTTGTCCTTCCAATAGAAGTGTTTGTCCTTTGATGTTGTTTTACTCGAGGAGGGTTTTCCACTTCTTTGGGTGGTATCTCATCGAGTAGCCTTGAGGATTGCCTCTTGAAGTGTGGAGGGGTCTAGGGCACTGACTAGGCCATGAGTGGCATCTAACAACCCTTCTATAAAAAGGTAAGTGAGTGTGTCCTCAGATATTCTCGGGACCATGACTGCCAGTCTTTGGAATTTGGTAATGTACTCTTCAAGGGTCCCTCTGTCTTATTTTGGTTAGTTCCTTGAAGTATTTTTGGGCATGAGTTTGGTCAAACCTTTCAATGAGTCTTTTCTTGAAGACCTCATGGGCCTTGATATTTTTGTGATCTTGGGTAATTAGGCCATGATGTTACCAGTCATGTGCCCCCCCTTCTAGATGTATTGTGAATGTAATGGCATCTCTCTCTGTCATGGGGCAAAGAGTTAGGTAGGTTTCTAGTTTTTGTAACCATGCATGGGCTGTAATTTTCCTTGACCCATCAAAGTTAGGGATGGACAGTTTTCCTATTTTACTTTGTATGTCTTTGTTTGGGCGATTGTTTCTACCCCTATGATCATTTTTCATCACTACCTCACAATATGCTATGAATGGGATGCTTCTTTGGACTTCGGGATCAAGTCTTGCATATTCTAAGGAAAGTTCACTTACATTTGGATTGTTAATTCTTCCATTTTCCCCTAAAGAACTCTCTTTGGCCAAGAAATGGGGCCTATTGGTACTTGGGTTTGATCCTATTGTAGTGTTATGATTACTTTTAGATTGGCTAGGGGTGCTTTCCCTTTCATGTCTTGTATTAGGTCTAAGGTTGTTTATGTTTTGAAGGGCTTGGAGCATGGGCTGACTAGTTTGTTCATTTTTTTCCATGAATGCTCTCAATTCTTGCTCCATAGTCCTCTTCTTTTCTCTTTCTAGGGCCCTTAAAGTTCGTTGGCTTGGTTGAATCAACTATTATCCCTCAGGCTGGCAAGATGGTGCTTTGATACCACTTGTAATGTCCCCTTTTTGGGATAATCCTAAACCTGCCCTTAATTAATCAATTTCAAGTGATCACCTTGGTTTTGGAGATGTTTATAGTGCGAGTAGGCCCCTGCAAAATAGAGTTAGAGAGTATTTACAAGATAATATTAATTGGAATATATATATAAGGAAAACAAAGAGAATATGCTTAGTGATAAAACTACCTATTAAGACCTGCAAACATGTTAGCAAACATTTATAAATAAAGACAATATCATATTATAAATATATTGAATTTCTTTAGGGTGTCTAATTCATTCCTCCTGGAATAAAATAATCTATATATATATATAAGGAAAACAAAGAGAATAAGGTTAGTGATAAAACTACCTATTAAGACCTGCAAATATGTTAGTAAACATTTATAAATAAAGATAATATCATATTATAAATATATTGAATTTCTTTGGGGTTTCTAATTCATTCTTCTTGGAATAAAATAATCTGATAGGGTGCCCAAGAAACCCTCTACCCTAGGCCCAAGAGCAATGCACCCCTCTTGGCCCCATGTGGCTCCTTGCCATCCATATGGGGTGTTGTGCCTACTAAGGTGTCCTATCATTGTTCCCCTTATCAGAACCATTAGTGCTTAATCGTGTTGGGACATTGAGGGTGCAACTACAGCAGGGTGTTCGGAAATCACTCCCTCTAAGCCCAAGAGCAGTACACTTCACTTGGCCCACATGTGGCAGGCCTTAGCCATCCACCAGGGGGTGGTGTACTTAGAGGATGATCCCAACGCTGTTTCCCCTCCTCATAGGCCCTTAACTCCCTCATCATGCCTAGTTGTTTACAGTTAGATAATATGAATATCATTCCATAATGTAAACACACGTATTTTGTTCTTACATATTAAATCAATGACACAGATTCATCATTCGTATTTAACAAATATTGATAACTTAGGTTTATACATAAGTACAGGCTATCATTATCATGACCAATAAATATTAGATCTTCTGCAAACATACTGTAGTATACCATAATTAAATACATAACCTGCTCATCTTCAGTTTATATTGTATTCATAAATATCACAGGAAAGCGCACCTTTGTTTGGCTGACGCTGGAGTCTCAACAGAATCGGGATTGTCTTCAACACCGTCCGGGGTGTAGAAAATGTGATTAATTCTTGCCGATTCAACCTTGCATCGTTCTCACCTTTATCTCTTGATCGGGGTCTTCTTGTTGTGGACGCGTCTCTTCCTAGAGAGCAAATGGACGTGTCTCTTCATAGAGGGGCTGCATCATTAAGTCGTTTCATAACATGGTCAGCTTTCCTTATTAATTAGTTAATAGTGTATTTATTTGTTGCTGGGTTAGTCAGCCCGCCCTTCATTTTATATTATATATATATATATTTTGTCTTATATCGGGTATCTTTATGGTATCAATGAATTGCATTTTTATCAACTATTTGAATCTTTTCTATGATAATCATGTCTAAGGAAAACAATTATAATAGTATTTAATTTCGTAATTGCTCAAACTTAGATTTTTATTTATATTTTGGTATATTTGAGGTTGTCAATTCGAGGGACATGACAAAATTGTAATGAGTTTTATGCAAAGAATGACTCTAGAGCTGTTTGTATATCTTTAGGGGAATGCTAACTTCCTGTTAAGGTTCTCTCTTGTCACAATTGTTGACATGAATGTATTGAGTATTTGATAATGTGACAACATTTTAAAATATTACAAATATTGTAATAATCATTTGTTCTCTTCATGTGGATTTATGTAGTTCATTTTTGAATTATTAAGTATGCTTTGTGTATAATGCCTATAATATGATGGAAAATATGCCTAGATCTGTTCTTCGATGTTTCCATTCATTATTTTCCTTCTTGTTGTTTGTGACTCTGTAGCCTAAATGGATAGGCATTGGTCTTGGATCCATTTGACCAATTTCACATCTTCAAAACAAATCAAAACCATTAATCAGTAGTTTAGTAATAAACTTAGTACTGTACATTCACGACCTTGTATTTTAACTAGGGAATCAATCTTAATGGAGCCTTAGATGAACTAATTTGAAGTGGGTCATGCTTGCACAACCAAATCAAATATATAGAGGGTATTAAGAGAGCTAGTTGCTCTTAGCTCAGTGACAATATTTAGAGTTGAATTAATAAATTGGGTTTAGCTATTACTATTTTTTATTGTTCATTTTGTTTATCAAACCTCTAGGAACACCCTTCTGAGTCTCAGTTGATCTCGAAGAGTAGGAGAGAAAACCCATTCTGTAGAGTTGATCTTCAATCCTCCATGGTCTATGGATGAACAGGTTTTACATCCATGATGACAACCGTGGCCTTGAAAGTGAAATTATATTTTAGGAAGTGAAGTTGTGGTTTTGGGACTGTTGATGAGTGTTTTATCATCCACCAAACATCAGAATAAAAATGTCCAAAGACACTCTATCCTCTCTTGAAAAACCACCGCGATAGGCGATTCCAAGGTTTCTTTAGTCGGGTCTCGACGTGTGGATAAGCTCAATGGTCGTTGTGATAATGCTGGTAATAAACAAGGGGACTTACGTAGAAAGTCTGCACAAGTTCGGGGACTTAGGAAATTTATCTTTGTAGGTTCTCAATTAGGACTTTCAATTGTGGATCTCAAAAAAATGGCAAAAAGAATAGGGTTTAGGAGAGTCTAGTCTAAGCCTAAGAACTCAAGAGACAGTAAGGACTCGGTGAAGAGGAAATAAACCACACTTTGTTTCGCCTCCTGCAGGACAACATACGCAAAATGGGTGCAATCTTCAAGGGGTTTGTGAGAATAATTTTCACACCTCGAATGAGGTTGAAGTTAAGCTTCCACGCTTAAGAGCTCAGGCTAACTTTACAAATCGAATGCAAATCATCCATTCGAAAAAAGTATGAGCTACACTTCACCATTGAATCAATACGATCAATCTCTCATTCAATTAACAACTTTTCAAAGCAAATTCTACCTAATCTAACTTTAACTCTAATCTATGGCGGAAGATAATATGTAACCTCGCTTACTATTCAACAATAAGAAGTGATTCAAGGCAAATCATGCTCAAGAGCTTTTATCATTCAAAATAGTCTCAATGCGACAATATACATAATCTGTCTCCACACATTACAAATGAGGGGGCGAGCTCAATTTATAGGCTCCCCAATTACAATTCAATGGCCAAGATTGATTTCAAATCAACGGCCGAGATTACAAAATAAAACCCTAATTAGGGTTTGTCACTTTCGACCAATGAGAAAATTTCATTTGAGGACACTTGTCCTTTTTGCTAAATATAAACCAACAATAAAATAGAAAGTTGTTATATGTTGATTTGGAACAATTTGATTGGTTGGAAGATGACGAGGCGCCACCTCAGCGTGCTGGATGTCTTCCTTGGTTGCTTCATTTTTCTTCACGTGCTTGCCTTAGAATATTTTCCCTGCCGATAACTCTGTCCGTTGTGCTTGTTCCTTCCTAACTTTGATCTTGGACTCCTTTCAAGTGTCTAGAATTTGGAGAAGAATGCCTTTGTGCTTTCGCCACAATGGAGGAAATTGGAATTTCCTCTGTGAAGTATTTCCTAGACTTAGCCAAATTTTGGCTATTCAGGTTCATTTTGTAACATCATCTGGATCATTCAACACCATGCTCGAACGAACTTTGCCTGTGGATTTGCCTTCAATTCTGAATCTGGCTTGTGCTATGTAGGACAAATTCCATCCCTGGACAAGAATTTTATTCACTTCCTCTTTATTTTCCTCTTCACCCTTCCTGTTTTCCGTCCAACACTTAGTGAATTCTTCTAGCCAATTTTCTCGTCCTCTCCTTGGGCGGACTTCACATGAGCTTGGATGTTTTCTCTCTCGACCTAAATCAGACTTCAAGCCACTTTGGACAAACATGTCTAGGGAGAAGTCGAACTTTATCATGCTTGTGCCATTTCTCAGTTGAGCAAAGTCGGATTTGCTAGTGGTTTTGCCATCTTTTCTTTATGCTTGGCGAACCTTCTCAACACTTTGACATTTCTTTTCTTGGTCTAGGTCGGACTTTGCATCATGTTTGCCATTGTACTTGGCGGATCTAATGGATGTCTGGACATACCTTCTCCAAGCAAAGTCGGACTTTGTAAGGGTTTGGACATGCTGTGCTTGGGCAAAGTCAGACTTTCTCATGCTGGTGCCATCTTTTTCCCTCCATTCCATGCCTTTGCTTCTTCTTTGAAGACTCGCCTCGCGTTGTCATCCACCTGCAAGAAATAAAATAAACAAATTCAGATTTTCTCTCTCCTAAATTTTTACCATTCTCTCTCCTGAAGCCATGGTGAATTTAATTTTGCCCTTCGGATTTTATCTCTGGCCAGCACAAATTATTTTCCTCCAAAACATTGTCTGGCGAATTTGATTTTGTCCAAGGCATTGAAAATAAATTATTAAAATATTAAAATATTTTAATTTATTCCAACCCGTTCGTCTTCGACCCATGGCTATTTCGATTTCCTCTTCGTTTTTCTTGGCTAAGAGTGTATTTTCCAATTTTATCCTCAATTTCGTCTAGCCAAACCAAAATTCAAGCCATTCCGTCAACAAATTCTATGCCAGATCCCTGTTTTTCTTTGCCATAGCCAACTTTTCTCTTGCACTGAGCCTATTTTCTTCTGCCAAAGTCAAATTTTCTCTTGCTCAGTCGAATTTTTATAGGCAAAATCCTCGTCCGGATGTCTTCGTTGGGCGAATTTCTTGGACGGTTGACAAATTCCCCTTTCCTTCTGGGCAAAGGCAATCTTACCTTTCTCCTTGCCTTGTGCATTTTTCTTCGTCAAAAGTTGTCAATTTCTTAGTATTTTCTCCAGACTTAGGCAAAATTTAGCTTCTCTTCCACTTTTGTGCTAGGCACACTTCGTTTTATTTCTTGCCACATCCCAATCCTCTTTAGCATTTGTCCTTTCAAACTTGGCACTTATCCTCTTGAAAGTGTCAGGATACTTAGCCAAAAATCTCAACTTTTCATCATTTAGCCTCTATACTTAGGCAAATATTCGAACTTTTCCTTGGACTAGGCATCAACACTTAGCAAAATCATCATTTTATCCCTTCATGTGCTTAGGCGGACTTCCTTAGCACCTTGGATAAGTATGGCGGACTTCTTTGATACCTTGCCAACCTCTTCCAAGTGTATGGCGGACTTTATGAGCATCTTAGACAAGCATTTTGGATGTCCCTCTTTTCTAGGGCGGACTTTAAAGCTTCTTGGCATTTGTCTAAACATTCTACCTCTTGGAAATGTCATGATGTTTAGCCAAAGATCAATTTTCCACCCTTTTAGGCCCCCATACTTAGCAGATTTTCGAAATTCTCTTTGCTGGGCATTAATACTTAGTGAAAATTTTGATTTTTCCTTCTTCTACATGCCTAGGCGGACTTTCCAAGCCTTTTGGACATGCTTCTTTGTGAATGGCGGACTTTCAAGCCCCTTTGGACATCCTTGGCGGACTTTGGAAGGTCTTAGGACAAGCATGGCGGACTTTGGATGGTCTTAGGATGTGCCTCCTTGCTGCATGGCGGACTTCAAAGCATCCTAGGATATCAAGGGCGGACTTTGGAACTTTTTGGACATCCTTCCTTTGAACTTGGCGGACTTTGGAGATCTTTAGGACATGCATGGCGGACTTTGAAAGGTCCAAGGATATGCTCCCTCAAGGCTGGCGGACTTCCTCACATGCTAGGCCATTGGACAAGGCAGACTTCAGCCTGTTAGTAGCCATTTCCATCTTTGACCAGGCAGACTTTGGATTATCCTTAGCCACTTTAGCTTTCTCCCAAGGCGGACTTCAGCTTGTGTCTGTCCATTTGATGTTTTGACAGGGGCGGACTTGCTCAGATTCATTGCCATTGCATTGCTTATGGCTGAAGGTGTTCACCATTATCTTGTGAGCTGAAGGTCCTCCTTACTTAGGCGAATATCTCAGTTTCCTACATGATTGTTCAGGCATATCCTACCTTCACCATGATCAGATCGCCATGAATGCTTCAGATTCTTTACGAATTTCTAGATTTTCCATGAATGTTCAGTCTTTACCTCAGATTTCTCATGAGTTTCTCAGATTTTTTTTCATGAATGTTCAGATTTCTTGACTGGTTCTTCAAATTTTCAACCATTCTTCGAAAGATTTTCTGTGATTTTTACCAGATTTTTTCACCGTTTTTGAGCAATTTTTCCAGATTTTTTTGAACTTTTTATGTGATTTTCCAGAATTTTAACACTCAAAATTTCAAAAAAATTCCCCGGACCGATTTTCTTCGAGAGTTTCCCTCTGCTTTTGATCTTTTTCGGTCTCCTCGAGTGGGATTTTGAAACTCGCGGACTTTAAAAAAATAGAAACTTTCCAAAAAATAGAAACTTTCCAAAAAAATAGAAAAAAGCAACCCTAAAAAAATAGGGAACCCTTCGCTTTTTGGTCCAAAAATGCCAAAAATGAAAAAAAAATCAAAAAGCAACTTTTCCTAAAAAATAGGAAGTGCTCTAATTGGGTCAATTCTTACAAATGCATCTTCGGGCCTCTTTGGGCCTTCTCGAGCTTTCCATGACGCTTCACGCACTGATTCAAGCATGAACTACTGACTCGGCTTGGGTGACTCTCGGCAAACTGACTTGGAGCTCTTAGCAAAGTGATCTCATGTAACCGTTGCAAGGAGACAGAACCCTAAAAACTAGCAGGCAACTGGGGGTCCCCATCAGCGATGGGGCGATGTGTGAAAAGGTCACAACATCTGGTGACTCCACGTGGGGAATGTTCCTGAACATTCCAAAGATAATATCCATTTCAAATCCAAAATCTTGAATTAATTCTACCTAACTTATCTCTTGACCAAGAAGAGTACTCAAAAGGGAAGAGAAGTCCTAAACTGTATCAAGGTATCTTATCCTTCAATTATAAGTGTGTGCACATGGGTTTATTCCTGTCTCTTAAGACCAACATGACTCTTTGGTTCCGTGATGACTTTCTAGTATATTTTTGGTCTTAGCTCCAAAAGCATCCTTGGATAGAGCCTCGCTGCCAGCGAGCGTCTATAGCCCCGGCGAGGTTATCTAATCTCACGGAGATTGCTCTACTTCCGGCGATTTATTTCTTTTGTTTTGATTTCTTTGGTACACCTGTAGAGATTTCCGCACACCCAAAAGCCAAGTGTTTTGATTTTTCGTTCTTTTCTTTTGATTCATTTTGATATTCTTTTCTTTTCATATATTTCCACACTTTGGCCTGTAAGCAGTGAAGCTCACCTGGGTTTGAGCATTATAGTGGCGTTGAAGCAAGACTTTTGATTACTTTCTAGCCAACAACTTCACCTAGGAGACCACACTGACTCAGAGAACTCTTTAAGTGTGTTAAAATGTAATAACTGCAAGATTCGGTATCAGGACACAATAGATGACTTCCTTCCCAGTCAAGTACTACCCTCGACCTTAGGACACTTTAGAAATAATTAATTCAGAATTCATAGATCTTCCATAAATGCTTACCCGAGGAATATTCACAACCTTCCTTAGCAAGGTCGAGCCAGAATGTGTGCGTGTTAGCAACATCACCCTTCTCGCGGAATGGGACACCCTCCTTATTGAAAGCGACACAAAGCAAAGCGAAACGAAAGCAAACGGAAAGCAAACAACTAATCTAAGAAAACAAAGACAACTACTCTAAGGAAAGCGAGGAAAACAACTAATCTAAAGAAAGCAAAAACAAAACCCGAAAGCACCTATTCTAACTATATACAAACAAGCTCCCTCAAGGAACTTAAGGTAGGAAATAATGTTTCAGAAATTGCCCGTTGACGGGCAGTGGGAGGTCTTCCCCTGTCAAGGTCTTCAACTTGAATGCATTCTCTCCTAATATCTCAGCAATCTGGTATGGTCCTTTCCACAATTTGTCGAACTTATCGTGATCTCCTCTTCGTTCGTGGGCTTTATCCCAATATAGGACCAGGTCGGATATTCTGAAAGACTTCGTTGTAGCACGTTTGTCAAACCATCTTTTGACAATTCCTTGGTGTTTGGCAAAATTTTCGAGAGCTTGATCTCTCTGTTCTTCCAGCAGTAACAATTGTGATAGACGAATCTGCACTCTGTCATCGGGGTCTAAATATTCGTGCATAAATCTGAGTGTTGGAATCCTTAGCTGGATGGGAAAGACAGGGTCTTGCCCATAAACTAAGTGATATGGAGAGGTTCCCAATGACTTCTTCGCTCTTGTTCTGTCTGCCCATAAAGCAAACCTAAGTTGGGAATGCCAATCTCTCGGATTCTGATCTAACAATTTCTTGATAACATTGAGCAGATTCTTGTTCGTGGACTCTGCTAGTCCATTACCCTGGGGGTAGTAATTTGAAGAAAACTTTAATGTAATTCCGTAGTCAAATGCCCAATTCGAAAACTTCAATGAGGTAAATGCAGATCCGTTGTCACAAACAAGGGCCTTAGGGCAACTGAATCTGGTGATGATATGTTCTTCTAAAAACTTGATGACTGCATCTGTGGTACAATTCTTCAGTGCCTGCGCCTCAGACCATCTGGTGCAATAATCTGTTGTTGTCAAAATATAACGATGTTGTGCTGAAGAGGGCGGATTTATCATGCCGATAAAATCGAGGCCCCACATTGCAAATGGTTTCACTTCCGTGATTGGCTGTAATGGCATAGCAGGATTCTTTTCACGTGTGGCAGTAATTTGGCAAGTATGACAGGTTTTAACATGCTCATATGCATCTTTGAATACAGAGGGCCAATAGTACCCTGCTCTTAAGATCTGGTAAGTTGTCGCCTGACTTCCTCCATGTCCTGTCCCGAACTTGGAGTGGAAGTGTTCCATAATCCTCTTAGCTTCATCGTTTCCTACACATCTTAAGTAAATCCCCTCATGATTCTTTCTATGGAGGATTGAGCCCTGGAGCATATAGCGTTGGCATTTGAGCCTGAAGGCTCGCTTTTGTGCGGGATTCATTTGTGCAGGATAGCTGTGGTTTGTCAAGTATGCAAGGATATCATAATACCACTCTTTTGGAGGAATGTCTGTTAATACATATGTCTGTTGCACTAAACCAGGCCCTTCGATGGCCATTGTTTGAGCCAAAGCTTGTCCACGGACCAGCTTCATCGGCTGTAACTCAATATCGTATTCTTGGATAGTGGCGACCCACTTTCCTCTTCTTTCTCCTAGCTCATTTTGCATTAAGAGTGCCTTAACAGCCGCATCAGGAATGATGGCGAAGACCTTACTCCTCAAAATATAATGCCTGAATTTTTTGATGGCCTTTACCAGTGCATAGGCCTGCTTCTCAACACTTGGATATCTTAATTCGGCATCTTTGAGCGGTGAGCTCATGAAAGCTATGGGATGTTCATCCCTCTCTTCTGTCCTCTGAGTTAACATCGCCGCACAGGAATGTTCTGATGCAAAGGAGTACAAGTAGAAAGGCTTTGTGTAATCTGGACTAACCAAGACGGGAGCATCGGCGATAGCCTGCTTGATCTCTTCAAATGCCTTCTTTGTCGGTGTGGTCCACTCCATTTTTGCATCCTTTTTTAACATTTCATTCAAAGGTTTTACTATTTCAGCAAAACCGGTGATAAATTTTCTAACAAAGTTGATCTTCCCGAAGAAAGATCTCAATTCTTTTTGGCTAGTAGGCAAATGAATCCTTGATATTGCCTCTACACGTTCAGGATCAATCAATATCCCTTTCTCGGTGATCAGGTGACCTAACAATTTGCCTTCGGTGACCCCGAAGATGCATTTCTTTGGATTTAAGGAAATCCCATACCTTTGGCACCTCTGGAATACCTTCTTCAAGTCCTCCACATGGTCCTCTCTTTTCTTTGAAAACACCGTCAGATCATCCATGTAGATGATTATACATTTTCCAATCAAATCTCGGAAGGCGATGTCCATGGCCCTCTGAAATGTGGCTCCTGCGTTAATTAGCCCGAAGGGCATTCTTTTATAGGCGAAGGTTCCCCATTTAGTGGTGAACGCTGTTTTCAATCTGTCCTCATACTCCACTAGGACCTGGTTATACCCCGAATATCCGTCCAAGAAGGACATCATTCGTGAGCCATTGACAATCTGTAGCACTTCATCAAGCGATGGCAGCGGGTAATTATCCTTTTCAGAAGCTCTATTCAAATTCCGGAAATCCACGCATAGCCTGATTTCTCCGTTTTTCTTCCGCACTGGGACAAGATTGGCGACCCACGTTGAGTGGCGCACTGGGAAAATGATTCCTGCTGTTAATAATTTCTTGACTTCCTGATGGATCAGTGGTTCCAGCAATGGGTTAACTGGTCTCTGGTGCTGCCTGAAAGGCTTACTTCCTGGCTTGAGCGGAATTGTATGCGTGATAATAGAAATATCATAGGTCTTCAGGTCTTCGTAGCTCCATGCTATGACGTCGGGGAACTGTCTCAAACTCTGAATAATTCCCATCTTTTCTTCAAGCGTGCAAGTCTTCCCTATGCATACATTTTTAGCTTCGCGCTCTACTCCTAGGTTCACTTTTCGTATTGATCACCTTCAATCCTTCGGGTTTTCATCTGATCAATTTGATCCTAATCAAATACTCTTTCTAATTGTATCATCCCTCTTGGAATGATATTCGTCCTCAGGTTCAGTATGCCATCCTCATCAAATTCGGCTTCCTTCTGAGTTTCTTCTTCATCAATAAATTGTGTTGCAAAAACATCGGAATTTGTTAAAAATTCACGAATGTGGTCGTCATCCTCAAAAACCTGGAAGTTTGTAATATTATCCGGAATGGATGGTAGGGATGACAGCTCCACCGTGAACTGACTTATGCCATCCATGGCTAGCGGCTCCAGTGAATTGGCTGCTTGTGCCAAGGAATTTGCCACTTGATTATTCGTTCGGCTCATGGATTGAATATTGAAAGCATCAAAGCTCTCGACAATATCCCACACTCTGTTGCGGTAGCAAGTCAGTCTTTTATTGTGGCAGACATATTGCTTCTTTATTTGCTTCACGACTATTTCCGAGTCTCCAAGAGCATGTAGTACTCTTGCTCCTTTTCTAAGTGCCAGGAGTAACCCATGAATCAGAGATTCATATTCTGCTACATTGTTCGTACATGGGAACTCCAATCTGTGAGCAGCAAGATATACCTCTCCTTTCGGACTGATCAACTCGAAACCGGCTCCAGCTCCTTTCTTCGATCGGGATCCATCAAACTTTAAGATCCAGACTTGTTCTTGCTATGAAGACTATGGAGTTTGCAGGTTTTCATTTCCTTCTTGATGTTCTTGCTCGGATTCCATTTCTTGCATTCTTGCTGAGGAAAAGCCATCGATGTGATTGACTTCTATATGATCTGGAAAACCTAATGTCTGTGGGACACTTCTTTGTACTTCTCTTATGGCCGTATGGCACATCTTGCAAATGAATTCTGAGTGAGCCATGTTATGCACTCGGCACCAATTTGGTAACAACAAATCTTGAATATGAATATCCTCTTGTAATTCCATCTTCATTTGGACACTCTTCCAAACAAAGTTTCTAAAACTTTCGAACATTCTTGCATCACTATCTTGGGAGCTCTCTCCCCTCTCAATCAACACATCCGTGGAGTCAATCATTTGATTATTTCCCTGGATTGATTCATGTAGCATGAGAACTTCATTTGTTTTAGGCATGTAAGTGCCTAAATCTGTCTCTAAAAATAATATCTCATTGTTCTCTCCGTACTCAGTAATCATTAACCTGAGCCTTGGGGTGCTATCAATCCGTATCTGGTTTGGGACTCCTTTCCATGGCAACCACATATGGGAAAAGTCTGTAGCAATATACCCGTTCAGCCTTCTTGCCCAGTCTCTACTCAAGAGCATGCCATATCCGTCAGGGATGTCTACCACTGAAATATCTATGCAGCTTTGTATCCTTGGGTCTGCAGCTAGCTGCATGTAGATATTGTTTAGTTCTCCCATAACTGGGACTTTTGTTTTATCTAACTG
This sequence comes from Sequoia sempervirens, assembly GCA_007258455.2. Taxonomy (NCBI): domain Eukaryota; kingdom Viridiplantae; phylum Streptophyta; class Pinopsida; order Cupressales; family Cupressaceae; genus Sequoia; species Sequoia sempervirens. The sequence goes on from VDFB02262788.1 coordinate 279,274, forward strand.
TGTGACCTTCTTGTTGGTTCTTGCAGGTACAAGTCCCAACCTATGGCAGATTGTGAGTGGCATCACGTTGCTTGAAGCACCGGAATCCACTAGGCAATTGTGTAGCATTTTACCAAATATCCTGACTGACAGTAGAAATGGGGCAGGTTCGTCTTTTCCCTGGTAGAAGACTACCGGATGTTTGTCCCGCTTATTGATATCTTGATTCTTCTCTTTCTGATTTCTAGGCACAATGTCCTGTCTTGGTGGGGTATGCGGTTGCTCATTTGCCAAGACTTCCTCTTGAAAAATATCCGTGTCCATAAGGACTTCTTCTGGTGACATATCCTTTTGATCTGAACTCCCAGGCGATGCCTGGGTCATCTCTACAACACTAGGGAGCTGTTGCGGAGCATTAGACATATTTGCCGTCACTTCTGATTCGGCAATGTTAGTGTTTGCTGGAGCATTGGGTACTCCTCGGTTTGGTACATTTTGTGGAACATTTCTTGGAACAACAGCTTCGGTCAAGCTGCTCAAAAGTGTTTCCCGAATCTCAGGAATTCTCATTAGCTCGATCAAAGGCAAGCTGACCTTCATTCGTTTGAATTCATCTAACACATACGAACTCAACCTCTTTAGCTCTTCCCGGGGACGGTCTCTTGGCTGAGCTTGAACCTGTTCTACTTGTGGGTTTACTTGTCTTGTTTGTCCCGCTTGAGGAGCGGTAGCTTGTCTGGTTTGTTCGGTTCGTGGAGCGATGACTTGCCTTGCTCCACTTGTCTGAGCATTTTGTTGGTGGTACTCCAGCGAATCCCTGGGAAGAGATGGCACGTTGGTAGCATTCGGATTCAGCGGGGTCTGAAAATTGTTTGGTGGCACGGATGAAGTTAAAGGCTCATTCTGACGATGATTCCTCTGGTATATCCTCAATGGGTTTCCAGCCGCCTGTTGGAGCACTTCTCTGGTTCCTTCTACTAGCACACTGTCGTATAATGGAGGAAAATTGTAATCATTTGCCGTGGATGGCTGATTATATGGGTCTTGAATTTCTAGACCGCCTTGGTATCTTGGCGCCTCCACTGGGCCATTAGCAGATGCAGGGGGAAACCTCTGATCTTGTTGGTACCGTGGGTATTCCTGTGAAGGAAATCGAACATTTTCAATCACAAGGGCTTGATCATACTTTGGTGCAGGAACTAACTCGTATCCGGTTACTGGAGGATTTTCCGCCTCGGAGTTTCTTCTCTCACTTCTGAAAATATCGGCGGCTACCTGGAACTCCCGACAATGTAGCTCGGAGTGTTGGTCTGTGTTATGTAGCCTGCACCATCCTGATAGTGCTGCCTCAGCTAGGAATACTTTGTTCGCGGGTCGATTGTCAGCCGGTGGATTATCCAAGGGTGATGGCACAGTACCATTGTTTGGTCCAGTATTCCAGGTCTTCTTTTGGAAGCCTGGGTTATTATTCCGGGGACCTTGATAATTCCCTTGATAATTTTGGTTATCCCTTTGATACCCTTGACCTTGACCCTGATAATTACCATGAGGTGCCTGATAACTTCTCTGAAAACTTTGAATTTGGCTATTTTGTCCCTTCAAATAAGTGACTTCAGTAGACAGCCTTTTGACTTGTTCAATCAAGTCTTTCATTTCATCTTTTTCTTCTTGACTCCGCGTCGAAGTTGACGCGTTCTGGAGATATACGGGCTGAGCTGGTGGTACTTGGGACACAGGAGCCCCAGGATGGATGACCATTTGGTTGCCCATTGAAGGAACTGGGTTTAACATAGGCGTCTGATGAGCCAATGCCCGATTAATATCTTGTATTTGATTTTGGGAGGCTGCGTTTCCCAAGTAATTGAGCGGACCAGGAGCCATACCTACTCCTAAACCCGTGCTAGCTGTTATTGCCGCAGCATATGCTCCCTTCAGATCTGCTGGGAGTGGATTGGTGGACTTCACAAACATGGCAGTAAGACGATCCAAAGCTTCATAATAAATCGGCAATGCTGCTGCATTGTCTAACAGGTAAGGATCTCTTAGCCTTGTGTAGGCTTTGTGGAATCTATTGTTAAATGTACTGATAGGCTCATGTTCTTGTCTCTTGATTTCCACAAATTGCCTATATAAATCAGATGGAGCAATAGGTGGCCTGAACTTCTCCAGGAAGGCAGTCTTCATCTGTTGCCACGTGCGGATAGAGTTGGCGGGCAAATGAATATACCAATATGAGGCCTCCTCATCGAATGTGTAGGGGAAAAGCCTACAGGCAACATCTTCTTCTCGGATATCTCTATTTTGGAGAAGATCCTCGAAAAGCCTGATATGTTCGTCTGTGGTGTGGTTCAGGTCACCACTATGAAACTTGGAACAAAAATGTTCCGGATTCTTTGGTAAATCATGGTAGACAGCAAACGTCATGGGCGACGCATCAGCTGAACGCCACGCCATTGGAGCGTTTGGTTGGTTTGGTTGAGCTGGTTGCATTGGTGGAACGGGTTGCACGGGCTGTGCAGCCACCGGAATTGGTTGACAGTCCGGAAAGAGGTCAAAAGGAACTCTCTCGCTTGGTGCTTCTTCACTGGACCCAACTGCGCTGGATGATGCCTCCTGCGATGCTTCAGACCTCTTCTTCTGCCTATTCCTGTAAGGTGACAGCTCTATAAATTCTTTAAAAGAATTTGGAGTAGATCTGGTAATCCTTCGTAGTCTATCTGCCGAGAAAGAGCCGATTCGATCCAGCGTGCTCTTCAATCTTGTTGAGGTGGTGCAGGAGCTTGTGGTGCAGGGGCTGCTTGATTTGCTTGTTGGTTCGCTTGTTGGTTGGCTTGTCGGATGTGCTCTCGTTCAAGGGCTTCAAATCTTTCAATAAAGATGTCTCTTTGAACGTTGAATTCAATTCGTCGTGCTCTTTCTTCTTCTCCCTCGAGAATAAAACGCATGCGAAACCAATCAGGAGCACTTCTTCTCACTTGCCATGCGAGGCTGAATAGTTCGGTGATGATGTCTTCCTGTTCGTCGTGAAAACCCAGGTTAGGCTGCAACACTGGCTGAGGATCTTGATCGGGTTCAGGAACGTTGGCAGGGAGCCCCATTCTTCATCCTACTGTCAACACTTGAGGATGAACCTGTAGCAAATGATCGTTCAATCTCTTCAAACTTTTCTTTTAGGCGATCTATCTTCTGCCTTATCAGATCTTTATTGATTGCTTCTTCGAATCTCTTTCCTTTTTCCTCTTCTCTAGCAAGGACTTGGCTTGTCTGTCTGAATTGAGCACGATCGGCCTGTGTCTTCCAAGCTAGTGTATATAACTGATCAATAATATCCGTTGGAGGTTGATCTGGTTGTTCAACAGGTACATGAAAAGGAAACTCATGTGGTAGTACCATTCTGCATCATGCCTACTGCCTGAACTTGTAGTGATGTATCAAAGATTTCTTTTCATACGGCCCCCTCCTTTGAGCAATTTCTGTGTCGGCCCTCCTTCTAGCGCCAATTCATGTTGATGAGTGTTTTATCATTCACCAAACATCAGAATAAAAATGTCCAAAGACACTCTATCCTCTCTTGAAAAACCACCGCGTATGCTAAGATTGCGAGAAGATCATATGGCGATTCCAAGGTTTCTTTAGTCGGGTCTCGACGTGTGGATAAGCTCAATGGTCGTTGTGATAATGCTGGTAATAAACAAGGGGACTTACATAGAAAGTCTGCACAAGTTCGGGACTTAGGAAATTTATCTTTAAAGGTTCTCAATTAGGACTTTCAATTGTGGATCTCAAAAAAAATGGCAAAAGAATAGGGTTTAGGAAATCTAGTCTAAGCCTAAGAACTCAAGAGACAGTAAGGACTCGGTGAAGAGAAATAAACCACACTTTGTTTCGCCTCCTGCAGGACAACATACGCAAAGTGGGTGCAATCTTCAAGGGGTTTGTGAGAATAATTTTCACACCTCGAATGAGGTTGAAGTTAAGCTTCCACGTTTAAGAGCTCAGGCTAACTTTACAAATCGAATGCAAATCATCCATTCAAAAAAAGTATGAGCTACACTTCACCATCGAATCAATACGATCAATCTCTCATTCAATTTAACAACTTTTCAAAGCAAATTCTATTTAATCTAACTTTAACTCTAATCTATGGCGGAAGGCAATATGTAACCTCGCTTACTATTCAACAATAAGAAGTGATTCAAGGCAAATCATGCTCAAGAGCTTTTATCATTCAAAATAGTCTCAATGTGACAATATACATAATCTGTCTCCACACAAAATGAAAATGAGAGAGCACTAGTTTATATAGAGCTCCAAAAATGAAACGAAGGGCCGAGATTAAAACAAGATCAACGGCCGAGATTATTACAACCAAACCCTAATTAGGGTTTCCCAAAATAACAAGAGTTAATCATCAGAAATCAGTCAGAAAAGTGGCAGTTCCAGCTATAATCTAGGAGATGCGTCCTTATCCATCTGAGTAGCATTGTGCTTGGCGAAACTGGACACTACGGCAATGACCTCGTCCATCGTGACAGGCGGCAGCATGCTGATCCGGAACTCAAGTCCGTCCAACTTCTCAGCACATCTAGCAAAAGTACCTTCCCAACCTGCCTCCTGCTTCTCAAAATCCTTTCGAACGGATGAGAGTCTTGCCACTTTCGCAAAGTCTTGTTTCAAGAAAGGTCCAGTGGTCGAGAAGAAAGTTTCTTGAACTTTATGCTTCAATCTCTCCAACTGCATGTCGTTCTCCCGGATGACTTCATGGTCGAACACTTCTGTAGTTATCATGCAAATCTCCTCCTGGATTTTCTTGACCTGTTCTTCGATTCCAAGCCCATCGACTTTTGCCTTCTCCAAGACTTCCTCTCGTATTGTCACTGCCCAAAACCAGCGATGAAAATCATATGTCAGCCTTCTACAATCAATTCTTTTTATCAACCAACTCCTCTCCTGAGTGCTCTTTCAGTACCCCGCTTTGAATAAGCCTTCCCCATAATCGACACCTTCCCATGTTTCGCTATATCCATCAATCCCAGAAAGAAAATGAAGAGGTTCGGTCTTGGTTGTACGCTAACGAACAAGGCCATCAAGCTCTCACCAAGTATCCGCCTAGTGCTTCCTCGTCACAATTATCTCGCGTGCTCGACTTCAGTCACAAGGTGATGAATTGAGGAGAGGAGAGGAATCCGCCCGCATTTTACCGCCGGGCCGGGTCAAATGTTGTATATATTCTTTGAGACGTTTGACCTCCTTTTTATATTCTTTCTTCTTGGTCACTTCCTTTTCCAGTCTCGCTTTAATGGTAGAGACGGAATTATCTAACTCTTCTACTTCCTGACCTTTCGAGGTCGGACCAGTCACCGCTGGTTATTGGCGTTAATTTTGTGAGTGGATTTCATTCCCGCGGTTTACACCGTAGGCACCGCACGCACGCGAATCGCCTCGCTCCTCAATGGTGGAAACTTCTGGCGGCTTGATCGCGAACCGGCTTCTGCCAAGAAATCGGCAATATCATCTTCTTCTTCTTGTTGAGCCTCAGCAGGCACCTAGATCTTCATCCTTTCCAACAGCCAGTCTGGAATGGTCGACTGTTCGATGCCATCCTCTACTTGAACCTCGTCCTCATTCGGAGCATCCACTATCCCTCTGAGGGCGGAAATCATTCCTTCCTCTAAGTCATTGTCCCGGGCTTCTATGTCATTGTCTGAACCTAAAATCTCTGTGCCTGTTGGTGACGCAGGCTCTTCATCATCTAGTTGAATAGGCTCATCATTTACTTCCTGAGCTGCAAGAGGTTCAAGCATTTCCACCAAGGAGTCGTCTATATTGGCCACAAACTGGTTAATGTTCCTGGATGCTGCTGACCGAGAAGGTTCTCCTTTATGCCTCTTGGAAACAGGCTCTGCACTTGGCATTATTTCTTTTCTTTTCTCTCCAATCCTGACCAAGTCCTGATGGGATGCACCAGCATTAGAGGAATATGACTCTGATTCGCTCAACAGATCATATGTGAGCGTGACTCCTTTCTGTCTTAATTCCTGAATATGATAATCGACCCACCAATCGGTGAGAATACTTCACGTATAGGTCTCATGTTCGCTCACACCATTTTATCGAGGGAGAGGTCGCCAAAAGCTTAGGCCGACGTACATCATCATCATCCTGAAGCTGATCAGGCACTCGACAGAACTCAATTGTTCTCATGAAATCCAAGGACATCCTGGACCACATCTTCCGTCTGACCTCATATTCATCCGCAGCATTTGCCCAGAAATCCTCCAATTCCATCTTGTGCTTATATTTTCTCCCTTCCACTGTCCGGATGATATGATGTGGGTCATAATTGACCCTGGACTTGTATGCTGTGAAAGGATACCATTGGATCTCTAGTCTTGCACTTTCAAATGCTTTCAGCGTAATGGACACGCACTCTTAGCATGTCTCGGCGAAGAATAGGTCGTGACTGACGCTTCTGGTCGGCCTCCTCACTATTCTAGTAACCGGCTCTTTAAAATATAATATCATCCGGACACGGATAGATAAGAATTTATAGGATTTCCAAAACCGGATCCCGATATATGTGAATTTAGGAACCGATGCAACCAAGACCCATACGATAAGACTTTTTCATGGTCGCCTTTGCACTCCTCTGAAGCTTTCCTCGTGATATGCATTAGAATGCATCATGCACCCTCCTCAAGTGAGTCTTCTCCTTCAATCGAGTCAGGATAGCGGGCCGAAGGCTTTGAGCTCGCTCTCCTTCGCTGCTAATTTTTGCCTTTGCGACTTAATCTCGATACTTCTAGGCAGGATTCGCCAACAGTATATCAATACATAGTGAACTCGGTGAAAATTTGTCTAAGGTTGATCGGGCTAAGCTCATGGAGCTATCATCCGCGACTGGGCTTGAACATTTTGACTCGGCATCTCGCCGTGATGAAATAGTGCCATCCAGCCTCTCAAAGCATATGCCTGCGTAATACCATTATTCGCGGCGACCGCGACAACACCAAACTTGAAGTCCGCGGCGCGCAGGCCTCTCTGGCAACTTCTGATTGACGTTAGCTCTGCCCATCCAAACCTTTGTTGATCATGGCGCTAATAAATCTCACTTTGCCGCTATATAGCATTTACTTCTTTGGTCTTATAGACCGTTCTTGAAGGTTCAGGGATGCCAAAGGTCTCCTGAATTGCAACTTCGTTCAGGTGTGCCAAGATCCTTCCGTCAGGGGCGATAATCTGTCTTTTCTGAGCATCATAATGACGAGCACACTCCACCATTAACTCTGCACAATCCATTGCCGGAGGGAATCCAGCTGCTTGGAATATCCCGTTTCTGACCATTCGTCTGGCTATTGCTGTGGGAAGTCCCTTCTGACCGTATACTCTTTGCTTAAATTCGTCAAAATCCACATGTCCGAGGTCAGTGTCCATGACATTCTTCCACTTTGAGATGACCTTGGTCTCCTTCTGAGCACCCTTGTTGGCGAACTTCATTTTCAGCTTCCTGGATAATACTCCTGCCGTGTCCGTCAACCTGCAGTTATAATATTAACATTAATAAAAAGACTTTTAAAATTATTAAAACCTCGTGCCTTGGATTTGAGAATTTGACTTTCAGCTGTTTAGATAATTAATTTGCTGCGAAAAAGCAAGCTGAAAGTGACTTGAATGGAATTGAAAATTTTGCCAGAGCTTCGTCAAGATGACAGTACATGAAAAGATAGCAAATTTAATTGACCAATCACCAAACCTCAGCGAAGGAACGTTAAATGCAAATCAGATTTAAAAATCTGATTTTTTTGAAAAGTGCGCCCCTCTTCAAGAAGAATTCAGCTTTGAATAAATATCTTTTTCTTTTCCCGCGAAAAATTCCTCAACATAACACTGCTTCTCCCTCTGGGAAAATTCGACTTTGCTTATGGACGAATTAATTGCCTGACAATTTCGAGAAAGAATAAATTTCTCTTCAGCTGTGTGTGAAAAAATGAGTTGCTGAAACTCATTATAATGCTGAGAGATTGAATTTGATTTAGCAACTGCCGTAATCTTTCTCGATCTCGATTTGTTTTTATTTTCCAAACAGGCAACTTTCCTTTTATCTTCCGACAAGGATCAGTCTCGAACTTATCCGGACAAATCTTACTGATCTTCAAAAAATTCGATTTCTTTATCTAATGTTTATTTTTTTGATTTTTCAACTTTTAATTAAAACATGGTGAATTTAATTTTCTTTTTGTCGGATTTCTCTGCCTGGCGTGCTTTATTTTCGTCCGATTCGTGTCTGGCAATTTTGATTTTGTCCAAGGTATTTTAAGTTTCCAAATAGTTGAAAATTAATATTAAAATATTTAAATATTTCAATTAATTCCAACCCGTTCGTCTTGGACCCATGGCTATCTCGATCTTCCTTCCATCTTTCTTGGCTGAGAGTTTATTTTCCGATCTCGTCCTTAATTTTGTCTAGCCAAACCAAATCTTAAGCCATTCCGTCGAGAATTTCATTGCCAGATCCCTATTTTTCTTTGCCGAGGCGAGATTTTAAGCTTATTTTGCTCTGCCAAAGTCAAATACTTCCTTGCTCAGTCGAATTTTTCTAGGAAAAATCCTTGTCCGAATGTCTTCGTTAGGCGAATTTCCTTGATGTCTGACATATTCTTCCTCCCTTTGGCCAAGGACGACCCTTCCTTTCTCCCTGCCTTGGGCATTTTTCTTGGGTCAAAGTTGACAATTTCTCGACATTTTCTCCATACTTAGGCAAATTTTATCTCTTTTCCTCATCGTGCTAGGCACATTCCGTTTTATTCTTTGCCATATCCTGATAATCTTTAGCACATGTCCTTTCAATCTTGGCATTTGTCCTCTCGAAAGTGTCACAATACTTGGCCAACGTCTTCATTTTTCATCCTTTTAGCCTCTGTACTTAGGCAAATATTCGAACCTCTTCTTAGACTTGGCATTAACACTTAGCCAAAATTCTTATTATCTTACCATCTTATCATCTTGGGCGGATTTCCTTGACATCTTGGACGAAGATTATGGATGTCCTTGACACTTTGCTAGCTCCTCCAAGCATGTGGCGGACTTTGTAAGTCTTTAGGATGAACTTTTTTGGACGCCCCTCTTTTCTAGGGTGGATTTCCTCAACTTCTTAGCACTTATTCTCATCATTTTATCCCTTTGGAAAGGATTTTCTACCCTTTTAGGCCCTCATACTTAACCAGATTTCAAAATTCTCCCTAGCTGGGCGCCAACACTTAGCAAATATGTTGATTTTTCCTTACTTTCATGCCTAGGCGGACTTTCAATAGCCTTTAGCCAAGTCCCACCTTTCAAGGGCGGACTTCATTAGTATTTTGGACGAGTTTCCAAGCATATGGCGGGCTTTGAGACCTTTTTGGATGGGCATTTTATGTGCTGGGCGGACTTTGGAAGGGATAAGGATGTCTTCAAGATGCAAGGGCGGACTTTGAAGGTCTTTAGGACGTGCTACATGATGCAAGGGCGGACTTTGAAGGTTTATAGGATATCCCCCTTGGCAGATGGCGGACTTTAGAGCATGCAAGGACATCAAAGGCGGACTTTAAGACCCTTTGGCACTTCCCTCAAGCACATGGCGGACTTCAAAGCTTGCATGGACAAGGATGGCGGACTTTGGGCAGTCTTAGGATGTCCCACCTTTATGCATGGCGGACTTCAGAGCTTCCTTGGACGTTGCCTCAAGATGCAGGGATATGATTCCCAAGTGCTGGGCGTATCTCAAGACCTTTTGGGCCTTCACATACCTTTCTTCATCCTTCTTTCATGGCGAATTTTCCAGACTTGAGCAGATTTTTCACAGATTTCACCATTTTAGAACTGATTTTCATGATTTCATCTTCAGATCTGATTGATCTTGAACTGGTTTTGACTGGTTTTTCCAGATTTTTGAACGTTTTTTGGCCTGATTTTCATGCTTTTTGAACTTTTTTTGCAAATTTTTCAAAAATTTTCAATTTTTTCATTTTGATTTTCTGAGAGTTCTATTGAGTTTTTCGAACTTCTGAGTGCGTTTTCAGAACTCGGGACCCTTCTAAAAATAGAAACTTTCCAAAATAGAAACTTTCCAAAAATAGAAACTTTCTAAAAATAGAAAAAGCAACCCTAAAAAATAGGGAACCTTGTTTGGTCCAAAATGCCAAAAATGAAAAATCGAAAAAGCAACTTTTCCTAAAAATAGGAAGTCTCGAGAATGGCGAATTCAAATTAGATCTTAGTCTCTTGGGCTTACGGCTTCCATGGCGATCTGCGTTTCAAGCATGATGCAGAGAGGCTGGGTGACTCTGGTGACTGAAACTCTTAACAAAGTGATCTCTAAATGCTTAGTTGCAAGGGAGGAGAACCCTAAAAACTAGCGAAAGGCTGGGGTCCCCATCGTGATGGGGCGAGAAAAGGTCACAACAGGAGCAACTCACAATTTTATTGATGAAGGTCTAGTTGCTAGAAAAGGTTTGAAGACTGAAGAATTTGATGGTTTTAAGGTAATGGTTGTTGATGGTTTTACTATGTCTTGCACAAGGAAGATTCCTAACCTCTCTTTGCAATTGGGGAATCATGAGATTAAAGATGATTTTTATGTGGTGGGAATTGGAGACACTGATGTTGTGTTGGGCATACAATGGCTGCGATCTCTTGGTGAGATCACATTAAATTTGCAAACCATGGAGCTTAAATTTCAGTCTAATGGAAGGAAGGTTGTTTTAAGAGGGATGTCAAATGGAGGCCCTCGAATTGTGTCTTTGAAGAGGATGGAAAGGCTGATCGCCACGATCAGGTTGAATGGGTTGCTGAATGTATGGTTCTACCAGCTGATCCGGTAGAGGAGAAAAGGCAATATCATCCTGATATTCAAGCCTTACTTTCAAAGAAGAGCAAAGTCTTTGGAAGCCTACCTCCTGGAAGACCTCCTGAAAGAGGTTCTGAGCATGTGATTGAGTTAGAAGAGGGAGCAAAACCTGTCATGACTACACCTTACCGCTATCCAAAGAGGCAGAAAGATGAAATTGAAAAAGCCATCAAGGAGTTGTTGGAAAGTGGTTTCATTAGACCAAGCAAGAGTCCTTTTGCTTCTGCAGTGGTGCTGGTCAAAAAGAAAGATGGTACAATGCGTATGTGTGTTGACTACCGCGCATTAAATCAGAAAACCATCAAGAATAGATATCCAATCCCTAGGATTGATGAGCTTATTGATGAGCTCCATGGGGCCATGTTCTTCTCGAAGATTGATCTTCGTTCAGGCTATCACCAAATCAGAATGAGGGAGGCGGATATAGAGAAGACAGCGTTTAGATGCCATTTTGGGCATTTTGAATTTCTTGTCATGCCTTTTGGTTTGACAAATGCTCCAGCTACATTTCAATCTTGTATGAACAAGATTTTTAGACAGCAGTTGAGGAAGTTTGTGCTCGTCTTCTTCGACGACATTCTCATATTCAGTAAGTCATGGGAAGAGCACCTTAAGCATTTGGAAGAAGTGCTTAGTATTTTAGAGGCGGAATGTTTGTTCGCCAAAGAATCAAAGTGTGAGTTCGGGTTGACAGAACTCTTATATCTTGGCCACATTATCAGTTCAAAGGGTGTGAAAGTGGATCCAGAAAAGATAAGGGCCATTCTTGATTGGCCAACTCCAAAGAATATTTCTCATTTGAGAGGATTTTTAGGGTTATGTGGATTCTATAGAAGATTTGTGAAAGGTTATTCTCATCAAGCAGCACCTCTCACAGATCTTACAAAGAAAGGAGCTTTTCTTTGGACTAAGAAGGCACAAGAAGTTTTTGATAAGTTTAAACAAATCATGAGTACATGTCCAGTGTTGGCTCTTCCGGATTTTACAAAATCTTTTGAATTACAATGTGATGCTTCAGGTGAAGGTGTTGGAGCTGTTCTAATGCAAGACAAACATCCTATTGTCTTCGAGAGCCGGAAGTTGAGAGGGGCAGAAAAAACTTACTCTATTTATGACAAAGAGATGCTTGCCATCATGCATGCTTTGTCTAAATTCCGTCAATACTTGGTGGGAAGTAAATTTGTTGTTAAGACTGACCATAATAGTCTTAAACATTTTATGCGCCAAAAGGATTTGAATGAAAGGCAGCAGAAGTGGGTAAGTAAGCTCCAAGCATATGACTTTGACATTGAATATGTCAAAGGAAAAAATAATATAGTGGCTGATGCTCTTTCAAGAAGGCCTCATTTGCAGTCACTTTGTGAGTTATCAGCAGATTGGAAGGAGTTAATTGCTGCTGATTATGTTAAAAATCAGTTTGCAACCAGCTTGTTAGAAGGTCATTTGGTTGATGAAAGGTATAAGTTGGTTGATGGGTTAATTTATTATAAAGATAGAATCTTTTTAGTACAAGAATCTAAGCTTAAAAAGAAGATTCTACAATCTTTTCATGATGTTCCCCTTGCTGGTCATCAAGGAATTTTCAAGACTTATAAGCAGATTCGTGAAAGATTCACTTGGAAAGGGTTAAAAGAAGAAGTCTTGAACTACATTAGAGAGTGTCCAATTTGTCAAAGAAATAAAAATGAACACTCCTATCCAGCTGGTCTGCTACAGCCCTTGCCCATTCCGAATCAGAAATGGGAAAGTATTGCCATGGATTTCATCACTGGGTTGCCCAAAGTGCAAGGACGTGATTGTATTTTTGTTGTGGTTGATAGATTAACGAAATTTGCTCATTTCTTTGCTGTCACCACTTCATTTACAGCAGCTCAAGTGGCTGAGTTGTTTTTCAGAGAGGTTTTCCGTTTGCATGGGTTGCCTAAAACTATTGTCAGTGATAGGGACAGCAAGTTCCTAAGTGTTTTTTGGCAAGAGATCTTCAGATTGAGTGGGACAGTGCTTACTCCAAGCACTAGTTATCACCCACAAACAGATGGGCAATCAGAAATCGTGAACAAATGGTTAGAGGGTTACCTAAGAAACTATGTTTCAGGACAGCAAAGAGCTTGGATTAAATGGCTTCATTTAGGAGAGTATTGTTATAACTCTTCTTATCACATGTCAATTAAGATGTCACCTTTTATGGCTCTTTATGGTTATGAGGCTACTAATTTTGTTGATTTAGTGTTTGGTGATAGCAGAGCTCCACAAGCACTGGATATGTTACAACAGAGCCAAGACATATTGAAATCCCTCAAGGAAAATCTGCAACAAGCTCAAAATCAGCAGAAGTTATACGCTGATCAGCAGCGTGTTGAAAGGTCTTTTGAAATTGGGGACATGGTCTATTTGAGGCTTCAGCCATATAGACAATCTTCTCTCAAGAAAAGTGGTGCAGAAAAGTTGAAGCCACGCTTTTATGGTCCTTTCAAAATCACTAAGAGGATTGGTGAAGTTGCTTATGAGCTGGAGCTCCCAGCTGAAAGCAAAGTACATAATGTCTTTCATGTGTCACGCCTCAAGAAGGCAATTGGACACAATGTGGTGGCTACATCAGAATTACCTCCATTGGATGAGGAAGGTCAGTTGGTGTTGATTCCTGAAGAAATCCTTGATACTAGAGAGCGTTCTTTGAGGAGAAGGACAATCAAAGAATACTTGGTTAGATGGAGGAATTTACCTATTGAAGATGCCACGTGGGAAGGAGAACAGATTTTGTTGCATCCATCTTTTCAGTTGCTTGAGGACAAGCAATTTCGAGGAGGGCGGACTGTAATGTCCCCATCTCATCAGTAATCCGTTGTGACACTCATCCGCCTATCCCGGAAGCCTGTAGGCATGAATGAGGTAAAATTAGGGTTTCCAGTTCGGAGGTTCCTTGGCATTTTCTGTGAGTTTACTATTTATAGTAAATTCTATTTTAAGCAGTATGGTGTTTGTCAGCTCTCAGTACTTCATTTCCAGTTGGAGCATTTAATTGCAGTTCTTATTTGACTTCTGAAGGCAATTTTTATGTTGAAATAAGGCATTAAGGTTATATTATGCAGTTGACCCCTTGGCCTAGTTGAACAACTTAAAGTTGTGTTTAAAAAGGGGACCTTGAAGGGTGACGCCTTCATGGAGAGTTTTAATAATTTTTTATCATGAATATTATGCCTTGGGAAAATAGACGCCACTTTTCTAAAAGTGAATTTTAAAATAAAGTGAAAATTCTTATTATGCAATTTTGGACGCCACCTTGAGAAGTTGAAGGTTTTTGGGAATTTGAAGGGTCTCCTGTGTCTTTTGATCTGCTTCTCAGGCATTTGAAGAGTTTGTGAGCTCTTATTTATTGAAGGTCTTTGCTCCAGCATTTCATCTATGAAAATTATGCTAAAGTTATGCTGTCGAAATGACAATTGACATATTGCTTCGAGGATGTCTACCTCCTAGCCTTTCATCCAATTTCGTGTTTGCAATATAACACCTAGTTGGCTACATTGCTGCTTCTCAACATCAGACTAGCAGATTGAGCATCAAGATTGAAGAATTTTTGGAGTATTTTCACAGTTTTGATTTCCTGGTTTATCAACAGCTGAAGCTGATTTTTGTTCATATCTATTGGAGTGATTTTATTTCCGTTCTGGGTACTTTGGCAAATCAATTGTTGATACAAGGCGCCACCTTCCACAAAGAATTGGAATTTAATTCCAAGTATTTATTTTTTACTTGCAAAATCGATTTTCTAAGGAGGCCGTACCATTTAGAGGAGCATTGGGATTCGTGCTAAATAATCTGGAATCTTTGGTGTTCGTTTTTGGAATGCATCTTGGGCGCCAAACTTCTAGGAAGCATTTGCAACTGATATCTCATCATTCGGAGGTAAATTGATCAACTTATGAGCATTTCATGAATTCACAGTTTGCTGGTTGAATTTCCAGAATTCTGATTTTTATATCAGATTGTTTCAATTTCCAGTTTTTGGTCTTTTACTTCAGTATTTGAGTGTTATATCATTGTAAAAGTTCATACTTCATATCTAAGGGTTCATTCCTTATCATTGTAATTTGTAATCTGCAGAGTTTAATGTGTAAGGTTGAGATTAAGCATTACTAATCCAACCAATCTTTCAGTTCTGCAATTACTTACTGTTTTATCATTAAATTACCCCTGGATGGTTTACCGCCAGTGTGGACAATCTGTTTTGTAACTCTCTTATACCCACTTTCATAGTGGAGAATCCCCACAGCTCTGTGGATGCCCGCCGCAGCGGATGAATTGTTTTTATTGTAATCTTTTCCCCCACTGTTTGGTGGTAGTGTGGAAATGCTTTTCATGGCTGGTTATCCGCCTATCAGTTTATAATTTCAAATTTCTTCACTCCGTCATATGTTAGCACCTCGCCCTCAGTGGGATCTTGAGTGCACATTCTTGACGTTGAGTAGTTTTCATTTCAAGTTCAGTTTTTCAGTTTGAGGCTAACGCTAATCCAGTTAACTATTGCTGGTTATGTTGTGTTAATTCATAAAAAAAATTGTTTAGCATATTTCAATTGGTTACTACTTTTCTCAATTCTGGTTCTGAATGATTACATTCAACTAATGAATGCTTTAATCATTTTAATATTGAGATGAAATTTGAACTATGGTTTAATTTTATGAAAAATTGTTCAATTATGTTAAGACACTGATTCACCTCCCCCTCCCCCCCTCTCAGTGTCAATTTCACTCCAACAATAGGTTCACTTCCTCTGCTAAAATTTGCATTGATTTGAGAGCCTGCAATCATGATTTCTCCATTTATAAATTGTATATAACATTACAAACAAACACCACTCTTCCAATTATCTTTGATTTCTGAAAATCTGCGGGGATTGATTTGTCAGCACAATATGCTTCGAATTTTTGTTTTGGATGGCATGAATATCGTAGTCCATGAGTCATACACACCTAAAACACTTTGAGAATATTTATATATTTAAAAATGCTGTTTCCTTCAGCTCAAATCTGTTTTTGCACTCAATTGCTCAATGCATACTTGTGTATGTGATCAAAGTAGCTTGTAATCAATTAGCTTATTATGTTATTAAAGTTGATTTAGTGAAGACTGCATAGAAAAAACTTTAAATCCTTATAAAATCTCTATATTTCATGGTTTTATCAATTTACCGAGTCTAAGTCCAAGTCAAAAATCAGATTGCCCAGTCTGTGCCAAGTCTGAGTTTAGTAACTATCACCTAGTCACCATGCCCAGCTTGAAGGAAAGCAATTTCCAACAACTAAATTGGTAGGGTAGCATGGATTTTAAGGACACAATGGATTTTATGAAAATGAGAAACAATATGGATATAATGTGGACCTCATAGGTTCAATCCCTATCTGTTCCATGCAAAAATAACATGGTATTAGAGCAACACTGGGAGCCCTAAGCACCAAATTGTAGCTGAAATAGTGGTGTTGGAGAAAATAAACCACATACAAATCATAACAATGAGCCTACGAAAAGGCCAAAGTCACAAAGGGGCCAGTAGCTCAGTAGTGAAACACGTTCCAGTCCAGCTGGTTCATGCAAAATAAAATTATTCAGGGGTTTTATTGTCAGTTCCTTAGCTGTTTCATTCAGTGTATGACATGTGCCACTTCTAGAAAACCATAGTAGACATTAAGGCCCATCTCTTTATCAGTCATCTGATGAAAGGTCTGTTGTGAGATGAGAGCCCATGGATTGGCCCCCACATGGTGATAGATTTGTGTAATAAGAATTTAGCACCATTTTCAAAGAGGTACTGCCCAGGTTGATCCTTCCCCCATTGAAGCATCAGGATTGAAAGGTTACCAATTTGGAGTCACACTGGTGAAGTGCCGGAAATTTTAGTTATTTCTTCTGTGTTGTGTAGGATTTGACTTTGGCTTGGAAAGCCTAAAAAATGATGTAATAGTTTTTTTGGTTTATGTAGATATTCTGAAAACTTTGATATTTAGTGGAGTAGCTAATGACTGTTATGTTACTGAAAGATGTTATGGTAGTTGTAATTTTGGTCATGGATGGAAAATGAAGGTTAGATGGTTATTTCGTAGTGCCCAATTTTGGGCTACCTGAATTTATGCTATTATTAGGCTGATGTACTTGACCATTAGTTGGAAGGTTGGTTGACTGTGGATGTTTTTGATTTTATAATGCTTTACTTTTTCACCATTTTATTAAAAGAAAAGCTAATATCTACTTACCTCCACAAGCATCTGGCCTGGCTGACTAAGGTTCTCAACAATAATTGGGCAATGCCTCCTTTGAATTTCTCCATATGCAGCCAAGTCAACTGCCCAGCATGCTCCACTTTCTGATTCCTTAGGTGAAACTGTTATAGCTTCATCTCCACTCATCTGCAATTATGGGCATGATAAAATTTTAAGCCATGAACAAAATAATCCATCCAAATGTAGAGAACAAGAAGAACAAGAAGAGAAATCTTATGGTTTAGATTCCAAAAACTCAAGATACTGAGATACAGAACGAATTATCACATCACATGTTGGGACATAAGCTCAAACATTTATGCATCCCATGGAAGAAAAAAATATGTGCAAGCAAGGAAATGCCACACGTGAATGAGAAGTTCCCTTTGCATACTTATATTTTGAAGTGCTTAAAAAAGATGTAAGTTCCAAACTATATATGCTCTGCTTGATTGATCTTGTTTATAATAATATAATAGAGTAAGTAACATTCATTACAAGGCACTGATAGGTCAACTAGGCACATTATAAGCTTTTCAGTAATTGGATTACAATTGAATGGAAGAAAATGGATGGAAGCTGTTCCATGGAAATACTGATATTTACAAAAACAGTGTCATAGCCATGTGGATAAAAAATGAACCTGTTATGTGACCTGTTATTTTCTTGAAAACCATGCTTATGTTTGTGATAAGAATGTCTTTGGGAGGTGCTTAAGTCTTCCTACCATGGTTTGTGTTTCTGTGTCTTCTCTCTTCCTTGGCAGTTATTGTTGACAAACTATTTGGGCGACTTCCAAAATATGTCCACATAAATTTAAAAGAAATTATGTTCCATGGACTAATGTAAGTAAATTTGTTAATATCTGTTAAAGAATGATTTGTTTCAGTCTATATTATCTTAGAATAATTAGTGTGTTGTTATAGATTCTGTCGACACTATTAGATCAGATATTGCTAAATGATCAAGAAATAACGCAGACTATAGCTCGAGATCTTAAATGAACCGACAAAATATAAACTGAATCTAGTTGAAAAATTGTTAGAGATATTTTAACAGGTCTTCACCATTTATTTCTAATCCAAAACCACTCAAAAAAACACAATATTTAGTTAAGGGATTCCTAAAGGTGTTGTTTTTCAGTTGGAATCCACTTCTGTTCAGATTTATATTACTGGAACCATAATAAGGCTTATGCTACTTCTGTCTTTGGGACTTGAGGGACTCTTCTAAAGCTTATTTAATCTTTTTTCCATTTCAAAGTACAATCCCAAGCCATTTTATTTTTGCACAAGACTCGTTAAAAATCAGCCAATTATTTTTCACTCCATTGCAAACAAATATTCTCACAAAAGTAAAGGAGCTTCCAGTTATGAAAATTCTAAAATGTTCAATGATAAGGATTTCTTGGTACTGTAGTGATCATCTCAAGTGACCTCTATTGCACCTTCATTTATTATCAGTCAACTGAAGAGCACTACATGCAACAATAAATTTAAGTTTAGCCATATTTTTACTCAATCAATAGGAGCAAAACTCTCTGAAAAATCACAATAACTTGGAAGTAATAGGCACTCAGCAAATTTGACAATCCAATCTGAATCAGATTGTCATTTTTTTCCTATGCTCAGCATGAAACCCAATGCACCAAAAAATAAGCAAACAATTGCAATTTATCAGTAAGTGCAATTAAATCCCAATTTTATCAGCAAAATCACAATTTGGCATGATATGTATATATATATGATTTTTTCACTGTTTATTAATTTCTCAATTTACTCCCAATTAATTGGAGAAAAACTTTATCTTTTGGCTTGTCAAGTCAATCCCGAGATTGAACAACTGCATTAGAAGCAATATTGAAGTGTACACTCAGGAAAATGCTTCAAAACACATTAGAAGTAGGATCAACATAGCTTAAACAATAGTGAATTTCAACATTTTTCATCTTGACACAAACGTTTTCTGTTTATATCTAGGCTTTGGGCTGATGTTACCATCTTGAACGGAAAGGGTGTGTAACCAGCCCCAGTTCTCACTTTCTGCACTGGTTTATCAGAAAACCTACCTATATGATAACTAGTAAAATGGTTGGATTATTGAACTCCTCCTTTGCTTTATTGTTATGTAATCTTATGAAGGAGATTTCAGCAGTACTCTTAGGCTAGTTTGAAGTCTTGTCCTTGCAACATAAAAAACATAGAGTTTAAAATACTGAGAAAAATTTACCAAACCTGAAGTGTTATCTTACACTCTATTGTTTCTACTGTGGACGTATTTCTCTCATTATTTATTTTATAAGGTCAAGGCTGAAACAAGTAAGGAGGTCATTATAGTTAGCAATGTTGCCTCAGTGCTTTACCTTTAAAATCAAGGATTCAATATCAATTATCGTAAACTGAAGCATGTGAGTCATTGACTATTTTCATCTCATTTTCCATTTCAATATTTTTTCAAATGATATTCTTCTCAAGTTCTCTGATGTTTCGCCATACATACCAAGCAAGATTTCAACTTCTGTTATTCATTTATTGGGAATACACTTTCCTGTTAGTTCTATCTTGACTAAGCTCCCTAATGTAAATCAAATTGACAACAGAAGTGAATGTTTCAATTGATCATAGGATAGAGAAGGAATGATATTTTTTGTTATAAATGCAAAACTAATTAAGCTACAGATAGTATTTTGATGTATGAATGATGTTTAGATAGAGTATAAAGCTTCTGGTAAAATGTAAAAACTGTATAAATTTATTTCATCAATGTTTCAGACCACACAGCCTGATCCATCATCACGGTAATGAGATTAAACTATGCTAACGTTGGATAACCAATGTGATCCAAAATGTTGATCAAAGAAATGTGAGTTTTTATAAGAAGCTATATACTCTTCTCATGGACTTTGAAAACCTCATGTTAATTATTGATGTTTAGTTTCTGCAGCCAAGTCATGCTTAGTAGAAGAGATAAGCCCTCGATTAGATCAAGAAAGAAGGAAAAGGAGTATACCTTAAACATTCCTTTGTAGCTCCACCTCCCAGCATGCTGTGTAATAGTTTGTAAGAACTTTATGTATTTTATAGTCCGTTCAAGCAAAGCATCTATGCTGCACTGTACAAATCCATTTAAACCATGATTATGCAAATGAAATTCCAGAAAAGAATCAGACATGGAATATAAAAAGAACACATATTACCCTTCCTTACTGAATAAGCAACAGAGATTTATCAAAAGAGAAAATGAGAAAATTAGAAAGGATGTAACAACCAAAATGCAGACCCTAATAGCAACCTTATTTGCATTAGGTATTATATCCCGCAATTCTCTAACACGGTCCTGAATTTGCTGCCGATCCTTGGGCCTTGGTCTGCCTGTCTTCACTGGTTTGCAAGTTTTGCGGACAGTATTTGGTGTATCTTCATGCTTGTGTCCATTTACGCCCTCTCCCTCAGAATGCATCCCACTGTTATCTTTTAGCAAATCTTGAAAAAAAATTGTAGATTCAATTGCGGTATTTGCATTTGTTGACTTCTGCAATTGAATAGATGAAACTTGTGTAGAGTCTCCAAGGGGAAAACCTCTTTTGTTGGTATCATCTACAAAATTAGCTCCTTTGGAGGAACCAATCTGAGAAGACGTGTCATCAATAGTAACTGAACAGGATATGGGTTCCAATTTCCTACTGGATGGAAAACCAGCTACGACAGCCTCCAGAAGATCTTCTTTTGATTCTGAAAAAAATGGAAGACCTGAATTGGAGTCCAGAATTATGTCGCCAAGATTTGAAGCAGATTTGAACTCTTGAACAAAGGCCTCAGTGTACCCCTGACCACTGATCAGATGAGCATGATTTAAGGAAGAATTTTGTTTTATATCATTTTGTAGTTCAGAATCAAAATTTCCAAGACCACCCCTGAGTCCAGAAACAAGAGCTGTAGATAGTTCATCTCCCATCTGAAACAGAAAAAGCTTTGATGACTGGCCCAGTAAACTATTAGCAGGTGACTCAAGTAACATTTCCAATTGGCTTTCTTCACAAGTAATTGATTTGATGGCACTAGAGGAAGTGGAAAAGTTCATAGCACAGTCTCCAAGTTCCATGTTCATTAACCTTGAACTGTCTGTTTCTGGTAAGAAAGATGTAGAAGCAAGGCTTTCACAAGGATCATTTTTCCAATTATGATGTTTACAGGTGCCAGTATTGTTGAGCATACTGGATTCTTTGGGAAAACAAAAATCCATGGTTGCATTGATGCTTGAAGTCTCTTTTCTCTTATATGGACAACTGCTGAAAGGATTCTGCAAGTCATTGTTTTCAATTTCTGATAAGATGTCAAATGGAACAGCTGATAGTGAGGTACCAGGGCCAATAAAATTGCTTAAAGTAGGAAAAATATGGGGCTTCTTTATCTTCTCTTCATATTGTAAGGATTTGATATTTTCTATGCCATTCTTAACTTTAATAACACTCTCTGCTAATAAGTCAGGTGCCTGCGATGCTTCCTGAGCACATATTTGTGTGCCTAAACTTAAGGCCATTTGACCTTCGCTTCTAGGATGTACTGATGAATGTTGATTCCCATGATCTGAGTTGTGATTTTGTTGGTTGCATGCATTGTGTAAAATTAATGAGTATTGAGGAGCATCATTTTGTTGTTGATGGGTCATGCTGCTTCAATCCAGTAACAATACTGGTTTATGCCAAATATCATCTTTCATTGCTACCCCTGCAGGCATAAGTCTACTAGTTTCAGCATCACAATGTACTGACATGGAACAAGCGTCTCTCTTGCTATAATGATTTAAATAAGACAGCAGTTTGACTTGCATTCCTATTTATTTCTTAGGCAGGGATTTCATATTAGCTAGAGTGCTTATCAGATTCAACTCTACTTGGCATGTTAGATCCTATATATTTACTAATGCTCTAGCAGATTGCCATGACTGCTGACACTGCCAGATAAAACTGGCTCTGGAATTATATTTCACCACAATAGCCCCTTTGAACAGAACAAGCTTCCACAAACAGGTTCTTTTACTGGTTTGAGTCTTCCAGGTTTCATCGTCTTCTGTAATGGATCATAGGGATTGATTAGAACTAATTTATATTGATTGAAAATGTACTATTCAAGTGAATAAGACTTCTCTAAGATGCACTAATGGATTGATTTGGAAAAGAAAGATGGATTCCATTGATATGTGTTAATAATTTCAGTAAGTATTATGAAAATTTAAATTAAGTGTTGATATGGACATTTCTCCCCTATAGTGCAGAGAAACATGAATTTGAATTCCAAAACTTGCAAAAGGATACAGATTTTCTCAAAAGACATACCATATATAAAGTTATAAACTATGAAGAAGTCCAACTGACATGGAAAACTGGAAACTACATATAGTAGATTCGGCCTTCAAACTCTAGACAATATTAAAAACAGTAGCTTCTGTTTACATTGTGTGATCTAAAGAAGTGTTTCCCATAAACAAGATATCCACGTTGTTTTTGATCCAGTGGATGTATATTAATGTCTTGCCAAGCCAAACCATAATATTTATGTTTGTTGCTATCCAACACCAGTAATGAGGTTCTTATGTCTTAGCTCTTCTAGTTGTTAATGTTTTGAGCAGCTTCGGGTTCATCCTTCCAGCCACGAGTGAAGACATAATAAATGTAGCCTATTGGCTATTTATATGAGTCATTTATTTTGAGCGCTTCTCTTGGCAACATTATAATTTCACTTGAGGCCGACCTTCTTTATGATTTGTATTTAATATTTATTATTGTATTCTGGCCGACCTTATGACATGAAGAGGTGCGACCTCTCTAATTTGTATATATACAAGGTTCATCCTTCCATTTATTATTCATCAAGAAAGTGCGAATTATCTCTTTCTTCTAAGTGCGAATTTATTCAAGAGGCAAGTGACAAGTACGAACTTCTTCAAGTGTCAAGTGCGAATCTTCTTCAAGTGCTGAGTACGAAGTTTATCTAAAGCTGAGTGTGAACCTTATCAAGGGCAAGTTGCGAATATCCTTGAAGGACAAATTTATACTGTCAGAAGTGCAGGTCTTTATCTGTCATTGTATCTGGTGAAGGTACAGATTTTTGGCTTTGTGTTCGGCCTCATTGTAAAGTGAATTGTTGCCACTGTTTATATAAATAAGAGAGATCTTTGTTGCTGGGTTTTTCTCCCTCAAGAGGAGGGTTTTCCCAGGGTATCTGCTGTGTTATTTTGTCTGATTTTCTGTGCATATAATCTGTTCTTTAAAATTTACACTAGTTTCCATAAATTACAAAAGTGAATATTTTATAAACCAAATATAATATTTTTCTGTTAAGAAAGGCTAAGAAAGATAAACACTTTTGCATGAAGAGTTGATTTAAACCTAAATTTAAATAAAACAATTACGAATACATATTCATGCAAAAAACAAAGAGTATATGGTCCACATACTATAATTATCACCTAAAGAGAACAGAGAAAGTATTCACATCAAATAAAATGTACAAGGACATTATAGGCTATAGTATTCCTTGTCTAGATATCACAATTATTTGGAGACAAATGATAAGACATGAACAGTGAACACACCCAACTCAAATTCAAGACATTGAAGGAAGTTCTATAATGAATGACTCGTCTAAATTTTAATGTATTCTATCCATGCATTTGCAAAGCACATAGAGAATATAAATATTTACAATAACATTGTTTTCTTTTCTAAGTAAAGAAATATTATATCAATTCTTCATGCATGCTGTAAAGATGTACAAAAAATATACACAGATGCAATGCACTTTCCTACTGTACAGATCTTGATGCATATGCCTTTCCATTACCATTTTATCCAGAGCTTGCAAGTAAAAAGAACAAAGATACACACTCGAGTACAAGAAGAGATGTTCCGGACAACATACTAAAGACACATATCCAGACCAGAAGCTGCTAAATTTAGATGCTATATGAAAATTTATCCAACTTACAGAAAAGATGAAGAAACTTCATCCAATGTATGAATCTATCGAAAGGAGGAAGTAACATAAGAGAAGCATGTCTGGTTATTCTTAATAAGTTTCCTTTGTAAGAGCTTATTTTCTTAGGGATCAACCTTATCCAAGGCCTGAAAGGTAGGCGCTATGACAGATGTTGCAGCAGCCATTTTGGCAGCAAAAAATAACACCATAAAGAGTCCCAAAATAGATGTTGGACATGTTTCAGCATACTGAAATGCACAAGCTTCTCCTTTTGCATTTCTTGCAACTTAGATATTAATTGCAATATATCTCCAACCTCAAAATTTTCTATGTAATGTCAGTTGATGATGAAATATGGCTTTGCCTAAAGACTATTCTAGTATATTTTCATGCAACTAGATGTGGCTGTTAATATCAAATTACTAATTATGATAGAACCCCTCTTGGACCTCTTGAGAACACCCCATTGACTCACTCCCTCCTGCATTACAATCATTCTCTATCATATTTTACTGTTTGGATTCACTATGATGTGGCTCATAGTAAAGTTCTTTGCTATGTATTGCATGTAATAATTTGGTGCTTAATTTTCCTTCATATATCCCAAACATATAATTTTGTGATCTTCCTGAGATGTATAACAATCCTGGATAGAAAATATTCTTTCTAGACACATTAATCAACATATGAGAGTTGGTCACATCAAAATGCTAGTTTTAGTAGTGGTGCAGTTGGAAGGATATAAATGACTTGAGAGAACATTTTTTAACCCCGAATCGAATTAATCTTGAGACATCAATCCACTCAATTTGATCAAAGTTATTCTTTCCATACACATTAATCAACATATGAGAATTATTCCACCAAAGTACTACTTTAAGTTTGTTGAGCTACAGCTCATATAGACTGTAATGTCCCCTTCCTAGGCAGTATAGTTATTTTTGAGGTTAGCCTATTATTCAGATCTTTGAAGGTTGGCAGAAGTGTTTAGAGGATCATTTGAGGTAGTTATCCAGCGTTGGGGATCATCACTCCAACATTTGATTCAGGTTTGGGCCTCTGCAGACACTTATAGAGTGATTTAGAGGTACTTACTATTTATAGTAAGTCAGGCAGGCAGGAGTTGCTATTTTTGGCAGGGCACCTGATTCAGTTGGTCAGCTCAGTTTCGATCCGGTTTGATGATCTGATGAGCAAACAGTAATTATTAAGGCATTTGATCATTATTAAAAGTTTATTAATTTGACTTTATAATATAAAGTCACTTTAATGAAAATAATTAAATATAATTATTTAATGGCAAATTATAAAGTAACATTAATACTTTATAATAAAGGGATAAATTAATATTAAATGAGTATTTTAATGCTCATTTAAGAAAAGGGACGCCATTATGTAATTAAAATGCCCAAGTCATTAAATGGCGATTTAATGATATTTTAATTGCTCATTTAATAGCTTTTTTGTGAAGGGTCGACTTTTTGAGAGAGATTATATATTTCCTCAAGGAAAAATCGAACTCATTATGTTGATTATTCGAATTTTTCATTATTTCTCTTTGAGAGCATCGGGGTTTGAGAAACAAGGGTTTTTGCAGATCATTAGGTTTTGAAGAACATTCCCTCTTCAGAATCAAGCATACTGAGACTGTGCAATTCCAGTTGAAGATTGTCAACAGGGTAACTTCATTCAGAGGTTGCATTTGTGCTTACTGAGGTAGTTTCAGGAAGGGTTTAGCAGAGATCATTCAATCTGAGCAATAAGGCGACTTACCTATTCTTTGTTCAGTGATCTAGCACATTCTCCAAGGTGGTACGGAATTATTGAATGCTGGCTAGGCCGTACCTTCATCATTGATTCTATCAGGCTGTACTGTACTTGCTGAGAGGCGTGTGAAGTAATAAAGGAAAAACATTGGTTTTGGGGATCTCTCTCCTTCCAACTTGGTTGCCTTGCTTCTCTGAGGTGTTTGGCGTGTTCTTGGATTGGGAGACTAGAGTATTCTTGTTATCCAGATGACTTACAGCTGTGCGCCTTGCTGCAATTTATAACCAGGTTTTTAATAAAGTTTGCAGTTGATTTTTACATTGCATGTGCAGCCTTTCATACTGTAATAGTTTGATTAAATTGAAGAAGGCTTTCCCTTTAAAAAATCAAAGAGTTACTATTAATTCTAGTTTCCTACGAATTTTATTGTATTTATTTCAAAATCGCACTTTATTTCATTTATTAAAAAACTCTCAAAAAAATCAAAAATTGCAAAACAAACAGAGAACGCATTTACAGTCAAAGGATTTGGGTTGAGAGACACCTGGTCTCTTACATAGACCAGCTAGGAATCGAACCTAGGACCTTCCATTTGCTCCTGGAGTGCTCTACCAACTAAGCTACTGGCTCCTCTTGGCTAGCCCGTCGTCAATCCGGTTGTGGATTATTTCCAATAGCCCCCCTTAATCCACACTGCTAGTGTTTGGGACTCCTAGCCTGGCTCTGATACCAATTGATGAAACACACACTTGTACTGAGAAGGGGGGGTGAATTAGTATAGTTTAAAACTTTACTCCTTAACTTAATCAAGCATAGCAATATTACTTCAAGCCCTAATTATCCATAGAACTCTTTGTAAGAAAGTACAAGAAAGGAATCAGTAAACATAAAGGTAAGTCTACTCTTAAATGTTTCAACTTTCAATTGTGGTAGAATAGGTCATTTTGCTTCTAAATGTCCATAGGTCGAAAGTGAAAGTGGTGAAGAGGAAGAGAAATACTACAAAAGGAAAGGGAGGAAATATCATCATTACGAAAAAAGGACGCATGAGGGAAGCAAGAAAAGAACTTCCAACGGCATAAAAAGAGTCTCTACATTCAAGAAACAAGTAGCTCATCCGAAGAAAGCAATGTGTATGGAAGCTTCTCTGATAGTGATCAAGAGGAGATACTCTTTATGGCGATGGAGGTAGAGGAGGATGAAGATGAAAGAAAAGAAGAAAGAGATTTGAAAGAAAAACACATCAAAGATAATGAAGAAGATGATCTTGAGAAAGAACTCGAATTTTCCTATAACAAGATCGAGAAGCTCAAGAAAAGGAATTCAAGACTAAGGTCACGGCTTCAAGAAGATAGTAGAACTAAAATGAAATCATTCCAAAGTTCTGAATAATCAGAAAAGATGATCATAGATCTGAAGGTTCAAATTGAAGAAGCAAAACGAATTGAAGAAGTGGTAAGAGATCAGCTGAAGGCAAAGGAATTGGAGTGTGCAAAGTTGGAGCTTGAAGTTGCTTCCCTAAGGAAGGAGTTGGAAAATCAAATTGAAGCATGAAGTTCGAAAGGAGCTCCAAAATTTTGGGAGACCTTTGCCATTGATGTCAAAGGGGGAGAAGTAGATTAAGGTGGAGCATATCAACCAAGGGGAGAAATATGTTTTTGTTGCATTTCAAGATTATTTCGTTGCAAGGTTGCCATCAATGACAACGAGGGAGATTGTTGGAAAAACTGTTCTCATTGATGTCAAAAGTGACCGACCCATAGGTGAAGGAAAAATCAGAATTAAATGCTATGTTATGTGGGCGGCCTCTCCTGTGGCGCCCAAATTCTAGTGTGTTTAAAATTTAAAAATAAATTAAGCCTATTTTTAAAGTGGGGTGACCCCCCTAGGAAGATGCACCAAAATTTTGCGAAGCAAAATAAAATAAATAAAAAATATTAGGTAATGGGTCAACCTGTAATGTCCCAATTTTTTGAGGTCTCTTGCAGTGCAGTTGGAGCTAACGTTCAGGGTTTATGTCAGCAAGTTTGGAGGAGTATTTCGATGTCACCAGTGTGTTCAAAGGGTTTATTGGAGATACCTAACACTTTTTGGTGGGTTTTCATACAATTTGTCCATACTTTCTATTTATAGTAAGTGTCAGTTTTGGACCCGACTTGGCAGTTGGCAAGGTTTCTATTTTTGATTAGTCAGTGATTTCTTAAATGAATGTTTTGTTGGTGACAAAAGGCATTTTGAGTTATTATTTTAAATGACGTTAAAATATAAAGTTAAATTTAATATTTAACTAATATTTAATTTAATAAAGTTACTTTAATAAAGTGACTTTAATGGAAACTTAGGGAGATATAAGGTGAATTTATAAATTAATTAAAAAGTATAAAGTGACTTTAATGGCAACTTAGGGAGACACAAGGTGAATTTATAAATTAATTAAAAAGTTGCACAACCCTAATTAGGGTGTTGAGATTGGAGTTTATAAAAAAGGCTTTGGGGACTCATTTTCTTATGTTGGATTATTATTCTATGTTGGTATTTTGGAGGAGCTCTTCGGAGTCTAAACTCTAGGATGGAAACCCTAAGGGTATCTGGTTTCAGTAGTGAAACTATCTGCCCTAGATTGATTGAGGCGAATTTAGACAGGATTCACATTTGTGCTTCAATGTTTGGATTGAATGGTTGAGATAATTTGTGAGTCTTGCCAGGTAAGAAAAATTATCAGAGATTAATTTGCAAGGTATTGCATTATCTAGTATGAAGACAAATTTCTGAGTTGATGAATATATCATTTGCATTGGAAGGAAACGATAAATTCGGTTTATTGTTTGTGGCTAAGGGTTAGGCGGCCAAATTTAAAGAGGATTGCATAACAGTTGGGCATTATTCTTCAACATTCTCAGTGTTTATGTTGAGGATAGTTATTGCTTGCACAAGTCATGGGTTTATTGGAGCTATTGTTGCAAACCTGGGCGTTAACTTTATGGTATATCTATTGTTTAAGTTAGGCATCCTTTGTACTATACTCTCAGTCTTTCTAAAGGTTGTGAGAAGCTTCTTTACCTTTTGCATTGTGACTCCTAAGTTGGGCGTGTTGAGCATTTGTGGCAAGATCCATGGGTCTACTTGGAGTTGAGGGCATTTGTAAGAGGTTGCAAACCTCTCTTTATTCCAATGCCCATCCTTTCTCCTTGCGTGGGCATTCTGAGTGGTGTTGTGGCCACAACTCAAGGATGTGGTGTTTTTTTAGACTCAAGAGAAGCACTTAAAAGCCCTGGTGTGGCCCTTGCATCACTCAGAAGACACCCTACTATCAGTTGTAGTCATTATCAGACCTAGGTGGGAGCTTCACTAGTGCATATCTGCCCAGGCATACCATATACAATTGTTACTGAGTTAAATCCATGTTATGTAATGAGAAATTTTTGATAAAATGGAACATCTATCAAGCTGAAATAATTACAAAAACTTCATACATTTGGAAGGGTATTTTATAGTGGTATCAAAGCCAACTTTCTTGCCAACCTTTGGGTAATTAAGGAAATTGCTTGTCAGTTGAAGCATGGCAACCGAAGATAGAAAATGGTTAGCAAGATTACTCTATGAATCAAGTAGTAAGCTCAATAGTCTATATCAACCAAGGGATGATGCTTTGGTCACATTGAAAAGAGTAGAATGTTTGAGCCTTGTTCCGTCTGAATTGTTGTAGATAGGTCTTGTTCCTGTAGTGACTTCTTTGGGTCAACATAGATGGTTGAGACATACAGATGATGAGATAATATTGATGGTTACTTCCTGTTTAAGTGAGGTCTTGAGAATATTAACACCTGAAATTCCTTATGATGATGACACAATGAAAGAAGTAATACGATTGATGGTGCGCGTTTCCAGTTCGCCTGCCTTCGGTGCGAAGCACCCGGGCGAACCCACAGGGCTGGGCACGCACCCTGTGCGTACCCAGCGCGTACCAGGCCCGTGGGTACGCGGACCCGGGGGTACCAGCCACGTACCCGGGCGAACCCCTGCGAACCCACGGCCCAGCACTTCAAAAGTGGGCCCAAAAGTGAATAAAAAGCAATTTTTTATTTTCTATTTTGCTACAAAACCCTAAAACGACCCAATATGAGGCATTTTAACACTAAAGCATTTCATTTTTACCTCTCATTTTGCTCTCTCCATAATTTGTGTCCATCTTAGCATTTTGAAGGGAGGTCATTGCATTTGAAGGAGATCGATTGTGGAGTGGCAAATAGCTTCTACAAAGGAGATTTAAGTGTTCAAGGTATGCATTTAAACCCTATTCTTCAATCTTTTGATGATTTTTTTTTAGTTTCTTAGTTTTTGATGAATTTTTTCAAGTTTGTGAAGAAGTTTTTCAAATATATATATTTTTTTTTTCATTTTTTTTATAGATTGCAACAATGGCAAGTAGTCAAAGTTCAGTGGGTGGGGATGGAAGCCAAAAGTTTAAAATTGATAAAGGATTTCCTTTATGGAGACATACCACACGAATTTCACAAATTCCTGGAGGTGGGGGTTTGTTTGGAAGTGTAATTTTTGCAATGCACAATATAATAGCTCCTACTACCGAGTAAAACTTCATTTTATGTGCCCTGGTGGTAAAGGGATTAACATGTGTGTGGGTCCAGATAAGAAGGGGTTATCTACTGTACAAATAGCAGGATTTATAAAAGAACAAGAAGATGCCGACAATTCAATTGCAAGAGGAAACCAAACTAGTTATAGTTCCGGAAAGAAAAAACAAACATTACCCACTCATCAGATAGTTAGGCCCTCTAGACATCCCTTCTTGTCTATACCCTCTACGGAAGAAGAAGATGAAGAACGAGAAACCACCACCCGCAAGAGAGGTCCATTAGAGAAAGCATTTAAAATGGAGGCAAGAGATATTGCTGAAGAAAAAATTGCACGTGGCCTCTATGCCAATGGTCTTCCATTCAACTTGGTGAGATCACCATATTGGAAGGACATGGTGTCAGCAATAAATAGTGCACCTCCTGATTTCACAAGTCCTGGGTATGAAAAGGTGCGTACCACCTTATTGCAAAAAGAGAGGAAATATGTAGAGGCCCAACTAAAACCAATTAGAGATTCTTGGGTTGAAACAAGTGTATCTATTGTTTCCGATGGATGGAAAGATTGCAAAAACCATCCATTGATTAATGTTATTGCAGTGTCCCCCAAGGGGGCAATGTTTTTGAGGGCGGTTGACTGTGAAGGGCAAGTGAAAGATGCAGTGTTCATTTCCAGGATTCTCATTGACTCCATAGAGATGGTGGGTAGTGAAAATGTTGTCCAAGTAATTACAGACAATGCAAAAGTTTGCAGGGCTGCAGGTGCTTTGGTAGAGGCCAGATATGAGCACATCTTTTGGACACCGTGCACTGTACACTTCCTCAACTTGGTGATGCAAGCAATTGGCACCCAAATAGAGTGGGTGAAAGAAATATACCAGGAGTCTGAGGAGATCCAGATGTTTGTGACAAACCACCATATGTCACAAACAATTTTCAGAACTTTTTCAACATTGGAATTGTTGAAGGTAAATTTTAAAATTTAATATATTTAGTTTCATTTATCATTTATGTCATGTTTTACATAATTGAATAAAATAATTTTTTGCATTATTTACATATTTTAAATGTGTTATTAACTTACTATTAACATGTTCTTAGGTTGCCGAGACCCGGTTTGCATCTCACACAATTGTTCTGAGACGACTTGTGAAGGTGAAAGATGCATTGAGTCAAATGGTTATTAGCAACCAATGGAGTATATGGAAGCAATCAAATTCAGAGAGGGCCCAAAAAGTCAAGGCATTGATCTTGAATGATGATTGGTGGGATCGTGTGAATTATGTATTGGAATTCACCGAACCTATCATGTCTATGCTTCGGTTTGCTGATACAGATGAACCATGCTTGGGGGATGTCTATGATAGCATGGACACAATGTTGGAAAAAATAAAAATAAAAAAAAAAAAAAAAGAGAATGATCCTGAAGACACCTTGTACAAAAGGGTGGAAGCAATTGTTCTTCATCGTTGGAACAAGATGACAACTCCATTGCACCTCCTTGCATATACCCTATCTCCGAGGTACTATACCACTGAAGTGCTTTCTATCCCAGGGAGAATACCGCCATATAGAGATGCTGAAGTTGCTAATGGGTATAAGACGGCATTGAGTAGAATGTTCAGTGATCCAGAAGTGCATGCAAGTGTCATGAGAGAATTTGGAATGTTTGTCACAGGAAAATCAAAAAATCATGCCGCTTCTGTTGCTAGAGACCAATACAAAATGGATGGTCTTACATGGTGGTACCTCCATGGTCAAGATTATATGTTCCTCCAACCTCTTGCAATCAAGATCCTCTCACAAGTAAGTTTTTTTTTTTTTGCCACTTGTATTGTAAAATTTAACACTTAACATTCTTGAATTTATCTTGCATTTTTTTATTTTATTTTTAATTTTGTTGGTTTTCTCTCCAAGTTGCAAGCTCTTCTGCCGCTGAACGGAATTGGAGTACATACTCCTTTATCCACTCAGTGAAGCGTAACCGGTTGGCTGCAAAAAGAGCTGAAGACTTGGTGTATATTCATTCCAATTTGCGTCTTCTGTCACGTAGGGATCCTCAATACAGGCAGGGGGCAGCGAGGCTTTGGGATGTAGCACCCGAGTCTACTGACTTGGATGCAAGCATTCAGGATCTTGTTAGAGCCACTATGGATGATGTGGGTGATATTGATGACATATCACATGGTGTTGGATCCGCTTTGGGTTCAAATGATGATGATTTTGAAGTTGAAACCACTCAAAATCCAAGTCATGATGATTCTGACAATCCTTTTGATGATTGATGAGCACATGAACAATGAACATTGAATCATGTTTCAATGTTTCATGAACTACATTTTGTAATTCAGTAATTTTATTTGAATATTTTTCAACTATCAATTGGCATTTAATATTTATCTTTGGCATTTGGCATTGATCAATGATCAAGTATCATACTATGAAATGATTTAGTTTTACAATTCTCTATGTTTCTCTTATTTTTTTGTATATATAATACATATATATAGATTTATAATATATTAAATTATTAATATATATATATATACACACACGTACCCATACGTACCCAAACCCCTAAAAAAATTTTGCCCGTACCCACGTACCGGGTTCTCGTACCCGAACCCGTCCCCGAACCCGAACCGGTAACTTAGCTAAAACGCCAAAAACTCGCTCAAAATCCTACGGCTAGAAGGAAACTGTGACTGTACAGCCTCTATAATCGATCACCGATTTGTGACTGTGTTGGCAATAATTATCTACCATGGTCTTCAACTAGGGTTCGAACTCACGTGAATTAAAAAATGGTACGAGAATGGCTTTATCCACCCGAGCATGCTGTAGTGCAATCTTCAGAGTGTGGTCATCGACAGTGCTTCGCCACCACTGTTTGCACTCGTTTCCAGTAAGATTCTCCCATGACATCGTCTCGTGATCAGCCTCCATCTTCTTTCTCTTTCTTGCCGAGGCTATCTTCGGCCTATGCTGCACAACCTTCTTGCCTTTGTCCATTTTTCTATCAGTTCGGCGATTCCAGCCGATTTTATAACCTTTGAAACAGTTATCAAAACTGCCGAAATTGCTGAAATTCAATAACTACCGTACTTCATAAATCTAAATATGCCAAAATTTTGGAAAAGTTTGAAAATGTCGTACGCCCTGGAGTGACTGAGGTTGTCGTACGACCCGGAAACTCTGTGCTTGAAAAGGCCGTACGATCTAAGCTTGAAAAGGCCGTACGCTTTGGAGTAACAGTGAAAGCCGTATGCTCTGGATGAACAATTGGGGCCATACAAGATGGATGAACAATGAATTCTGTACGATCTGTAGTACTTGAAAAATCCGTACGACTTGATGATGATGCGAATACCATGCAAGTTGAAGGATAACTGTAATCTGTACGATTTGAGAATCTTGGCCAATCCATATAATTTGGAGGGGTCGTACGATCTGGCAACCTTGTGCAACCTAAGAGGGCCGTACGACTTGATAGCTATGAAAATGCTGTACGACTTGGCCACTTTGAAAATACAGTGCGTTCTGAATGGTCTATGGAATCCGTACGACTCTGCAACTTTGAACAACTTGGCAACTCTGAAAATTTCGTACGCTCTAACTGGAGGGCCGTACGATGTGAGAAAACAATGAAATCCGTACGATTCCAAAACCTAATGGATGCTTAAGGTTCCGTACAGTCTGGATGCTACATGTATGCCGTACGACTGGAAGACTTGACTGTGAATCTCCCTCCAGAGGTCATGCAATCCCTTGTGGTTGTACTCTCTTCTCTATGCTTGGTCGTACGTCTTTCTTCCCTTTGTAATTTTGTTTTGTCCAAGATAGCTCGTCTTTAGATGGTCGTACGATAGGAGTGCCTGCTTTTATATTATTTTTAACTAGCTTTCCCCTTGGTCGCCCACTGCTTCCAATGGTTGTGATTTTTATTTTAATTCTTTTTATTTTAAGAGTCCTTATTTTAACATTCTTTTTCTTGTCCGAGCTTGCTAATTTATTTTTTAATTTTTTCTCCTTTCTTTTACTTTTCTTTTCTCTTCTTTTTTCTCCTTTTTTAATTTCTTTTCGAACTTCTTTCATATTTCTTTTATTTTTTTGATATCTTGGAGCTTTTTTCCTTTCTATTTTTATTTTTTTCAACTTTTGTTCATTTTCTCTCTCCTCCCTTCTTTCGTCTTTTCTTTTCATCCCTCTTGCTTCGTTGTGTTCCCGAACTTTTAATTCCGAGGTGAAATACGATTTGCACGTGTGTGGTGGCTTTTTATAACATTCTTCTTCACAGCAAGTTCCTATATACTCAATATCAAACCATTTATCAAGTAGAGGGGCAGGACCAATACCTCGAAAACTCCCGTCAATGTACCTTCCTCCATACTGTTGATACCACGTAACCTCATCACCTTGTACTGTTGGTGGCCCCGCCAGGTTAGGAATTATTCTCCAAAGTCCTTGAGTTGCTATCTTCCTAACCCTTGGTACTTTCCTTCGTTCTCGACACATTTGTTTCAGAAGGTCTTCTGTATACCTATCCGTTGTGGACACAAATATATCTTTTGTCCTCAATACTGTCTTTAAGCAAGGCACCTTCTTCTCGAAGTAAGCATCCCATTGTTCATCGTCCCAGTCCGCCTCCTCGTGCTCATTTTGATTCTCATTTTGTTCATGGTCTTCTTGCTTCTCTTTTTCTACCTGGGCTTCCATGTCCAATTCCTTGGCTACATATACTCGTTTTACTCCATAAGGGGCCACATAGTGCCAGTGTCCCCCCATTCGACGCCATAGGGCAGGGGTTCCGAACACTGCATTGGTTAGGTGCTTGTGTATCCGTGGTACTGCAATTCCTTCCACTCGCTTCTTTGCCAACCTTTCTTCAATTATTTGATCTCGGCCTGATTCTGCCTAGACATCATCTGCTACATATCCGGGACCTCCTAGTCCCTAGTCTTGTTCTCTTGGGCCTTCACTTTGCACAGGCCAATCTTCCTTTGTGGTATAGCCCAACATGTTGATGGCGATAGTATTCTTCGCCTTTCTCTCCTGATATGGCTTTAACTTCAATCCGTTGATTGCCTCCGATATCAGTGACCCATCTAGATTTTCTAACTTTATAGAACCATTGTCACATACTTCCCATACTCGGAACGGTCCTAACCAACGAACTTTAAACTTCCCCGGCTTGATCTCGTTACGGCTGTTATATTTCAAAACTAACTGGCCCGGCTGGAAATTCATTCGTCGGAGATGCTTGTCATGCCAATATTTCCTTCGCCTTTGCATGTTCTTTGTCGCCCATTGTGCCATCACCCTTCGCTCATCCAGCTTATTTAGTTGGTATAGTCTTTCCTTTAAACTTTCAATATCGCCCAACTGATTCTCCACGACTATCCTTAGGCTTGGTACCATATACTCCATCGGCATCACCGCCTCCTGACCGTACATTAATTGGAAGGGCGTGTGGCCCGTTGTTACCTTGTACGTTGTACGATATGCCCATAGGATGGTTGGTAACCTTTCTTCCCAGTCAACTTCTTCCACGCCACATGATTTGTGAATAACTGATACAAGCACCTTATTTGTAGACTCCGCCTGGCCATTAGCTCGCAGGTAGTACGGACTTGACAGGTTGTGAAAAATTCGGAACTCCGTCGTCATCAACCTAATAATATGATTAACAAAATGCCCTCCACGATCACTCGTGATCCGAATGGGGATGCCATACCGTGTCACTATTTGCTCGTAGATAAATCTTGTCGTACTCTGCGCTGTATTGTCCGGTAATGCTTGAGCTTTAGCCCACTTCGTCAGATATTCAGTAGCAACCACAATATATCGGCATCGATGCAGGTGACTCACCTTTAATGGTCCAATGAAAACCAATCCCCATCATTCGAACAATTCCTGTGGCTGTGAGGGATGCAGTGGCATGAAGTCCCGCTTCAATGGTTTCCCGACCCTTTGGCAAGTGTCACAGCCTAACACCCACTCCTTAGCATCAGTGTGCATCGTCGACCACCATAGGCCTGCCAAGAGAATTTTCCTTGCTGTAGCATCTGGTCCCATATGGCCGCCAGCCAGTCCTTCATGTGCCTCCTTTAGTACACCTAGTATCTCTTCTTCTACGACACATCTCCGGAGTATCTAATCAGGTCCCATTTTGTAGAGCAATCCATTGATCAACTGGAACGTCTTGCTCTTCAAGACGAGCTTTCGCCTTTCCGTTGGTGGCATTTCCTTCAAAAACGTGGATAGGGACAAATATTCCCCAATCTTCTCATACCACGAGGGTAGTATTGCAATCTGGAATAAGTGTGCATCCGGAAAATCTTCATTCACGCCTCCTTCGGCAGGTTCGCCCGACCGGATTCTGGACAACTGGTCGGCAATCACATGGCTCTTACCTGGTCGTACGATGATAGTAAATGTAAATTCTTGTAGCAGTAATAGCCATCGACTTACTTGTCCTTGAATGATTGGCTTGTTTACTAAATACAACAAGGCTTGATGGTCCACAAAGAAGGTGAACGGCGTGGCGAGGAGATAGTGCCGAAACTTCTGTATAGAGTAAACCATTCCTATTGCTTCACGCTCGGTCGTACTGTAATTCCTTTCTTCGTTTGAAAGTAGCCGACTGGCAAAGAATACTGGGTGGTCCAACCCGTGTGCTCCCACTTGTGCTAGGGTTGCTCCGATGGCAAAATTAGAGGCATCTACATGTACATGGAACTCCTTATCCCAGTCCAGATACATCAATATGGGTGAGTTGATCAATCGATCCTTCAGTTCCTGGAATGCCTTCTCCTGTTCTTCGGCCCATATAAATGGTTGGCCTTTCCTCGTCAGTAGGTCGAGAGGGTACGACACTTGGGCAAATTTTTTTATAAATCTCCGATAGTATCCCACATGCCTGAGGAAGGACTTCACACCAGTGATTTCTCCGAAGCCTCCATCTGTACGATGGCTCACACCTTGTCGGGATCAGTTTTCAACCCAGCTTTGCACACAATGTGTCCGAGCAGCTTCCCTTGTGGCACCATAAATCTGCATTTCTTCGGATTCAAGGCAAGGCGGGCTGCTCTACACTGTTCCATGCACTCGCCTAAGGCTTTCAAATGTTTTTCCTTATCACTATAAATTGACCAGTCATCGAGGAAAGCTTTGAAATTACCTACCAACATTCTATCAAAAATGTGGAGTATTATCCTCTGGAATGTAGCTGGTGCGTTGCATAATCCAAACGGCATTCGGTTGTATGCGTACACCCCGTCCTCAACCACGAACGTAGTCTTTAATTTGTCTTCCTCTACAATACTGATTTGATTGTAACCCGAGAAGCCATCTAGAAAGGAGTACATTTCATGCCCGGCAACTTCTTCCAGAATTGAGTCGGTGAAGGGAATAGGAAATGGATCCTTGATAGTCACTACATTCAGACTACGAAAGTCAACACAGATTCTAATTTACTCCTTTTTCTTCAAGGATATGATGATCGGTGATACCCACTCGCTAACCTCCACTTTGAAAATGATGTCAGCTTCCAACATCTCAATCTCCTCCTATACTTTAGCGGCATAGTTTTTGTTCATTCTGTATAGTCACTTTCGTACGGGCTAGGCTCCTGATACGAGAGGGATCCTGTGCACGCATAACTCCGGTGGTACGCCTTTTAAATCTTTGTACGTCCAAGCGAAAGCATCTTTATATTCCATGAAAATTTTGAATGCTGTCGCCTTCAGTACAGGGTCCCAATCATCACCCACAAGAATCTCCTTAGGTTTGTCTGAGTCCCCAAGGTTTACCTTTTTCAGCGTTGGCTCCTCGTACTTGATAATTTTGTCCTTTTCAAACTTGTGTGCTGGCGTCACATCCAATTCTGCCATACCTTCTCTATATTCTCCGTACTCAGGAGGAAATGTTTCACTGGTCGAGCCTTTGTCTTCTTCTGCTTCCCCCTCCTTGACTTGCAGCATGTTGCAATCAAGGTGGAAGACTTCATAATCCTCCATCTGCCAATGAAACAGTCTGTTCAGTGAACTGGTCTCATCCTCCGAGCAACTCCCAATCTCCAGTACCCCTTCTTCATCTGGTTCCATTAGCTTCCTTTCATCATCATCTGATTCTCCTCCAGATTCAGATGCCGAAGATGCTAGATCTTCACTGACCGCCTGGTTCTTCAGATCAATGGTGTATTTCCTCCCCCGATTTTCTATTGAAAGTGTATTCCTCTTCCAGTTGTGGGTTGCCTTGGAAGCTATCAACCATCCCCTTCCCAAGAGTGCATCGTACGCCTTTTTCTCTAGTGGGATGACTACAAAATTTAGCAAAAACAGCTGCGTGCCGATCAAGACCTTCTGCTCCATTAGTGTACCCAGCGGTCTGATGCCATGTTGATCTGCTCCCACGAGGTGGAATGTCGGGGGCCAAAGAGTCAGCTTACCCAAACACTTTCAGGTCTCTTCTAGCAGTACGTTTACTCCCAAACCTCCGTCGACGATAGTGTTAGATAATTTCATTCCCAAGATTTCCATCTCGACGACGGCTGGTTTCCTCCCGATGCTTACTGCGAGTAGCATTGGGTTTGCGGTCTCGGCTACTTGTTCTGGCGTTCGTTTTGGTGGACCCTTCTGAAGATTTTCTTCAATAACATTTGTAAGCGCTACTTTGAGATAAGGCATCGTTTGCAAGAGATCAGTTACCTTAATGGGTACGATTGTGTGAAGCACCTGCCATACGATATTCTTCTCCGACTCCGACTGTAGCAACGTACTGGTAGCTTTAGGATTCCTGCATTCATTCACCATTGCCTCTTCTACTTTTGTCTTGGCCTCCCGAAATTTTTCTTTCTTCGTACGAGGGTCTGGATAATTTGCCCTTTTTGACTGCGCCCTTGTAATTGCCAAGACTTCTTCGTCGGCTATCTCCAGTATATTGATACTGCCTTTTTGCTTCGGACAGTCGGTGTCTTCATGATCACCTGGTCCACACCACTTGCATAGCTTTCCCCCGGTGCCTTGGCCGCTCGGGCGATCCCTCGCGAAGTGACCCCATTCATTACAGTTTCGGCATTGGATCATGGGTCGTCCTTTGCTATCGTACTGAATTTTTCTTTTGGGCGTATTTCTCCAATTGTTACAGTAGCCTCCAGGGGATGCATTGTTGCTCTGTGGTTTTGGCGGTGTGGTCGGAGGATTTGACTGTTCGCCTTGGGTGAAGAATACTTGCGAACTTCTGGTTTTTAAGTTGTATGGGCACTCCTTGACGGAGTGTCCCATAACTTGGCAGATGTCACAGAATAATTTTTTTGGGCAATTCGCCTTTGTATGACCTTCCGTCTTGCAGTCGGTACACCATAATTCATTTTCTTCTTTGGATCCTTCCCTATCGACTTTCAGTTCTTTCATCATCCGCATCATATCCCGCCGAAGAGCTTGTACAGTTGCCAATTCATCTTCACTTTCCTCTGCACTCTCTTCGTCATCCCTCTTCTTCCCCTTTGAGGATGTCTTGTTCTCACTTTCAATGTCCATCGCCCGATTGTATGCTTTGGTGTACGAGGATGGTGGTACTACTTTCATTTTTCGCCGGAGCGAGGGAATCAATCCTTCAATGAACCATCTCTTCTTTAAGCCATCTGCCGGTTGTGCCTCAAGCTTTCCTATCAAGTCTTTCAATCTCATGTTGTAGGTCCGCACGTTCTCGTGCTTTCCTTGTTTAGTATGATATATTTTTGTGACAATCTCACTATCGTCCCGTAGAAGTTTGAACTCTTCCTGGAAAGCTTGCTTCAATACCCTCCATGTAGCTCTCTGTGCTTGATCCAATTCCAAGTACCAATCAATGGCACTGTCTCTGATTGTCGCTGGAAATGCCTTCAGCCACTGGTTGGGATCATCCTGCTCGCTGGCTATCTAGATTGTCTCACATGTCTTGCAATGCCGTACGGGATCCTCAGAGCCATTCCCCATGAATTTTGGCAACTTTTGCCGTTCCGGATGAGCCATCTTTCCCGGTTGACCTCCTTGTGTGTTGGACCCGATTAGACTAGTGGTTTCCTCGCTACATCCTTGTGCATCACTTGCACTCTTGGCCACGTATGAGTCACTCCCACATCCTCCATCAGCGTCCTCAACACCATGGGTCTCCTCGGGTTCCCTCCGATGCTCTCTCTGCCTTGGGGTCTTAAGCTCTGGTCTTCCACTCCTTAGTTGTTCGTCGTCATCCGAGAGGGACAACTCTCGAAATCGTCTGATGCTTCTATTCAAATCTTCATTTTCATAGGGGTTATATCTTCCTACGTGTGGAGTGCTGAAGGGGTCTTCGTCCCATCCTTCTGTCAAACTGTGGTGCGCTCGTTCAATGGATGTGTCTATTCTTGTCAGATTTTCATATGTTCTTTTTATGCTCTGATTTATTTCAATTAAGTCCTCATCCAATTCCTTACTGACTTGCTTTAGTCGTCTTCGCCGGTTTTCTTGTTCTTGCAGCCTGAGTGATTGCCAAACTTGCTCTTCCGAAGTCCCGTGCCCGTCAGGTACTCGATGTTTGTCTTTGTTCGGCCGTACGAGCATTTATTAGTTGTTCAAGCAATCATTGCTGGTTGCCGGAAGTGCGGCGCCGTCTAGTATCGCGTTCTTCCTCTTCACGTTTGGTTCTGTCTTCACAACATTGTACAATTTGCTGCCTTCGGCGCTCGCGATCCTCTTCTTCTCGCAAATCCTGCAGGATAATGAAATGGCGGGCCAGTAACCTGGGCATGCGATTCAGGAGGTGGTTCACCTCGTCGTTTACTTCCAACCGATCCCAGATGACTTCCTCAGGGATCTCCCGAATGTGGGATTCCCTACGCACGTGGTCACGTAACGATATTTTCCACAAATTTACCAAATCTTCTGTCAAGGAGTCTTCCCGTTCCTCATTAGCATTTACAGGTTCTTCCGCCGGTTGACCCATTACGCTGCCATGACGAGTGATGCCCTAGTCCG
Source organism: Sequoia sempervirens (assembly GCA_007258455.2). Classification (NCBI taxonomy): domain Eukaryota; kingdom Viridiplantae; phylum Streptophyta; class Pinopsida; order Cupressales; family Cupressaceae; genus Sequoia; species Sequoia sempervirens. Next base: position 320,722 of record VDFB02262788.1, read on the forward strand.
CTCAGGCAACGGCGCCAAATGTTTTCCTACGGAATGTAATTCAAATCTTACGTACTACTGGCAAACTAGTCATGTGCAGAACATAGAATAAAATAGTAACCAGAAAGATATCATGTTTGAATACCAGAAACTTTACTCATCATCAGAAATATCATGTACAATCAAAGAGTATCAGCAGTGCTTAACAATATAACCATCGGCACCTCCCTTCCGACTATCCCAACAAACTACATATAACGTTCGGCGGTGGTTAGATAACCAACTGACACAACGTTTCATAACAACATTAACATTAACATTAATCCGAACATGATTACCCGAAAGTACATGACATGTATTATTCTTACTAATCTATAGCTTTATTAGCAATTGGCTGACTACGACCAAGGCCGACTAACACAAAAGTAAGCTATGCTATCTACAGTTCATACAAGATTGGAAGGTAGTAGGAGCATTAGTCAACCCAAATGGCATGACTAAGAACTCGAAGTGACCATAGTGACATCTAAATGTTGTCTTCTCCACATCAGACCCTCTCATCCGAATCTGGTAGTAGCCCGACCTCAAATCAATCTTGGAAAAGAACTTGGCTCCATGTAGCTCATCAATGAGCTCATCTATCCTCGGAATGGGGTATCGATTTTTTATTGTGCTTTGATTCAAAGCACGATAATCCACACACATGCAGATGGTACCATCCTTCTTCTTCACAAGAACAACTGCTGAAGCAAAGGGACCCTTGCTTGGACGAATGAAGCCCATCTCTAAGAGTTCCTTTATATTTTTCTCAATCTCATCCTTTTGCTTCTTAGGGTATCGATTTGGTGTTGTGATGACTGGCTTAGCCCCTTCCTTGAGCTCTATGACATGCTCTGAACCCCGTTTAGGAGGTGGCCCAGGCAGTAAATCAGCAAACACCTTGCTCTTCTTGGTGGGTATAGACTGAATATCAGGAGGATAATCCCTCTTTGTTTCAACCGGACTTGCTGGAAGAATCATACATTTTGCAGCCCACTCAACTTGATCATGCCGAATCAGCCTTGCCATTCTCTTGAATGACACAATCCGAGGACCACCATTTGACATACCCCTTAGCACCACCTTCTTTCCATCGGATTGAAACTTGAGCTCCATGGTTTGCAGATTTAGAGAGATCTCTCCCAGTGAACGCAGCCATTGAATGCCTAGGACGACATCCGTATCTCCAATGTTGACTACATAGAAGTCATCCTTGACTTCATAGTTGCCCAATTGCATAGACATGTTTGAAATCTTCTTGGTGCAAGAGATGTGAAACCCATCAGCAACCATAACCTTGAAGCCTTCAAATTCTTCCGTTTGAAGTCCCTTCTTTTCCACCACAACTTCATCAATGAAGTTATGCGTTGCTCTAGTGTCGATCAAAGCAACTATTCGCTGCCCCTTAATCATCCCTCGAACTTTGAAGGACTCATTTTTGTGAAAGCTCGAAAGTTGGGCCAAAGTACCCCCACTTCCTTTTTCATCTTCGGACTCTTTTGGAGCTCTTTCCACTTCACTATCATCAAAATCAGACTGCTGGTCTGATAAATCAGAATTACTTTCTTCAATTGAATAGTATTCAATTTGATGAATTTTGACTCCTTTTGGGCAAATATGATCTTGAGACCATTTTTCTCTACACCTAAAACATAACCCCTTTCTCCTAAGTTCATTAAGTGTCTCCGGATCCAACCTTGTGACATGAGTTTTATGCTGTTTGAACTCTTTATGGTGAGGTCTTTTTCCTTTATCCTTTTTGTGAAATGATGGCTTGGATTGAAATTTTGCTTTAGGAGTAGCCCACTCCATATTTCTTGCCTTCCTCATTGCCTTTTGTAAAGAGGGTGGATCAAAAGCTTTAATCCAACCCTTGAGTGGCTCCATAAGCCCTTCACTGAATAGGATCACCAACCGCCTCTCAGTGATTCCCATGACCACTGAAAGTCCCTGAAACTCAGCTATGTAGGCATCAACTGTGCCATATTGTCTAAGCTGTGCCAACTCTCTAAAATGTACTTCTGGATCTTTTTTCTCAAATCTCTCTATGAGTCTATTGGTAAACTCATCATAGGTAGTGATAGACCGATGACCCAAGGTGACTAGGCCATGGTACCACCATTTGTGTGCTACCCCATCCAAGTGTAGCGTAGCAAACTTGATTGCCTCCTCTTCTGCCATAGGTCTGAGGGCTAGATAGTTATCTAACTTCTGTATCCAAGCTCGAGTTGAACTACTATCACTCCCATCAAAATGTGGAAGCGTAACCTTGTTGATGGCTTGGTGTAATTCCCTCTGTATTGTTGTTCCCCTATGATCATGATGTCTTCCTTGCCCTCCATTCTTCCTCTTATGATCCACAAAGTCGTTGTAAGACATGTCTAGCTTGATTTCATCAGGGAGAGAATCATACTCAACACGATTGATTCTCAACTGCTCCACAAATGATGCATTTTCTTCCAGATCAGGTTGAGGGTTTACTAGTGCCAAGAAGGTGGGTTTAAATGGTCTAGAAGAAATGTATGTGCTATTTGAAGTAGGCTGAGCAGCATGTCCATTATGCTGGTTGGAGGCACTATGTTCTCCCGTATGCCCTGGATTGTTCTATGGAATTGGGTTCTGACCCATTTTCCCCATCATAAAAGATATCATATCCATCATGGCGTCCATCTTCCTCTCGAACCTCTTTCCCGAACTTGGCGTTCTTTCTCTTCCCTTTCAAATTTCTTCTTTGTTACTGGTAAACCTCTCATTACCACCCGCTGACCTCTCACCTTCCACCATTTTTGTTTCCTGAGAAGACTCCCAGTGAGCTTTCAATACCTCTGATGCTTCTGACCCTCTGGGACCCGATACCACTACTTTACACCTTTCTTTTCTTCTCTTGCTATGTATCTTTTTTCTCTATCACTCATAGAAGGCCTTTTTCACAGGATGGCAGAATCTTGGCTCTGATACCACTGAAATATTCCGAACCAATTTTTTCCAATTTTTCGAATGCAATTACAACAACATGCACCCGTTAAGGTTAGTTGGAAACCCAAACGATGTGGAAGTAACCCTAACCAAGAATGTACACCAGGATCCCGAGACAGGCAAAGTGTGAGCATATGGTCAGAGGATCTTAATGCATTGCTGAACTGAGTAACTCTAACCAAGAATGTGTCCAAGGTGGACGAGCATATGGTCAGAGGATCCCTACCAACTACAAATGCTAAAAGTAAACTCGACACCAAGGATGTGCTTTCCAACCCAGAGTGGGAATGGAGCTACCATATGGCGGAGATGCTAAGAACTACAATGCAATTCAAAACGTAAATAGGCAGCAAGCTAGCCTCTTCCACTTATTCAGCGGGTATTACAATGCATGAAGAGAAAGATGAGAAGATGCTGACAGTACTAATGTCAGCTTACAATATAATAGAGAATGCCTGCCAAGAGCACGAGATTAGAACTAAGTAATGCTGCAACAATATAGAAGACTCTCCCTTGCTTAACAAGAATACCAAGACCAATAACTCCTCTCAAAAGACCAATCTTAATATTCTGATTTGTGACAGACCTGCACTTAAAATGCTTAATCAGCAACACAGGAAACCACTAAATTGCTCACTACTCCCTCAATACTCACCCAAAATGAAAAAGACCTAATGAAAAGTGCTCCTAGGATGAAGGCACCCAAGAATGAACCATCAAACTGACTCAAAGCTGATATTTATTTTTTGCATAAACTTCAAGGGAACCAAATGGTACGGCCTTTAGTGAGGGGCGATTTCTTTCCATTAAATTCAATTCTTCATCATAAAATCTGAAACTTAACAAATAAGGTCGCCCTTGTTAGAGAAATGCAATAAGACAATAGCCAGAAGGAGATAAATTTTATTTTTAGTTTTATGAATGAAACTCACATACAGCCAAGCTAATCAGCAACTCCAGAAAATCAACTAGAATGCAAGGGGACACTACAAAATGCATAATCACCACTACAATGCCAAAACTCACTACAAATCCATTCAACTATCATCTAACATCTCCACTAGTTGCTATATTTCAAGCAAGAAGTCGAGCCAAGGCTAGGAGGCATTCATTCCTCGAAGCAATTCTAGCACCATTTCGGCAGCATAACAATACTAAAGACATAAGATGTGAAATGAAGACCTAAGGCTCCCTTTTATAATTTTGAGAAGACCCTCTAGAAGCTTCCAGAAGGTGCGCCCAATCTTCAAGATGCTTTTAGGTTTTGACTTGACCATTGACCAAGCATCAAGGTGGCGTCCCATTTCAAGAAAGATATAAATCATTTTTAAATAAAATAACAAGCTCTCCAAAGTTGGCGTACTTTTCTCCTTGAGCATTTTTGACCTTAGAACATCAAATATTTTTTAATGAAATAAACACCCTCAAAAGTCCCTCTTTTAAAAACAACATAAAGTTGTCTCATTAGGCCAAGGGGTCCCAATATTAAATTATAAGATTTTTATGATTAAAATCACTTATCTCACCAAAAAATGCATCAAAGGCCAAAATCAAACATACCAACTAAACTAACAGCTGAGGGAAGCCAACCTATCCACTGCCAAAAATAGAATTTACTAAAAATAGTAAATTCTCGAAGATGCTCGGATTGCACTGCAAGTCACACCATTGCGAAGCTCTCTGAAAACCCAGAAAGAATCTGCAATTCAATCTCCAAATTTTGAGCAACAACAACCTCCAAAATAGGAAACCCTAATTTCACCCCCCGAGTAGCCTACAGGTCTCTGGAATAGGCCAACGGTCAACTAAATTCATCTCGCTTGAGAAGGAGACATTACAGGGGCAGCCACTAAGTCCAAATGTAGATCTTTAAAACCATACAAAGCTTCATGGCACACACCATTTTCATTATTTTTTAAAAGGAAAAAAACAATGCTAAGAAAGCCAAAAAAAAAGTTTTCAACAAGTTTTTCGCTAGTTTTTACTCGTGAGTCACTCGCATGGGTTTTGAAACCGCAAGTACTCATGAACTCGCCGAGTCTCTGAACAATGGTCTCAATGATCTATCTTCCTAGTCAAGATTAAGGGGGTTGTTGGAAGTTGTAATCTTGTCTAAGGACCTTCTAATGAATTTTTGGCCAAGTGCCTTATCTAGGTTGGCCTTATTTGGACATGTACAAGTTCAACCTCCTTTGATATGTTTATTAAATCTGTATATAAACACATCCAATCCCATTTTTTAATTACGTATCAAATTCTGAAAAGAGTTATAGCCTACAAGCACCATCATGTATTTTCATCTCATTTTTTCACATTGTTCATTTCTTGTTAACCTTTCATTGGATAGAACAACATTCTGATGAAACAAACTATAGAGAAGGGGGATTTTCTACTCACGAGTTCTCTTCATTCAGAGAACCTCATGAGGCGAACTTCCCTAAACTACCTCAGGAACAACGTGAAAGTTCTAGAATTGGAAAGAGCAAGTCACAAAGATTTTCTAGACAAACTGACAAGCTCTTGGCCAAAGGACAATAGCACGGTGCACTGGCGTCCTAGAGGTGCGTTGGCGTCTCGTACGGACCAAAAAGCAAGAATATCATAGAAAATAGCTAAATGACTACTTCTACTCTAATGGCTAAAAATCTTAGAATGCAGGAAAGTAGTGGAATATAATAGAACTAAAATAAAGAGTATAAATGATGAAGTTAAAAAGGAAAAATAAAATGCTTACAACTACGCAAGTGATGAAACCTCTAGCACATGAATGTCTTCAAAACCTACATGTGTGATATATGGAGAAATTGTTGGGGCTGTATAGGGGTTTGCCTCAGTCAAACCCCCATTTTGGTGTTCCCACCTCCACGGACAGCCAAGAAGATAGAGAGAAAGAGTGTAACTGAAATGGACAAAGAGTGTGGTGAAAGAAAAACCCGCTCAGGAGTAGAACCCGCACCACCAAGTTGAGTGATAAAAGCAAACCCTACTCGAGGAGAACCCGTATCACAAAAGAGGTGATAAAAGCAATCCCCGCTTAAAGAGGAGAACCCATATCACGAAATGTAGAGATGCAATGGAAGAGAGATGTGGAATCCCAAGATGCTCACAAGCATGAAGCAAGAAAGATAGAAAAGCAAGAGCCAAAGGAGCTGCAAAGAGGGAGACAATGAGAGCTTAAAATCCAAGAGTGTGTTGCAAAGGATTGTTGTGAGAGCTTGAAAAAGAAGCTCAAAAGGAGAGGAAGAAGTTAGAAGTAGAAGAGATGAGCTAAAAGAAGTTAGAGAGCAAATTGAACTAAAACGATAGCTTTTAATGAGGGAAAAGAAACTTCTCTAGCCATTACAAGGCATCCCGAGCCATTACAACCGACAAAAGGTGAGGACAAGTGGCAAGCACGCTCGAAGACAGTTGTTTGAGCATTGAAACGTCACAGGACGCTAGTACGGCGCACAAACGTCTGTGTGGTGTGCTAGTGTCCAGACACATCACACTACAAAACAACTGAACAGGAAAAGCACAAAGATTGATGCAAAGCTGACACATAAGGGTAGCTGCTAAAAAGGGTGTTGGAGCATCCTAAGAAGGAAAAAGGTTGATGCAGGGGCTAAAATAAGCCTACTCAAGATGCTAAGGGAGTGGAAACTAAAGCAGATGCAAGAATGTATGTGAAATTGAAAGGGGTGCAATTTTACGACTATACACAAACACTTATACTAAGAGTTGGGGGGGGGAGTTTCACAACTTAATCAATCATAGCAGTATTACTTCAAAAATTAATCATCCATAACAATAGCAGACATGCAATATCTAGCAATTAAGAACACATGATTTTACGTGGAAGCCCTTATGGAAGAAAACCACACAAATTTCATAGGATCCAACCCATTGGAGACACCAATCACCACCATTGAGCACCAACCCAACAAGAGGCACCAATCTCTTCTAACAAGAGGCACAAACTTCCTGGTCTCCTCAATTAAGAGGCTCCAACCTCCAAATGAATAATATGATAATTATTTGGAATTCTTCTTGGAACAACACTAATACACCCTCTCAAAACTGCTTGTAATCTTCAATGATTTCTGCTCATAAATCTGCAATGATCCTCCTTTTTTTTATCTTTTCTTCTCACAAAATTTATGCTAAATGATCTCTTATAAATCTGGTCACATTGTCTTATAAATCTGCACAAATATTTTTTCATTTCTGCTCTTCATATGAATGTTATTCCTTGAAAATTGATTGTCTTCCCATCTCTCTCCAACCCCTATTTGTACTTGTCCAAACACCTCTTCAGCCAAGAGGGATCATCCAAAACAACATTAAATGAATTTTATTTTATTTAAAACTCCTTTCAAATGTGGGCGCCAAAACAAGGAGGGGTTGGCCCCTTTGGAAATTAATTTATTTGTTATTTAAACACCCACAAATGGGGCGGCTCTACGTGGGAGGTCATCCCAATTTTTCTATTTTTATTTTTATTTTTGAACTCCTTCAAAGGGTGCTAGACATGGGTTGGCCCATGTAGAAAATAAACCATCATTTTTACAAATTAATTATCTTCCTTTCCTAACGATAGTTTGATAATAGTGCCATAAATTTGGCACAATCTAACCTCTAATAATTTAGCCACTAACTTGCCTTTTGACATCAATGACAATAATCCAACAATCTCCTCTTTGTCATTGATGGAAACCCTGCAAAGAAATAATTTTGGAAAGCAAGACCATACTTCTCCCCTTGACTAAAATGCTCCCCCTTACTCTTCTTCTCTCCTTTTGACATCAATGGCAAAGGAATCTCGGGGTTGAAAGATAAGACAATGAATAGCTCCCCCTGAACACATGCCTTTTTTGAAGAATTTATTGACTGGATGAGAGTGATATCACTCCCAATTTCTCTCTCGAGTACTCAAAAGTCTCTTTTGGAAGTGGTTTTGTGAAGATGTCCGCAATTTGTTCTTTTGTAGCAACATACTCTAACTTAACTTGCTAATAAACCACCTATTCTCTTAAGAAGTGATATTTGATTGGAATATGCTTCATCCGTAAGTGCATAACTGGAATCTTTGAGATGTTAATTGCACTTGTATTATCATGGAATATGGAAATGGGATGCTCAAATTCAACCTTGATGTCCTTCAAAGTTTGCTCCATTCAAAGGACCCAAGTGCAACAAGCTACTACAATATACTCCGCTTTTGTTGTGGACAATGAAATTGAAGCTTGTTTCTTACTCATCCATGACAGAAGACCGCTGCCAAGAAAGAATGCACCTCGACTTGTGCTTTCTTTGTCATCAACACTATCGGCCCAATCTGCATCTGTATATGTTGTGAGAATGAAATATTCACCTCTTGAATACCACAAACCAAAATCCATAGTTCCCTTCAGATATTTGAATATTCTCTTGACCACTTGCATATGAGTTTCCTTTGGTGTTGCTTGAAACCGTGCCACCAAACCAATTGCTTGCATAGTATTAGGTCTTGTAGTTGTCACATACAAACTTCCAATCATGGACCTGTATAGAGATTGATTAGCATTAGGAGATTCATCATCCTTACTCAATTTGCATCTTGTAACCATGGGAGTGTTCACTGGATTGCAGTCCTCCATCCTGAATTTCTTCAACATATCCTTAATGTACTTGGTTTATTAAATAAATATCCCCTTATTAGATTGGGAAATTTGCAACCTAAGGAAGAAAGACAACTCACCAAGCATTGACATTTCAAACTCTTTTTGCATGTTCATGGAAAACTCTTGGCACATTTCGTCACTACTACCTTCAAAAATGATATCATCCACATAGACCACAACAATCAAGAGGTCATCTCCTTCATTCTTGATATACAAATTGTTGTCCACAATACCTCTTTTGAAACCTTGTTGTTGTGGATACTTGTCTAGTCTTGAGTACCAAGCCTAGGGGCTTGTTTCAACCTGTAAAGAGCCTTCTTTAGCTTGCAAACATAATCCTGATTTTTTGATAGAATGAACCCATCAAGCTATTCAATAGACACTTCTTCCTCCAAGTTTTCCATGTAGGAAAGCTAACTTTACATTCATCTGGTAGACTTTGAAATTTTTTAAATTGGCAAGGGCTAAAAACATCCTTATAGCCTTAAGTCAAGCAACAAGGGAAAATGTCTCTTCAAAATCAATCCCTTCAACTTTAGCATATCCCTTGCATACAAGCCTTGCTTTGTTCCTGACAACTTGGCCATCTTCATTCAACTTATTCCTGAAAACTCATTTAGTACCGATGACATTCTTGTCCTTAGGTCGTGGGACAAGTACCCAAATTTCATTTTTCTCTATTTGATCCAACTCTTCTTCCATGGCTTTCACCTAGTACTTGTCTTGTCAGGCTTCTTTCAAAATCCTAGGTTCCACTTTGGAGAGCAATGACAAGTTCGCATGTTTAGATGTACTAGCTACTCTCCTCATCTGAATTTTTGAATCTCTACCACCAATGATCATATTTTCTAGATGATTCTTTTGAACAAATCTAGATTGTGTCTTGGGTGGTGCTCTTGATGGCATCTTTGGGTTTATCTGTTCAACTTCTCCATTTTCAACTTCTTTGACACTATCTTCTTTTTGATAATCAAATTCTTGTGCTATTTCCTTTTCATGTCTTTCTTCATCAACTCTCACATTTGCACTTTCAACAATTTTGTGCAATCTTTTGTTATAGCATCTATAGGCCTTGCTTTTGGTAGAGTATCCAAGAAAGAAACCCTCATCACATCTAGAAACAAACTTTCCCAAGTCTTTGTCATCTCGCCTAGTAAACATTTTCTTCCAAACACTTTGAAATACTTCATTGATGCAAGGCTTCCTTTCCAAAGTTCATATGGTGTTTTTCTATTGTTCACCTTGATTTGTGCTCGGTTCAAAATATAGATTGCCATATGCATCGCTTCTCTCTAGAAGGTGTCAGAAAGCTTAGACTCATTTAACATGGCTCTTTCCATTCCTTGAACTGTTTGATTTTTCCTCTCAACAACTCCATTTTGCTGTGGAGATTTTGCAGCTGAATATTGTCTTCTTGTTCCATTTTGTTCACAAAAATTTTGTATTTCATTTGAGGTGAACTTTTCTTCTCTATCAGATCTTAGACATTTTATTCTTAACCCAGTCTCATTCTCTACCAAATCTTTAAATGACTCAAGTCTCTCAAAAGATTCAGATTTTTCTTTTAGAAATGTAACCCAAGTCATCCTAGAATAATCATCAATTAATAGCATAAAATAGCTCTCACCTTGTAGGTTGTTTGTCCTTGTTGATCCACATAAATTAGAGTGTATTAGTTCCAAAGACTTTGATGTAGAGTAGTAGAGCTACTCTTGAGTTGTCTAAGGTCATTGACGTATCCTTCTTCCCAACTTGTCAGTCAAGCAAGTTCTTTTGATTCTAATTCTGCAGTTGGGAAAGAAATGGTTAGAAAAGTACAAAAGGATAGCTATTATGGTAGAGTTACTCAAGAATGGGTAATAGATTTGAAAGCCAAAGGTCCTCCTTTGATTGAAAAGTTAAAGAAATTCCATGATGATTTGACTTTGTTGTGAAATTCTATCAAAACTGAAATAGAAAATTGTAAACAACAAGAATCTCTTTGGTTGCAAGCTGATTAGGATCTTAAGGAAATTTTGGATATGGGTTTAGATAAAGCTACAATAGAGAAAATTGTCCCTTCTGCAGATGACCCATGGTGTATAATGTGGAGGAAGAGTATTGAATGGAAAATCTCCTTCATAAAGCAGAATCTCCAAGAACAAAACAAGTTCTTAAAAGAATGCAATCGCATCAATACTGATCTTATAAAATAATTTTCAGACTTTGGTTGCCAACTTAAGAAGAACAACAATCATGGTGTGGCTACGACCGATGAATTAAAAGAAGGATTCCAGAAGGTGGTCAATACATTGTCTGGTAAGCAAGCTTTCAACAAAGATAATTTGAAGAAGCTGGCCAGGATTGATTCAACTTTATCTTGGTATGAGAACTTTCAAACCACCCTCTCCACCAAGATTGACACGCTTCACAGCAACAAAGCTCTCTAGAAACTTAGGACTAAGAATGTCACTAACCCTCAACACAACGAGCTTCTAGTTGTCACCCAAGCACTTAAGGATTACAAGGCTCACATAATGCCCAGTCAACATTACCCAATAGATGGAGCAAACGTGGACCCATAGATCCAGCCACCTTAGCAATAGTCATGCTTTATGTGGATGTTTAAGTTTTTAAGGTTGAAAATGTATTAAACTTTAATTTTATGATTCTTTTAAAGAATTAATTTTCAAGACTCTTGGGCATTTATGTTTGAAATGCTTTAAATATGTAAATAAAGGATATTTGAAGGGTCCAAAATTTCAATCTCCATTACATTGTAGTGTAAAAGTGAGACTCGATCAAAGAAGGATCACTAAAACTTTTGCTTGTTCCATCAGGAATTCCTTTGTCTGTGAACATTTGAAATTGAATGTGATGCTTAGTATTTATTATAAGTTTGTGAGCTTGGATAAATGCTTGAATATTGCTTTTCTTTGTAAATGTGATAATCAATTGTGTAACATTCATTTCCTTCTAGGGTGTTGTGGAATTTAAATCTGAACAATAATCTATCTATCATTGGTATTTTCAATCTTTGTGTTGAAGTGTTGGTGGTATTTGTTTTCAAAAGTCTTTAGTTTTATAACATGTGTGTTAAAGTTCTTATTCTAAAAACTTGTTCCATTGTTCTAAACTCTCAATCGCATTTGTGACATGGTTATGGACAAATGTTAGTTTGCTTTTACTACTTTCTAGTTAATAGTATACCCCACTTTTAAATTTATAAAAAATTAAAAAATTATCATAAAAGGGAGTTGTACCTTAATCAAATTTCAGAGGGAAGTTAATCAATAACGTACCCAACTGTTTGTTACTTATTTGTCTTCAAGTCTGGGCAAAATAGAGTCATAATAATCAAAAATCGAAGAAAACAAATCTGTTAACCAACAACTTCCATTCTTGCAGACAAGCTATGCACAACAGATTGCAAAATTGGTATAGTTCCAGCATTAAGTGTTTACTAATGTTTAATATAAAGAACAAGATGGATGACAACTAAGTTACAACATTTACCAAATTTGAAGCTTCAAATTTGAAATTCGACGAATCCTTCAAAAATGCATGAAGTTTGTTGGAATTTGAGCAAATTCGTACGACAAATGCAAATTCGTGGCTCATACTGATGTTGTTGAATGGTTTGTTGGGTGAAAATTATGTAATCAGCTTTTCGATAGATTACACAACTAGGACTTCAGCCAGAGCTATGTGAGATGTAAATCTCTCCTCTCAGAAAGGGGAGGTGCCCTTCTTACTACTAACAGAAGCGATAGTAAAACAAAGTAATTACAAAATGTACACATTACTTACGAAGTGGGGGTGTGTCACATTCATCCTTCTCTCTTTTTTCAGAGAAGATGTTTACAATGCTTCACTGTTGGAAGTTCTCAATTCACAATAACTTTAAATGATCAACAAGCAATAATGCCAATACCTCTATCTTGTCAAAGCAAAGCGTAGAGGTACCAGAAGTGATTAACAATAAACTAGTAAAATAAAAGGGAAAGCTCACAAAGGCACAAAGTCGTTCCGTAGCTTTATCAATGGTGGATTAAAGTGATAGTCGTCATTTTACATGGCATTGAAGCCTAAAGTCTTCTTAGATGCAACAATTCCTCGAACAATGTGAACAATTACGAGCACAAAGTTTTGTAGATCATTCAACAATAGTATCCAAAAAACATGAATAATTACAAGCACAAAGTCTTGTAGATTTATCAACCGAAAGATAAACAAAAAACACAAATGCAAATCTAAATAATAGATGCAACACAAAGTTTACATGAATTACTTAGAGTCCTTGAATTCCATAAATGTCTACCAAATGAGATCAATTCACGAAGACTACTCAGATCCAACACAAAGAAGTCACAGTTTAAGCAATCTTCTTCTTTATTAGTCAATTTGTTCTAAAACTATGAACCACGGGTTTCACAGTGCACTTCAAAAGGGCAGCACTTAGTTTGCAAAATGCTAAAGGATAGAACAATACAAGGAAATCCCTCACACATATAGAAAGAGGGATGAGCAAAATTAGAATCTGAATTTGAAATCAAAGAAGGATTGGGTGGCTGATTTGAGATCTCTAGCACGATAAAATCAAAAGTGTAATTTGTTTTCAAAAGATTACATCTTCGAACTTGGTGCAAATACAATTTACAAAAAGACATATAAGATGTCAGGAAATATTTACAAGATGCATAAAAGGATGCATCGAAAATGTCTAACACTGGAGATCAGGAACCTTCATGTTTCCTTGCTTTGGGCATGGAAGTCTTCATATTTCTTCTTGGTCTCCTACACGAACTTCTCGTCCAGACCAATGGTGTAATCCACAATGGTGTGAATTCTCGTGATCGATCTCATGGAAAATGAGTGAACCTTCTTGCACCTGTCAAGATGCGTTTTTAGGTTATCCAATGTGAGCCTTGTATCGCAAATGACGTTCAGAGAGGCTTCTGAAAAGTCTGCACTATCAATCAACTTCATGATGGCTTCCTTGAAGATATGGGATATTTCTATGGCTAGCACGAAGATACGATTTTTCTCAAGAAGTTGTCCTAGAAACTCCTTGATACCTTTTTCAAAAATAACACAATGCCCTTCGACATCTTCCTGCACTTGGTGGAGATCTTCTGTAAGAGATTGAATTACTTAAGTTCGATGTTTCAAGGATTCTCTTACCTCAATGAACATTTTTCTTTGTCAAGAATTACCCCGAATTCCACCAATTTACTGAGCTTTACCTGCTTCATCTGTGACCATGACAGCAGGCACTTTTCCATATCTCTGCGCTCCTGGGAAAGTACACTTTTTTCTTTATCAAGCTCTGTGGCGAGCTTGGCCAACAAAGTAGTTTTCTCATCCGCAGCAATTATGATCTGAGATCCATGTTCTATGATCTTCTCAATGAAATCATACAACACCCTACCTTTGGAGGCGAACTTCTCAACTTTCTTGACAGCTGGGTCCTCAATACTTACCACTGCCAGCGGTTGTGCATTAGTTGGAGATCCTACAAGTCTCTTTACAACAGTGGCATAATGCTCTGCCCTTTGTTTGTACATATTGCGAGCTTGCTCCATTTTATCTAGTCTTCCAGCCAAGATATCCAATGTCACTTGCGCATCTGCTTTTGCACTTTCATTGGTAACCTTGCCAAGCTAGACTCTTGTTACCGTGTAGTCCTCCATATTGACATCTCCTTCTTCTCACGATGGTATGCCAATCTCTGCATACTTGTGGCTAGTCTTGTCAATGTTTAGCCTTGAGTATACTTTTGCCTTTTTCTTCCCTTTAGCCTTTGGTGGGACTATCTCTTCGAGGTCGAGCTCCTCTGGAGAAATCATTTGTTTCTTCCTCTTCAATACTTGAGATATCAGCCAAGGGGGAAGGAAGGTGGTGTGGACTTCTGGATTCACTGTCAACTCTGTCGTCATTGTCACCTCTGAAGTCATTGTCACTTCTCAAGTTACCATGGGTATCGTGACAATAGGAGAAGTGTCTGTCATCATTGCTCCTGTAGACTGCACATTGAGTTGATCACGCATTGACTCATTCATGAAACGATTGAATTCATTTTCAAAAGTGATATCATACGTCGGTGAAGATAGGCTAGGAATGGATGATGGAGGACTTGACAGTATATCAACCGTATGAATGCTTGTCACCGAGGGAGTATCAAGCGGGGTTGATGTTGCAGGAATAGTGGATATCTCTACTGCAGGAATGCATGTGGTAGGAATGGGTGACAAAGGAACAAGAGGTGGAGTACTCGAATTTGGAGGGGTATGAGGAACACTAGAGATCGTAGGCGATGATGTTTTGGGAATTTCCTCAACTACATTCTCAAGTGGAGACATAGTTCTTTCTTGATCATGCTTGGGTTCCTATTGATCACCCTCTTGTCTCTCCGATTCTGGTTCACCTTCGGAATTACCTTCAAAATCTTCTTCAGACTCTTGCCCGCTTTCAGAAACTTCTTTTGCATCGGAGTCTGCTTCTGTTGAGTCTTCATCTTCAGCGGATTGGTCACTGGAAGTACCTTCTTCATCGGAATCTATCTCCTCTGAAACAGCCTTTTTACCTTTAGAGCGAGATGGATTGGATTTTGCGGTTTCTCCTTCTGTGACGGCCTGGATATCTTTCTTGCCAATAGTAAACTTGATCCTGGGACCTCTTCGTGAAGAAGTGGGAACAGCCGCTGATTTAGTTTTCATGTGAAGTTCTTACTGTCAGCGAGCTTCTGCTTCGAATTCTTCTCCTTCCAAATCTGTTCTGAAACTTTTCATTTCAAAACCATGCTTATGTAACCATTCTACAGTATTGGATAGGATTGGCGCCAATCTCTCTCTCATGCTAGTGCTTTCTTTTCTAGACCATTGAATTGCAGACAACGGCCTTTTAGAAACCTCTTGTTCATCATAGACAGCATTCATGATATCACCAAGATCTGTAAAATCCTCTGGTAGGTCAGCAATATCAAGGTCTCTAATCTGTTGCACGGTCAACCTGCAACAATCCATTTTGTGAATGGCTTCTTCATCTCTGCAATCAGCCCAAATGTCTTCAAAACGGTACTTGTGATGATGACCCTTTTGTAATTTCCTTCTGACATCCCAGTAATCAAAATCAAACCTATACCTGTAGGTCTTGATTGTCATGATTTGCATCTCAGCATAAACAGATTTGGCTTTCTGTACAGTTGGGATAGTATATCTGCCGATTGTCAATGGAAACTTGAATCCACGCTTGTGATTACTTCTCCATTCTTTATGCACTGAAATCAGCTGTTTGCACATCTCCATGAGAACCCACTTGTTCGAAGGATATCGTGGCAGCATGTAAGGGCAGCCAATGTAGCACCCTACTCTCAAATAAGTAAATGTTGGGAATTGCAGAAATAAGCATCCAACTTTACTTACCGCCTTATAAGCCTCATCAAATACCCTTCTCCTCTCGAGAGCTAGATCAAAATTGAAAAGTAAAGGTGCGAAGAAAGCATCAATAACCCGCCTGAAATGATGGAAGCTTTCCTTCAATTCCAGTTGATAGAAGAATTTATACACAGGTACCAGCATCCGATTCCCTTTGGTGGATAGACCTGGAAATTGCCTCATTACAGCTGCTGCATACACCAGATAAGAAGTCATATAGAATTTTAATGTAGAAGGTGCATTGATCAGTTGCTCATGTATTTCATCGCTGATCTGTTTTCCCCTATCAATGTGAACTTTTTGTCTTCTTATAATCCTGATGTATTCATACATCCAATCATGAAAAGTGGATGATTCAAGCAAGCCCTTCACTCTGTTTAAAAATATGATCATATCTTTGACATCATCTTTGAAATCACTTCACAGGAGTCGTTTTGGCCATCTGGAAATAGTTTTCCTAGGCTTCTTCAACCATTGGCTATTTATCAGGTTCTTAGCCTTGTTGGGATCAGCGCCAAAGACTTCTTGTGCTTTTTGTATAGTGATGTCAATGTACTCCATTTGAGGAACTTTAAACATGATATCAAAGAAGTCAGGATCGAGTCTTAAAATCTCGTGCCCAGAAGAATCAATCACGCTTCTACTTTCCCTGATGTAGTGGGATGCCACTTGAAGGACAAACTCTGTATTGTGTGCAGTAGTAGGGAACATAGCTACCAAATGCAAGTTACTCTGTACAATTTCTCTCATCGGATCAGGAAGAGGCTTCTTCTCAGTTTGCTCTGCAAAATCAACCAAGTCTTGATGGCCAACCTCTGTGTCTTTTATTTCTTCCACCTTAGAGACCACCACAGTTGGCGGATAGACACCTTGATACTTATATTTCATTTTTCCTTTTGCTTTTGAAGAAGAAAGAGGTTTTCTGGAAGTCATCTGAGAGCAACTGAATCTTTGATCAATCAACTTTGAGGATCTTGAAAAGAGACTGTAAGATGTGGAGTCAGACAAACGTTAGCCGAAAAATAGCATGGGGATGCGTGAAGTGAGTAACAATGATGAGAAAGCGTGGAGCGAATGATGAGGCACGCAAAACGATGCGCAAAGTGGAAGGAGCGAGTTTCCGGACGAAACTGGCAAGTTTGAAGTGTTTCAAGGAAAAATTGTGAAAAGTGTAAGAGCGTTGAAAATCGGCACCCTTGCATTTTGAAGAAAGCTGACTTTGGTGCAGGGGTGCTGAAAAACAGCACCCTTGCACTTAGAGTGTTAGGAAGAATTGCATTATGTCAGGACGCACTTTTTTAGCACTCCTGCATTTGGAGACTACAACTTGGTGTTATGGTGCAGAATTTCAGCGCTACTGCATTTTGTGGCATGTGAATAGTCGTGATGCAAGGTTGAATGAAAAGTGCGCTCAAGCATATAAACTTTGAAACTTTGGAAAGAAACGTGTAGAACTTTTGTTGAATGTAGAAGGTTTCAAGAATGACACTAGACTTCAAATGAGTGATACTCATTCACAAAACGAACTTAATACATGAAGAGGTTGCACGTTTTGTATTTTCAAGGCGAGGGTAAAAACGTGATGCACAAAGCAGGAATATACAAACCAAAAACCCCATTGGTGATGAAGAAAACACGGCCCAAGAGGAAGATGAAATGTAAAACACAAATGTGTGATGGAGAGGAAGCAAAAAACGCGCAAGACCAAAAAAAAGGCGAATGGGAAAAGATCAATACACGTTTTGCATAACAAGAGATTCAAAACAATCACAAAAAGAAACGCATCGATAGATCACAACAAGAAAGAATGCATAAATGAGAAGAATAAGCGAAGAGACAAAGAATAAAAACGTACCTGAAATGGTGAACTCGAAAACCCTAACTCGACCCAAAGAGAAGATCTTTAGAAAAACGTGTTTTGCAACTTGAGAAGGAGTGGAGTCGAAAATCACAAACAATGAAAATAAAACAATAAAATCACTTTAAGTGAAAGGGAAACATAAAAATCTAACTCAAGTCGCTCAATTAATTGAGGCACAAAAAGTGGCACAATAAGCGAAAAAGGCAAAATGCATGAAGAAGTGTGCCCGAGCCAAAAATTGGCTAAGTCTGGCAACCATGTGTAAGAGTGCACTTTTTTAGCACTTCTGCACATTTTGGCAAATCACTTTCATGCAAGGGCGCTAATTTTTGGTGCCCCTGCACTTTCAACACTTAGCCAATTTTGGCTTGTGAGCAAAAGCTCACTTTTTCAGTGCAACTGCATATTTCACAATTTAGCTAAGTATGAACAGTGAGACTTCGCGAAGGAGCTCATTTTGAAGGTCTTTGTGAGGCGAACATAGGGGGATGCTCAAACTGATTGTTTGAGACTTTGGAACGCATTTTGAGGTGGCTTGAAAATCACCTCGTTTTGCGTGCTTGAACTTCACGAACCTAGGAAACAGACAAGTTTCGTAGGGGGGTTATCTGTGGAACGAGCACTGCTAGATTCTGTGATAACATGGTTCATTGTAGGCTACATTGAACCCTTTGAAATCGGTCTTGGTTACTGTCATTAAATTGCCTTCTAAATGATAATATATTCAGTTACCTCCTAAATGATAATGCATTCACTATTAACATTTTACTGATTATTCCCCAATCTTGATATTATGACGGTTTCTGTAGGAATTAAGGAAGAGACGCTTCAGGCAATCCTGACTATTTCCCGCAGGTCCCTCCATTTCCCACAACCAGTCCAGAATAGTCTTCCAAATGTATCGCAAAGTATATGATGGCGACTAGGTAGAGACAAAACTTGTTGACTCCTTAAGGAAGCTAGTATCCTGTATTATGCTAATATATCTGTCGCGACTATCTATAGATTAAGGAATCGATAGTTTTGTATAATGATAAGCAATGGACCTTTAATATTGCCCAATAATCATTATAACAATAATATAAATAGACAACCAAAGGATAATCTCGACAACATATGTAGCAATACAAATACCACAATGCAATGTATTGAATGCCTTCACAATAATCCTGGCTTGGAATATTCACAGAATTGGCGACTGAGGAGGTCTTGAACTCTCGAGTGCTCCCTAAAGGTGGCATTAGCTCCCAAAGACCCGATATCTTATTCTTATGTAGCCTGGTAGGTGGCAGCTTCACTACATAACACTTCATTCAACTTCAATGAACTAGGCCGGTGGCTTATTAAATTATTACCTTTAACTTTACGTAATAAATTATTATTATTTAATCTTTTATTGTTACTCTTGGAGATAAAATAATATCATTTTCTCCTTGTCGTCAAGACAGGACATTACAAGTATTTAAATTAAATTTAACATATTTAAATTAAAATTAACAAATTTAAACTATTTAAATTAAAATTAACAAATTTAAAGTATTTAAATTAAATTTAACAAATATATTATATTTAAATATTTAAATTAAATATAACAAAAAATTTAAAGTATTTAAATTAAATTTAACAAATATATTAAAATTTAACATATTTAAATTAAATTTAACAAATATACTATATTTAATATAATATCATTTTATTTAAAATTTAACATATTTATATAAAGTGAATTTAATCCGAATTTTTTACTTTTCAAATTTTTTCCTTGCCGAACTTCATCCGAATTTCAATGTTGCCAAACTCAAATTCGAATTTGAACCTTGTGACTTAGGATGACAACCATTGAAATACTTAACAAGCTGCAGAAATGCATCGAAACGGTTTCATGAAAATATTTTGTCAATATTCTATGTTCGGTCCTACTAGACTTCAATACAAATT